>VWZF01001258.1:411337-793674 GCA_013396755.1 Sclerurus mexicanus
TGTCATGAGAGCGGGTTCCTTTTCCCCTCGGGGCAGAGCACCTGGCAGCCCAGTGTTCCCTCTGCCGTCTTTGTGGGGTGCGCTCTGGGTAAGGGGACCAGCAGGGCACTGTGGGATGCAAGTGATGAGAGGCAGCTGTGGCTTTAGATGAAGTACTAGGTACTTCTATTAAGTCACAGATAAACAAGTCAGCCCATATATAACTACCTCAGGAAAAAGAAACAACAACAACAAAAAAACAAAACCAAAACCCAACAAAACAACAAACCAAGCCCTTTTTTTAACCTGAGGATTATCAACTCTGTGTTATTGACTTGAGGTCCAAAATCATTCACTAGGAAGTCTGTCACTCGAATTCACCAGACCCTGCAAGTGCCACAGGAAGGAAGAGCATCTTGTTGACTGTGGCAACCTATGAAAAATGTGTGACTTCCACGTTAAATTATTGATGGATTGAAAACAGAAGCTGACACGCAAACTGCAGCACTGGTATTGTCTAATAAGTGAATAGAACCACACTGGGAGGGCAAATTTTCCTCTCAGACTCCCAAAGCAGCTAAAGTGACAAATACAACACTAACACATCCTGGGGGACAAGGACATGCGCCTTAAATACTGTCCCAGGCTTCTGAGCTCTGTGTTCATGGCTCAGACTCATTGCATCACATTAAAATGTTTTAAGGGTTGGAGGGGGCTTTTTACTAGTGACATTTAATAGATGTTGAGTAATGGAAATACCCAAACCCCAGCATTAGTGGAGAGAAAAAAACCAGTGTGTTTACTTTGTAAGACCCAAATGAGATCATGAATGTCCTAAACAGCGTGACAAAGGCTGCTGTCAGGAGATGATTTATGACTGAACAGGAACAGGAAGCCTGGTGACTCACATGTCCCAGCCCATACCTGGGCATTTCCTTAAAATTTCTCAAACAGGAGTAGTTCAAAGTGCTCAGATAAGGATTAGGTAAGAAAACACATATGGGGCTTTATCTGGAAGTAATTCAAGCTGTGAATCTTTCCCAAAACATTTTGGTCTGTGGTACGCCCCTTGTGTATATTCAGCCTTCTGGTCATGTTTACATTTTTCTGAAGAAGAAAGTTTGATAATATTTTCTTCATTCACTCTTCCTCATCTTCTGAAACTTCAACCTACATCAGTAAAATAACATGATCCAGGGGGGAAATTGTCCTATTTTTCCATTGTCTACAGGATACAGAAAATTTGAAATCAAATCTGAAATTAAAAAATTGGCAGAATATGAATTGAAGTCAGTGTTAAGTAGAGACTTCAGTACAAAGTATATTCATCTGATCAAAGCAATATTCTATATCCCATGGAAGCTTTTGAAGAATATTTAGAAGTAAAACAAGTGGGAAAAATATCTCTGTGCCAAATTTTGAGCTGTTTTTTAAACACACATCAAGGCAAAGCCATAAAGCAGCCAATTGCCTGTATCTTCTGCCAAGAGCAGCATTCCCTCTCTCTCTCCCTCCCTCACTTTTCCCCTCCTCCTCCCTCCAAACGAACAAGACCAAGATCAAGAAAATTGCATCAGGTCCCCGAAACACCTTTCAAGTTTGCAAGAATATCACTTTCATGCAAGTACAAACACACCCCCCCCCTACACACGTCCCTTCAGATGTTTCAGCTGCTGCCACCACCAAGGAGCAGCCACAGGACTCTGGAGGGAGGGAGTGGCAGAGAGAGGTGACTGAGAGGAGCAGAGAGTTTGGTAGCCAAATTTGAAAAGCTAAAAAGTAGAAATGGGGTTACAGAGTGAGGGGAGAGAGCGAGGAGCATTTGCCCTGGATGCCAAAAAATTACTCCCTACAGCTGTGTGCTAATATTATGATTATTATTTTGGCAGAGGCTTCTTTGTTTTCTTTCCCAAGCTAATCCTGCTCCCCACTTGTGCAGGTATTGAGTTTGTCCTGGGCCAAAAAAGCAAAAGAAACAAGGCCATCAGTTTTAGATTTGCTATGCTCCCGCCAAGATATACAGCACAGAGCAGCAAGAGAAAACAGGGGGAAGGGAGAAAAGGATGCGTTAATAGTTGCAACCTAGGTAAAGACCTTTGACTTTTCCAACAGTTTTAGCTCGGAGTCAAAAGGTGACAGAGATGAAGAGAAAAATATTTAATTCTTGATTGGCTCTGTTGTAAATAATTGAAGTAAATAACTCAGTGTATCTGATTAGCCTGAAGCTCTGTGAAGACATTAAAAAAGCTTTAGTACTGGAATATTTTATCAGAGATGGTTACGGTCAGACGCTTCTCTCTCTCAGCCTTGCTTCTTCTATCAAAATAGAGTATCATTTATCATGACAGACCTTTTATAGCTGTCACCAGTTTACATCAGCTCAGGCCTGCTGCATATCACATGCTGAATCAGCAGCCTTCCAAACAGCACTGTCCGTGACAGGCACCGATGCCCAGTGGTGGCAAGACAGTTTTCATTCCCTGATAGCATGAAAAATGCCTTACATACAGTTAAACCTTTTCTTTTGTGCAACACTTTTCTTTGGCTAGCCCATTCCTCAGATCTCTCCCCCCTAATTATTCCTTTATTCCTTAGAAAATAAGGCTCTGCACTCAGTTATTGCATTCATCCTCTAGCTGAGTCCCTGCATTATGAGGATTCCCAGCACATTTCTCAGTACTCCCCAGCAGAAGGGAGCACGACAAAGAATGAGCCACTCTGGGTGCAAATCATTGTAGAGCCTGAATTGGTGAGTGGCAGTCAAGCATGTTGTGATTTAGGTTATTAATATAAGAGAAGGCGTTTAGTCTTAAATTAACATTCCAATATCTCCTATTTCCTCTTTTTATTTCCTTTTTTTTCCCCTCTTCTGACATTTATTTTCATGTTGTTTCCCTCCGTAAGCCTGTTACTTTTATCGTATATCTTTCTCCTTCTTCTGCTTAAAACCCCTTGCAATATTTTGCACACTTTTTCATCGATGTTGTGTCTCTCTTATGCCACACTCCATTTTCTTGTGTCTGAAACAGCTACACTGACTTGTCCTCTCTAGGGCCTCTACCCTGAAAACCATCTTAAATCAGAAAACACTTCAGCACATGCTTAGCACAGGTGTTAATTTTGACATGAAGTGCAAGGTAAGCATTTACCTGAAACTGATCAAAGTTCCACTGCTTTGCCAAACAGGTGCAGATTTTATGGATATATACATACACCCATACACCAACATAAGATAAATGTTTTGTTTGAAACGGAGCAGCTTTCCAGAAGGAGAACTGCTGGCTCATGAAAAGTGTTTGGCAAATCCTAACCTCTGTCTTGGGTACCTAAGACATATTACATTCATCACCGGTCATTCATCTCGGTGCCTTTTAAAAGAGACCCTGCACAACACACATCCTCTCCTCATCCGTGACACACAAGCAGTGTTTCTTTCCAAACTGCTCATTCCTCTGCTGCACTGGACACCTGCAGAGAGAAGCAGAAGTCGAAGGACAGTCAGGAGAAGCAGCACACCCTGGAGCTGTCCTGGTACCGGGACACAGGGGCTGTCCCCAGCAATCTGTCCACCCACGTGGACGAGGCATGAAGCTCTGCGAAGCTCAATGGAACTTCTCACCAGGAACCTGCAGGGGAGCGTGGCTTGGTCACAGACCCACGGGACACAGATAGACACACAGGAGGCTCCAGGGAGGTGATTCTGTCCCTCTGCTCCACTCTTGTGGACTCCACTTGGAATACTGCATCCAGCTCTGGGGCCCCAGCATAAGAAGGATGCGGACCTGTTAGAGCGACTGCAGAGAAGGGCCACAAGGAAGATCAGAGAGGTGGAGCACCTCTCCCTCGAAGACAGGCTGAAGGAGTTTGGGTTATTCAGCCTGCAGCAGAGAAAGCTCTGGGGAGACCCTACAGCACTTTCCAGTACCTAAAGGGGGCTGCAAGAGAGCTGGAGTGGGACTTTCCACAAGGATGTGTAGTGACAGGAGAAGGGATAATGGCTTTAAACTGAGAAAAGGTAGATTTAGCTTATATATTAGAAATTATTTACTCGGAGGGTAGTGAGACCCTGGAACAGGTTACCTGGTGAAGTTCCCATCCCTGGAAATGTTCAAGGCCAGGCAACCTGGTCTAGTGGGATGTATTCCTGTCCATGGCAGGGGTTTGGAGCTAGATAATCTTTAGGATACCTTCCAAACCCAAACCGTTCTGTGATCCTGTGATTCTATGATCCAAAGTGCAGTGCAAGCACCTTTACTGCAGAAAGGAGCTCAGAAGACCTTTCACTGATACTCATTGCTCCTATTGAAATGTACGTGTACCCTCAAATATTCTTGTTTTTCACTCAACTCGTATTGCAGCTTTCTCTCAGGCTGTACACAGACACGCACAGACACCCACACTTACACATGCCTTTAAGGACTTGGTTCAATCCTGACCTGGTCCCCTTCACTTTGTGAGCTGGATAGCTGAAAAGATGGGAGTATTAATTTCAGGCAGAGGATCGATTTGGCTCTCAAGCCAGAGCTGTTTCCCTTGCAGAATTCAAGAACGTGGGCAGACTGGTTTGCCTCTGCTTGTGCTGTTAGTCTCTTCCCTTAGCAGGGTTTGACCCACACGTTCCCTTCACCTTTTTCCTGGATGATTCACTTTTTCTGAACCTGTTCTCAGGTGCTGCTTTCACACTGCATTGGGACCTTGGACTGTGACTTTTTCTGGCAACAGATTCCCTAAAAAGCTGGGCTTTATGAAGCCTGTATCTATCTGGGGATTCAGTTGTTGAATCCATTTAGATATGCCAAGGATACCAAATATGTTTAGGTATTTTGCTGAACAGAGGCAATACTAACATTCATAAGAACTACTTCCACAAGAAAATAATTGTAAAGCTGGAAGTATTTTTGGTTTGTTTTCCTTCTAATTTTAGAGACTGCTCTCAGAGTAAGACTCTGGGTGAGGAAGCAGAAAGGCAATTACTTCCAGTGTACTGGGTCAATTTGCTAGAGGAGAGAAACTGAATGTTTGATGCGTTCCCCAAGGCCAATGTTCCACAATTATAAAAATATACTACCTCCCCTGTAACTCTGTGAATATAAAATGAAGCATCTTACCGACCATTAATTAGCTGTGTTTTGTAGTTTTATGGACATTGAACATGGTGTGGTAATTTGCATACATTAGCATGTAATTTACATACTTACTGCAAGGTATTCAGTTTTACTGCCATTACCTTTTGTGGCCTATTTCTCTAATGATTGTAATGGAATACAAAAGAGATTTCTCATTGTGTTTACCCTGTTACCTTATACATGAGTTTCAGAATAATGTGTCATGCTGAGAAGTGGGAATTTTCATGCAAAAGGTTTTGCTTTCAAGTGTGAGCCACCTTATGACCACCCAGTCTGCTGAATTTTCTAATGCTTCCCTGTATTTCCTTGGCCACTGTTCTTTTTTCACCCGCATAAGGACACACAACATTCTAAAAGTCAGGTACAAGTGCAAAGATTTGCTCCATTGCCTTCACTAAAAAAAGAAAGTCAGACACAAGAATTAATGGGTTCTACTCTGTCTATCAGCACCTAGAGGCACAGGGAGAGAAAAATAATCTGCAGCTGGGGGAAGCTGAGCAGGTCAAAGGGCAGTGCCTGCATCTGCATTCACTGAGAAGCAGAGAGGAAAAATAAAGGGTCTCTTTTTGTTGCAGCTCAGCACTATTTTAGAAAGCGCAGATACCAACTTAATTACCACAGTTCCCTTTGCACTGGAGCACTGCAGCAGGCTATAAATCAATACCTAAGGTCACATTGCTAAAAGCACTGAAAAAGAGCCTTTTCTCTCACTGGAGCATGTTGCTTGCTGCTCCCGCAGCACTGTCGTGAAGTTCAGTGTCAGACAGGGAATGGGGCTAAAACAATGATTACAAAAGAAATAAGAATTGCAAAAGCATAAGGTGCAAAGCGAGCAAGCCCAGTTCTGGCAGATGCCATGATGACATCAAACCCGCCGTCCTCTCCCAGCCGAGAGGCAGAACGCAGCAGCAGGTGTCCAGGGGCATGAAACACATCTCACTCAGGGCTGAATTCTCCTTCTGGAGGCCAGGCTGATGGGAGAAGTGCACATCTGAAAAAATTGCAGTTATTTCTGCTGAGTGTATCTCTGGCAACTTTATCATACATCTGAAATCAATTATACATGTGCATGCATGACATCTTATTTCAATAAATTGTTGGGAATGGGGCTCAGGAGTTGCAAAAATAGATTTTTTTTTCCATTTGCCTTTCTATTATACCTGCTGACCCAGATATTTCACAACCTTTGGAAGGGAAAACAACTCATATGAGATTTGGAAGATATGGAAAAAGCCACTTCCAGCTGAGATACACTTGGCACAGCATTTAATGGCTTAGCCAGAGGGAGGCTCCTTTATGTTTCGGTTCCCACTGGCAGTATGCAGCCAATACTAATGTCACACTGATAAAGGACCTGCATTCAGGTGCCCAGGGTACCACAAGAATGAGGCACAGGATCCCATAAATGCTTGATTTATCTACAGCTTTGCTGTTTACAGACTAATTTATGGAGCTTATAAAAAGTGTAATTGCAATTAGGAGGGTTGGAATTAAAGAAGAGAGAAATCTATCCAATATTTAAAAACCACTTTCAGGAAAATTTTATTTTTAAAAGCATAAACAGATTTCCATCTAAACCAAAATATAATTTCAGAAACGTGCGTGTTTCCTTAGAAGGGACTTAAATCCCAGCTACTGGCGAGCACACTGCTAAGCAGAGTTATTAGTCCGAGTGTTAAGGGGCACGGATGCATTCAGGTTAGAGCGAGTGCTTCTAGAGTCCCTGAATTCCAGCCCAAACACAGACCCTGGAAGTCTGTCATACAAGTGGGAAAGTGTGGACACACGTGCAGGAGTTAATCATGTCAGCCATGTGCTGTGCAACTCACCAAAACATGCTTTGATTTAGAAGAAGAGCCTTAGACGATGCACTTTGGACTCCACAACTCACATTTTCTGATGGCAATTTTTATGAAAAAATTCTGAGACAAAGAGTAAGAGAGTGATGTCCTTTTGAGATGCGGTGGGCATTCATCTTTAGCCTTTTGCATGAGGACAAAGCCCCAGTAACCTGTGACACGCCTGTCCTGAGAGCACAGTGCCCCGAGAGCTCAGCCAACCTCCTGAGACACTGCTTGGCGAGGAAATGGCCCAGGTTCTGGCCTGCAGAGGGAAAAACTGGGCACATCCGTCTTCAGATTTAGGTGTAAAGGCAGAATAATCTCTTCCTTGTGGTTCTTCGTCAGCAGAGTCACGCGTGGCTGGGAACGTGTACTGAGTAGGAAGAAGAAAAAGGTACTATTCCTCTTTTGCAGAGCATTGGTATTCTGATGATGGTCATTGCTTTAGTTCCTAAACAGCTGCAGAGATGGGGCTTCCTTTGAAGTTACTAATGCACTTCTGGATGTGTTTAGGTTGGAAAATCTTGAAGGCTTCCAGACCAATTGGGTAAGTATTTGTGGTAAAATTTGATGAAGCTTCTATATTCCAGTAAAAACAAGTAAAATGCCAATATTCAAAGCTATGCCCAGTCTAAATTTACTACTTCCTAATTCATTGATGTACTGCTGATTTGAAATCATCAATTAAGGCTTCAAAGACTACTATGATTAAATTAGGTTTGATTCAAGTTTTTTGAAGGATTAAGTAGCACTGTAGAAGAAAGGAAACTTCAATGTACTTTAAATCATAGGAGATTAGATAATGCCTAGACATTTGAAAACACAAGATTTGTAGCATTATTTACTGCAGCAACAGCTATGAGAACCTGATAACTCTCTGTTCCAAGTGTTACTGTATTTATTTAAATTCGATCATCTGCCAAAGCTCATCCCATTTTTAGCAGCTTCAGCCCAGGTTTAAGGAACAGTTATGGAGCTATAAATGTGAAGATGGCTGGGAATAAAATATTGTGCCAAAACTCCAGAAAAACCCCAAGTTTTCAGAAGGGAGCTGCAATACTTTGAAAGGTGTAGAGCATTACTTAGGGAAACCTTAAGTGAATATTTTCTACAAGACATATAAAGCTCAACTGTTTTTATAGTGGCCGCTGTTGTTGCGTGACACAAGTAGCACAAAAGTAAAAAAGAATCCTGACAGGGCCTCAAATGTGTGTTGTCTGAGATTCGCACCACTGCACACAATGCATTTCTGCCACTGAGGAAGACTCTTTTTGTGCAGAGAGGGAGGGCACCCATCATTAAGCACAGGTCTGCTCAAGCAGGGCCACATAAATACTGAACTTGCATAAAATTCACAACTGGAACCAGGACGACATTTTTCCCTTTCCTCAGACTATCACATGCAGAAGTTGTGTAGTGAAAAGCACTAATATAAACAGAATTAAGGCAATAAGAGCTCTTATTCATATCCAGCAGAGGAGAATCAAACAGTAAAACCAAAAAATAAAAACAGTAGGACAAACTGGAATAAGGCTTGGGAAGCAGTTAAAGGGCCTGAATATTGAAGGCACAAGTTAGCTGCAGTTCAAATACTATGGAACTGAGTGGCTTAAAATATTCCACATATGATATTGCTTAGTGTACCAAAAAAGACCCATGTCAAGCTGCCCTTCCCGTCCATGACAGTGCATCCAGCCCTTCAGAGCTGAAAGCATAAGCCGGGAAATTCAATGGCACTGCCTGGGTAAAAGTCAGAAGTATTCCCAACTTCATAAAAAAATTAGTGCCATACTTGTAACTTCTTTTTGCACTCCCTAAGTAAGCTTAAACACTCCCTAGAGCCATGGCAAGCCCAAAATTCTACTATTAGTTCTGTATATTATATTTTTATTAAAGGCAGAAAAATGAAAACCCTTGGAAAAGCATACTTTTCCCTTCTTTAAAAATAATCTAACAGGCCAATATACAAAGTATTGTGTGTGTTTAACAATTTGCTGCTAAAACATATGGGTTTTTCCCTAAAAGATCTCAATCTCTGCCTGGAAGAAACATTTTGAACATCGTGAAGCCATCTAAACATATCCTGCAATCGTAGCAGGATTACTGCAGCAATATTCAGGCTTTTGATTCTGCTGACAAAGTTTAAATCTCTGCACCTAATATCTACCTCCTGTTTCCAAGCCCAAATCTCCACAGCAATCCCTCCGGCTTTGGGTTTAAAGGTATTTTGGCAGTGCCATTGGTTCCCGGAGCTGGAGAATCTGGGTTACCTGCCAAAAGCCTGGTAACGCAGCAGAGCAGACAAGCCCCTCAAAGCCCGACTCTGTGATCCCTCAGACCCTGAGTCTTTGCACAAACACCGAGCTCGAATGCCCACAGGAGGGAGGGCTCAGCGTGTTCCAGAGCACGGGTGTCTCAACAGGAAATGTTTCAGTTCAACTTCCAGTCGCAGGTAAAAACTGAGAAAACAAGAGGTCACTTCTGAGTGAATGAAGATGTGTTGCTGTGGCTTTTCTCATTAAAGTATAAGAAGAGCAGTTTTTAGGCTTTGTAGGGTGGTTTTTTTCCCTTTTCCAGTTCAAATGCAAAATGAAATGTTTAGTTCAAGGAGTTAAGGGTTAGAATCACAAAACTGCTGAAGAGAGGGGGTTTTATTTTTTAATCCACTGCTCAGTGACAAAGACCTTGATATAGAAAAGAGATACCAGGCTGCAGTTTCTTCCTCTCCTTCCTGAAGCACGATAATATGACTATCTTTCCATACTTCAGCATTTCTTTGTACCCATTGATGTTTTTTCCCCCTCTTCTCTGGCCTGGTCTCTGTGCACATAGCTTCTCATCCTGCTTTCAGCTGTTCCATTCACAGAAGAGTCTTCTTCCCCTCCTTCTTTTGTGCAAATTTACAAGGGAAATATCATAATCTGACTCTAAGGTGTTAAATATCATTGTGATAAAGCTATACATGATTTCTGCTTGCCTAGTTTCCAAAAGAAGCGAAGGAGAGATGGACAAGCCTAAGAATAATGACAGAACTGGAGAAAGTTCATTCATATCAGCAGACATGATTCATCCACTTCATACAGCTGCTACTCCTCGTGAAAGCACCCCTCCTGTTTTACTTTTCAGTGTGAAGCTCTTCTTCATATCATTAGGTATTTCATCAAGGTATCATCACAGGATTTTTGTTCATTTGTTTCAGTTTGTTTTTTCCTGAATGTGTACACCACGACTTTTTTAATCATCAGGACCCCACACAAGATTTTAACTCCAAAACGGACTTTGTGCTTCATTAGAGACAAAACAAGAAACTCACCCAGGGCAATACACACAAACATACACACACAGAGGAAAACAAACGAGAGTAAGTCTTCGGTTCAGCGTTGTTTCCCACTGTCTGAGTGATTAGACAGCCCAGTGCTTTTTATCAGACAATTTCCTTCTCTCCCCTAAAGCTTTAAATAAATGCTTTTGCTAATTGTGGACAGCAGTGGAATACAGCAGCAAGTGCTTCAACACTGCCATGGATGTGAGAGGGAACAAGCAAGCCATGGTAGATTAAACACTGTGGAGCGCTGTTTTTCTGTCACTGTCAGTGTAGAGCAAAGAATCCCATGCTATTTTACTGTTTCTGTCCTTGTAATGTATGCCGGATATCTATAATTTATGACACAGGGCCATTGCTTCATGAGTTGCACTTCCTTTTAAACTGATGCTGAACTCGTTAGTGGGGGAAATGTGACAGGTTGATAGTGGTTTCTTATCTGCAGGTTAAACATTGTCAGAATAACTCATGGCCAGGCAACTGTTAGAGCTGCAATGTTTTTATAATTAGAGCTGGAGTGGACTAAGGCTTTGAGCTACAGCAAACAAGCCCCCAGCAGCACCAGTCTGAAGCTCACTGCCTTCTCATCCATCAGATTCTGGGGAGGAAACATTCTGAAACTCAGTCTACTGAGCTTGAAAGAAATGTCCCACACACTGAAGCTACCATGTCTCTGAAAAACCAAGCATGAATCTATTTCCAGCCATCACAATTCAAAAACAACGAGTCAGGCTTCTGAAATAAGATTTACTTAAAAATCATAACACTTTGTTGGGGTGCGATGCTGTTCCTATTTTTGTCCCTACCACCATAAATCATGAAGATATGTGCTTTGAAGCTTCTACACTATCAAGGCCAGCATCTGGATTTCCAGTCCCTTGAGCAAAGGCTGCAATTCCTCTGAAATCCTGTGGCTCAAGAAGACAGAAATTTAGAAAACAGACTGTGAGACTTCTGATAAAAATCACAAAAGCTCACTCTGAAAAGGTCACAATCCAAATGAGGTCTTCCTAACACAAGTTTAATTGCTCTGTTGAGCTGTTCCAACTTACATCAAGTGAGAATCCGGTTTGGTCTCTGATTTCAACAGCGCACACACTGCAGTTACTGTGAATGGGTATTTCAGTGTGCTCCTCAAGAACCCCAGTGCACTCAAGCACTCAGCACAAGGGGATGAACGTGCGTTCCAGTTCGTGCAGTCTGCCCCAGAGCTCTCCTTGTGGCAGGTGAATTGCACCCCGGGCAGGTATAACTCAAACCCTCACTGTTGGAATATGTAAATATTCCAAAGGGGTGTTTTGTCACAACTGAGACCAAACCCGCTGAGACCGATTGTTGTTTTTGACGCTACCCCTGTGTGTCTGTCCCTTTGTTGCTATACAAGTCTCTTATTTCCTTTCACTGCTTTTGTACATTCACAGGATCCATGGAAAGTGGAGGGCTATCCCTTCAAAGACTGACATCTACCTCTAGCTTCTGTGTCATTAAGTACAGCATAAATCCTAATTAGAGCTCATGCACAGCAAGAAAGCTGCCTTGTGTCCTTTCTTCCAACAGATTTTCTTTCCAAGTTTCTTGGAAATATAAAAAGAACTCAGTGTTTTTAAGAAAGAGGAAAAAACCACTGTAAATAAATAAATGAGCAAACACACGTGCATTTTTAATAATGCATGAACACTTATTTTAAGAATAATATTCATGGAAGAGCTATGATTGTTATATGCCTGAAATTCCCAACTGGCAAAACATAATTAAAGTAAGAACTGTTGAACAAATAAACCTGTTAAATACACAATATTACCAGGCAAAATGGCTATGCATTTATCACTTTGCCACTTTAATTACATTGACTGCTGCTCTTCATGCATATATTAATATCTCACTGACTTTATGGAGGCTGAGACATAAACTGCAAAGCACTGTCTTAGAGGAAGATTTTTGTCCAGGCAGAGTGCAGTGGTAACAAGTATTGCTTACTTTTACAATAAATCTTAACTGCTTGCTGGTTTTATTCAGATAGTGTTTCTTGCAATTTTGAGAAACCTCTTCTCCCTAAAATAGTAATTAATGAAGTGATGGCTTGGAAAGCCCAGCCAGAGTGGGTTTGAGGTGCCTGGGTAAAGACATTCAGCCTGGGATTCTGAAAGTAGCTGAAGTGTGAAACTCACATAAGATATTCAGTTTATCTTGAGAAAAGAAAGGAAAAACCATATGTCATTTCTGTTTTCTGTGTAAATAAAGGCTACTATTTTAAGATTGTATGGATTATTTCAGGAGGTTCTACCTCATCGATTGGCTGGATGTGGCTTTGAGTGGGTGTGCTAGCTATTCACAGCAAAAAAAAGGTCAGGAAATTAATTCCCATGGGATGAACTTTTCTGAACCTGGAAATGAGCAAAGAGACTTGGAAGTAACTTTTGACCATTTGGATGAATGATGCCAAAGCTGCCTTCAGCACATTGTAATTCTTACAATGTATGCAGCACTGCCTGTGTTTTGAGACCAAAAGTTGTTAAACACTATTACTGGACCTGAGAAATCCCTTGGAATGTGAGGTTTGGTTGAAGAAAATTCAGGAGATATTCTCACACAACTTGTCACCTTAAGGACCTACTTAGAGAGGGCTTATTAAGTGTTAATCTCTGAATAATAGCTGTTAAAACCATCTTACAGGCACGAGTAAAACATGTTACACAAGGTTATAGGAATTTCAGAAGAATTTATCTAGACCTTCACTAGTCCAAAATATCAAGTGCGTTAGAAAATGTTGACCACAAAATCAAGTCTGTGGATATTTCTGTGAGCCCAGATGTGGGTATTTAACCACTCAGTCACATCGTTTCTTCATGCTCCCTGCCTTCCCAGACTGCAGGAAAGAAAATACCTCCAGAATGGGAACCGGTGTGCTCTCCATAGTGCCCCATAGACTAACCCGGAGCACAGACAGCACCTAAGTCTTGTTCTGCATACAGAGACATCAATTTCTGCAGTGGTGCCAAGCATTTTAATGCTTTTGTTATTCCCAAGGAGTAACGGTTTGATCTATCAAAGTTCTTTATGGAAGGAGAGCGCAGAATTTTCCCCATTTAATAAATGAAGAGCTAAGGCATATACAGGAATTCAGAGGAGTTCTTCAGTTCTGAGTTGTAAAAACCTAAGATCCATTTTTTTCAGCTTCCTTCACTTGTATCATTCTATACATCAACAGCTTCAGAAAAGTTAAAATTCAACTTAGGTGCTTAACACCTCTCCGAGCTGCCACTGGGTGCCTGAAAGTGACACTATGGAATAGTGGGACACAGATTCACAGCTGCCCAAACGCACGTTTCAACCCCTGGATTTCCCGGGATCACGCAGGAAGTGTCCGCTGCTGCGAAGGGTAGAAGTGTGCTTTGATGGCAAGGATTGTGCCGCCTTGGCCCCAAAGTCCTGCCATGCCTCCCTGTCACGTCACCCACGGCACGCTGCCCAATGCTGCTATCAGAGAGGCAAAACTAGTCTAAGGAAGTCTTTACTCATTAGTCAGAGTTGACTTGTTCCCCGAGTAGATTTACTGCCACATCAGACTTTTTGGATTAAGCCAGTTTGCTTTTGTTACTGTCATGTATGGAATTTTTAATTTTTAATTTTTTTGGGGGTATAATTTGGTTTGAGCAATAGTTGTGCGCAGACCAGATATTGGAAAAATAATAATTTTCTTGGTAAATTGCCTGTGTGTGTTAAAAAACGGCATTTTCTTTAGCAAAGTATGAAGTTCAAAGAGCAAGTTGGGGGGCTTTAAAAAAAGTGGTAAAAAAAAAAGCTTAGTTACTGCTTTTGAAATAGCTTTTCATTTTCTTACACTTCATGCTGTCTTACATCAGGAGTGCTCCCACTGAAAGTTGAGAAGAAAGATACTGCATGAGAAACATTATCAAAATCTAATCCTGTAGTCCAGTCTTCAGAGATATCAGCATACACAAGGCACCTTTAGTCATCCACAGTCGACAGTGGGTTTGCCTGCTATGTAAATTTGACAACAATACAGTAAAATTTTTGAATAAAGCAAGAATTTTCAGATTTGATATAGGCTACTGTAGATTAAAAAATGAAGAAGAAAGTGCTTTCAAATTCAGATCAGTTATTATCTTGTAGAACATTCTGAAAAGATCCTTCATTTCTGCTAAGATAATAAAATGTTTACTTTTAAAAATAAGATATCATCTTATATTTCAAATAATGGAAAAGCAGATTTTCAGCTGGTATAAGCTGCAAATATTCTCATGAACTCCCAAAAAGCTACACTGATTTTCACCACTGTGTGGGGTTTAGAGCAGTAATGATTTTTAGAAAATACATAAAGGTACCCAAAACCAAGGAAAAATTCTCTGGCAGAAATGACACTGTCAGAGGATAGCATAGACCACTTGAATAACAACCATGCTATCAAAACATAGCCAAAGGAACACAGTTTGAAAAGAATTAGAGTATCATTATCAATGACATGAAGAATAAAGATAGGAGCAGCTTAACTACTGCCTGTCACTGTGTGCACCTAGTTCAGCACCCAGCTTAAACAGCATCCAGGCAGCTGCCTCTGTACATACCCAATATTACATGGTAATGGAAAAGTTAACACTGCCAAGACAACCCTCTTTTTTTTCTTGCTCATTCAAATGGAAACACCAGAGACAATGTTAAACTTTGTTGTATGGCGTGCATGGACTGTGATTGCAAAATTGAACGCCAGGATGCTCCAGGTTGCTCCATGACTGACGGCTTCTCCATGCTCTACAGCGTCGCTGGAAAGGGAATACACCCACAGGGCTCAGCACAGGGACAGGACTTGGAGTTCTTATTAAAAAGTCTCTGACCTTTCACAATGTTAACCTCATCCACGTCTGCACCTCCCAGTAGCTCAGATTTCCCACTTCTAGAATGAATAAGAAGAGAGCTTGTCTGCTTGGACAGGACTGGAAAGGATTTTAATATCCACCTGTCACGAGGAAATCCTTGTTCAACAGATTGGGGAAAGGCACTCAAATGAATGGCATGGACTCTAGCCCTGATTTAATGCTAAAACCATGGGGTAATAATAAGCAACTCCTTTTAACATTTTCATCTCTGCCTTGCCTCACCTGTCTTGGGTTTATGGAGGGACTGTCCCTTATTGTGCACTTGCTTATGTTTCTTTTCTCATGCCCAGTACAGAGGAGTCCTTTAGTGGTAACATGGCTCAGAGCATCTGTCACTGTAATTTGAAGAATTTTTGAATTATTTCATCTTAACTGCAAAATAATTGTTTTCTTTAATGTACCAAATATATCAGACCATAAATCTACAAATCCTGAAAAGAATGATAAAAGAAACAGAGTGTAAAATTGAAATGGATGTCAACTTGATGGGCTACCATGGCTCAAGAGGAATTACAGTCTGTCATTCAAAAAGTCAAAAGCACAGTGGATAAATACTAGAAAATATTTATGAGACAAACAGTATTCAGAGTTCAGATAAAGAGGCTGTTCTAAGGCATGACACAAAAAGGCATCTGTTGAAATGCTTCAAGCACAGAGAAATCTGAGACAGCATTCTTTCCCTCTCAGGTATGGCAGACTCTATCGTTTCCCTCAGTAGGCGGATTAAAATGATGACAGATGAAGATCCATTGCCAAAGTAAATGAAGGATCACATTTAGATATGTAATTACTTGGTTCTGGGCCATTGAAAAACACACACAAAAAATGGAAGCTAAAACACAGATTCAAATACCTAGCCTGGTAATATTAAATTGTTCTTTGACATTTAAGCAACTGTCAGAAACTCAAAGTAGCAGCGCATTTCCCTCAGTGAAGACCATCATTGTGGGGATGTGCTGACTCCTTCCCTTACTTCTCAGTACATACCTTTTGTACGACACAGATTTTAGCTGTAACAGGTGCATAAACTTGTCTTCTTCAAGACACACTGTCTAGTTTGTATGCATGCAGATTTTCCAGACCTTCTGTAAGATGCAATAGGTAAGTCCTGTTGCAATGCTGAAGACCTGGCACAAAATCCTGACTCTACTGAAATGAATGACATTTATTCCACGCATTTCAGTATGGCTTGTATTTCACCTCTGGATGAGAGAATAACCACTTGATACTTCATTTGGTCCAAACCATTCCTTCAGGTCAAATAGGACATAATACATTTCTAAAAGACTCCTCCAAGCCACTAATTTTGTTTCAACGTGGTGACAGATGCCAGCCATGCTGGAAGCATTTCAGACTGACTCTGATGAGACATTGACTTACTGCCCGGAGAATAAACTTTCCTCTTCAGGTCGCTGAGTGCATTAGGGAATGTTTCAGACTTGTTGTGCAGGACAAACCCTTTTGTTTTGCTAATAGGATTCATGTACAAACTTCCAGTGGGAAAACATCTGTTTTACAAATCTGTCCTCCTAGATACAGCTGGATTCAAACTACAGACTTTGGAACCACTTCCAAACATTCCCAAAGTTCAGCAGTGTTTGGATCAGGGGGTGGGACTGAAGTCATTGCAGAGAAAGCGGCCAGATTTGGGATTTAAGCTTCATACATTTTCAGGGACACCTTGAGATTCTGTCTTAGGCCTGGCTCTGCTTTTCAGTTATGAACCTGCTCATTTAATGTTGCTTTGGGTGGGCAGGCTGCACCTATCCACGGTGACATAATAAAGGTACATGTCAGTCAAAGGAACTGCTTTCATGAAAAACTGAGGTGACATTGAAAATAATTCTAATTCCTTCTCATTCATCCATGTGAGAAATTCTCAAGCTGCTGTCTTAGTGCCCATCTCAGTAAGACATATCAACATACCAAGTTGTACAACAAAACCCAGTGGTTTTATTTATGCCAGTGAAAAGCCCGCATTGAAAACCACAGCTTTGGGTACCTAGATGGTTTAAAAAAACACACTAAGCAAATGGACTGTCCAAGCAAAACCAAACAGCCTAAAACATTACCCTGAGATAACAAACAGACATAGCAAATGGCAATCTACACTCACTGAGCTCCCTAATCAATAGTCCAATAGTCTTAAGTATTAAATATTACTCTAAATCCTCATTAGGAGAGACCTGTTAAAATAAAGCAAATTATAACATCAGCTATTCAGTATCTCCATGTACCACCTGACAGGAGAGAAACCACTGAAAGGGAAGTCCAAAGCCCACTGGAACTGATGAAGCCGTAGCTCCACAGCTCTGTTTCCAGCTAGAGCAGTCCCTGTGCTCCTCTCTCCTGCTGCTGATGCTCTTTCACCTCTTCCCCAGGCCAACCGTGCCAGCAGAGCCCTGGCCCTGCGTGGTGAACTGCAGGGGGGAAATGCTCATAGGGAGGACATTCCTGTTACTCACAGGGCTGAGAGCACAGGCAGATGATAGCAAGAAGCAGATGCCCAAAAGGGCAGAAAACACAAAGTGGCAACTAAAGACTTTGGCCTAGGCCTCCTCTTCTTTGACAAGAGCTTGGTCACACAGCTACCATGTCCTTTCCAGCTTAAAAGAGACAGCTCAGCCTAATTCCATTTTAATGTCTGCCATCATTTAGTGATTCTGGCAATGACCAATATTTTCTATGGATTTTCCTCCCCAAGTGTAATTGCAGTTAATATTACTTTCTGGATGACATAAACCCCCAGAATTGGTGCAAATATTCAGGAAAGCTCGTGTGCCATACATGAAAGTGCTGTAATTCCGTAAAGCTGGAATAGAAAGCACTCTTTACATAGCACAGATGAACCACTGAATGACTGTTCTATCATTTTCTTTTTGGGGACATAGATATTTGTGAGCCAAAGCTATTGCAATAAAAAAATGCTGCCACTGTAAAAGACCCAAGGTATTCTCAAAACTGTGCCTGGTGCAGAACCCAGCTTGCTCTGAGAAGGGTTGGAGTCCAGTGGCTCAGGGGCAGGCTAGAGCACTACAAGGCATGTTGGTTTATGAGAACTCCCGTGGTCTGACAAAGAGATTAAAGGCATCTAGGTTCCTTCCAGCCTCCGCAGCAGGATTTCAGTGTGTCAGACTGTGGCACAGAGAGGCAAGTGTGCAGAGCAGGTGGTTCACCTCACTCATCGTGAGTCCAAGATAGATGAGAAGGGAGGCAGCTCTTGAGAGAACTCTTGCAGCCTGGCAGCAGTTCAGTCCATTTCAGTGTTTCTTGTAAAGCTCTGGCAGGATCTAAGCACTTCAGAAAGTTTCTTCCCTTTCCCTCCCCCCAAAAAAAACCCACAAAATTTCTTTTTATATGGACTTTGACCAATAATTTAAGAGGCACTGATAGTTATAACCAGGAGTGAAAGCACAATGTCATTGCTTGTGCAGTTTGTTCTGAGCCAGGACTATTGGCACATGATCTAGAAGAAAGTACAAAGTAAGCACAGTTTTAAAGAGCCAGGAGTCAAGTAGATTTGTGAATGCTTTGCCTAGAAGGAAAATTAACATACTGTATTTATCTTCCCTCGACATTGCATGGGGCACTGACATCCTGAAGAAGCCAAGGGTCACTAAAAAGCTGACCCACCATCCTCACAAGTGCTTAGAGCCAAGACAGGGAAGACAGGAGCATTCTGAGTATTCCTCTTTGAACTGCTTTCAGATGGTGGTCTCTGGGTATCAAACAGAAAAATGGCTTCGGGGTTTTTCACATCCCAATATTTAATTACCTCTCCGCTATCAAGACAAGATTCATGGGTACCTCTGAAGATTAGTTTCTAGAGGGTACACTTCAGCCAAACAAAAATGCTCATGTATGTGCTCCTCAAGGAAGAAGAGGAATAATTTTGACTAGATGAGGAGGCAAAAAAAAAGAAGGGTATCCTGGCTGTGTGGATCTAAGATCATCGAGTCTAACCTCAGCCCCTGCCCCAGCTCGGCTGCCTTTCTCTGGGTGTGCTCCAGCCCCTCGATGTCCTCGCAGGGAGGGATGCAAAACTGAACTCAGGATTCCGGGTGCAGCCTCACCAGTGCCCAGCACCGGGGGATAACCTCTGTCCTGCTCCTGCTGGCTGTACTACTGATAATAAATGTCTGTACTTTGCATCCTTTCAGGAATTTAATAGAGAGTCTTTCAAGAGATTACTCCGCAACAGGTCTTACAGATGACTTTTTCACTCTGGACATTTGTTCCTTCTGCCACATCTCACCTCAGTTTGGTTTGCAGTTGGATTTCTAGGGTGGGAACACAAACCATGGCCACTTTTAGCGTTCAGAAATTATTAGTCTCAATACATGTCACAGAAATATATTTCGGTTTTTCTCTATTAAATTGCAGCAGTATTTTTTCCAATAATGTGTCCAGATTCTAGATTCCACCTTCTGCCGAGAAATGTAATTAAGAAAGCAATTCTGCACTGTCAGACATTTCACTACAAGAATACAGATGCCCTTGGACTTTCATCTTTCCACAGCCACTGTCATTCATGTTTTTGTGGTCACACCCCACAGTTTCACAGACAAGCAAAGCCAGAACTACAGTGAGAATGTTACATTTCTTCTTCACATAAGAATATGCAGAGCCCATACAGGGTGTCAAAGTATCATTCCCTGCTGTGCAAGTGTGACAAACACAGAGACAGCTTTCTCAACAAACTGAGAGAGCAAGAAAAGCATGTTCAGCATTTACATAAATTTCAGGGTTCTGTTGACCACAGACTTTTATGAGAAGGCCTGCACTCGAAAGCTGGGATGGGCACTGAATTCTGGCACTCCATGAACTACCAACAAAAAATTTCAGTGATGAGAGCTACAAATGTTAGAAATACTGTATCGATGGGTAGCACTTTACACTTGTGAGCTATTTAACACGTAAGATTTCATGTGACAGCAGCAATGAGAGGGAGGGATAATCCAGCGCACAGGTTGCTTGAGTGGGAGCTCACACCACTGCCCGCACTGTGGCTGCTCAGCCAGGCACTGCCAGGCACCAGTGGCAGCTGCAGCAGCATCAGCTCAGCATGCCCCAGGTCTAAGACTGTGTAACTCACCTTAGAGTATTTCATTAGGGCTTTAATGAATCATAAAGCACGTGCCAGAATCCTAAAGCCTTCTCTCAGCTGAGATTTTCTTGGTGACCTTTGACAAGATATTTTGTTTTAGCCCACCCGCAGATCCCCCCCCTACAAAAACAGGCCAGCATGCTCCTATTTTATAAGCAAGTTAAGTGAAGGGACATGCTCAACACAGAGCAAAGCTCAGAAGTCACCACAATAACATCTGGACACAGCTGGCAAGAAAAGCAGATGAGCACAAGGCAGCTAAATGAGACTGATAAATGTTTTGTTACACATTAAACTTTAATTTTTCATGAAGGCAGATGCTCTATGAATAAAAAAGGATGTGATACCCTTGTAAGAATTTAAAAATTTGATCTCATTTGTGAGTTTACATTAGGGCAAAGTCAGAGAGACAGAGAAGCAGGCACACACACACATCCATGCATTTATTTGCATGTGCAAGTTCAGGTGTGTGTGAAAAGCTCATTTTTATTTGCAGGTGCAAACTTCCTCCAGTGTTAAGGCTTACAACTCAGGAAATTTTGCACATTTCACAAGGGTGGAAAAAAGTTTTGATTTCATGGTAAATATTTCATGAAACAAAGACCAGATGTTTGCCTTAGCTCCTGTTTTAATTCTGCCTTACTTTCCCAGCTGGAGTTATTAATTATACCTTTTATTCTCCTACTGCAGCTCTCAACTCCAAAAGATTAAATGGCTTGATTAGCACTGTTTAGCTTTTCCTAGGTGGTTTATTGAATGTCACATTTAACATTCTGGCACCTCACAGATGAAACTAAATTCCTGCAGCCTTGAAGAAATATGACTATTTTTTTCCCAGAGAGCAAGAGAAGGGCATTTGTTACATATTTATGAACACATCACATTGGACGTTTCTATTTATTCTTTAACACTCTCTCACAAACACACAGGCTGTCCTAGACTGTGTTTTATATATAAATGTTGACACTTAGTTCTTTTGAAATGCCTCCTGGAAATTTTTGCATAAAACTGTAACTGGGAGCATTACAGAGGTTTGTGGAAACCTTGGAGTCAATGAAATATTCTCACATGATTTTTCTAACTCTTCTACTTTCTTGGAAGCCTATAGAAAATGCAATGAAGTGCACAGTCCTTTAGCAGATAAAGAACACTCAATTCTTCATCCCAGTGCAGCTTATATGGCTGTACTCCTGCTCATGAGACAGAATTGATAATTTGTCATAAGAGACCTTTGGCGCTGCTCCAGTAGGGACTGGTTAAGACAATACCAAGATTCATGCTTTAGAATTGCCTAAGCCCCGACTCCTAAAGCTATCCACTCAACTGAGCCTTGAGCAGCCATCTGAGCATGGCCATCCCAGTGTTGGCGTTGAACAGTATCTAAAGCCAGCAGGCCCGTGTGGGGTTGCTGTGAAATGGAAAGCAGCCTTGGCCTGGACACACAGGCTGTGAGTTAAAGTGCTTGCAAACAGCTTTGTCTCTTCTCCCTCCTACACTGAAAGTCCAGGACTAACACGGGTATCCGCTCAGTTAGGTGGAAGTGCTTTCAATAAAACATCTTTTTTTTCAATTGCAACCATGTTCTTCAACATCTTTTCAAATTCTATTGTTTTAAGGGCTTTTTAGAAAATGCTATATGGTTTATTTTTATGTGTTTTCTACCTCCGAGAAAACACAGTGATGATCAATCAGCTACTTACTGTGAAGAAAGAGGGAATAGATTATGTAGGCTCTGACTGTTAATAGCTGAATACAGTAAGAAGTAAAGGCTGAACACAGATGTCTTCCTATGGAACACACAGGTCCTACATAACCACTGAAAGCTGTTCCTGTGCAGATGGAGCAACATGAGCTCAGTCTGACCAGTTTTTATAATCAAATCTTTGAATTCTGAGGCACTGATTACTTTCCCATGCCTAAATAAATGGCCACAGAGAAGGGGTCACATCGGCGCCCCAAGAGTGCAGGGGTGAGGGCGCTGTATGGAGCTTGCCAGCTGGAGGAGCTCAAACTACGAAGCTGGAATCAGCAAGGTCAAACCCTGAGTAAATTAGATAGAGACCCCTTCATTCTTTGCACTCCATGCCAAGCATCCTGCACGCTGGACACGGGGCAACAGCAGCACACTCAGTTTTATGCATATGTCAGGAGCTGTGGCCATTGCCACAAATGTAGAAGGAATTAAGATTTAGAGACGTTTCTAAACCCGCAATGACTTTTATTTGTCACGGATTACCCCCTCACCCACTCCCTCTCTGTGGTCTTTCACTCTGGTTGGTTTCCCATTCCATTTACTTCCAAAGTGACCCCCCAAGCCCCAACAAACAGAACCAGATGTGAGACTAAAATGCAATTTTGTGTAACTGCAGCAGCCTTTTGTTTTGCCTGGTTTGTTTAGCTCCAGTTTGTAAGAACTTTGGGGCAGAGGCTCTCAATTGCTCTTTGTTTACATCTCATCTGCAAAAGGCCTCCTCCTTCTTCGCTGGCTCTTGTACTCTACCACAATAAAGATGACTATTAACAATATGACCTTCAGCTAGCTGGAATGCATTCAGCAATTTAAGGCATTGACATTGGAGAAATCCTTATGAATTCCTGAGATCATATAACCCTTCCATTTGTTTTCAGGCCTATCTCCAAACTGTGGTTAAGTAGCTATCATTTCTAATATTTGCATTCCTCTTACCCCATAGTGTGGGGGGGGGATGGTACTATCATAATTATACCACATTCTTCTGGGTTCCATAACGAGCTATTATTTTGCTAATGGAATATTCAAGCAGTCTGCAGTAATTTATCAAATAGTCCCAAGTCCCATTTTCTCTGTGTGAATCTTTTTGTTCACAGGTAAATTGATGTGTGGGGGGTTATCAAGGCTTTTTTGTAATTCAAATTAACCATTCCACTCCCCTCTCAGAAAAAAAAGATCGTTAGGCACAGAATGTTATTTTTTTTCTAATGATGTTTAGAATTAGAATTGTGCAGGCTTCCTGTGACTGGCAATTTCTGCATTTTAATTCATTCTTACAGTGTTTTTGCATTTTAATGCCTAATTTTGAAATTTTGCCTAAACTAAAGGGGAGCAAAATGTAATTCCATTTCTCCTTACAACTATTGTCTGCTCCGCTGTCAGATTAAACTGCCGACAGTGTAGTGCCATTGAATTGGAGATGAGAGAGAAAAAACCACCACCCTCTCCATTTATTTTATTTTCAATGAAAAAAGCCAAAACCCAAGACCTGGATGTGTGCATCAACCACAATGAAAAAAACACACACTTGCACACATTCCCATCTCTTCCACTTTATAGTTCCCTGTGTAAGAGGAAGAGGGAAGGAGTGTGCACACTTGCATGGATGTGGGGTAGGAGGTGGAAATGATGCCTAATAAAAGAAGAGTAAGTGCAAATCATTTCTGTGAAGGATGACATTTCTTGTCCTCTCAGAATTGTCTCTGTCACAGCTCCTCATTTATCTCCTAACTACATAGGAAAGTAATGGCTGGCATTGTCCCTGAAGAGTTTTGGCACAGAACGACAGAACAGCTGAGGTGAGAATGGACCTCTGGAGGTTGTTTAGTCCAAGCCCCTGCTTTGATCAAGATCAGAGATGATCACAAAGCTGGGAAAAGTGGTTGGCACACCTGAAGGTTGTCAGAAAGGGCAGGTTGCTCAGGACATTGTCCGGTTTTGAATATCCTCATGGATGGAGACTCCACAAGCTTTTCTGGGCAAGCATTTGATCATTCTCACTGTGAAAACAAAAGTGGGCTTTTTTATGTTTAAATGGAATTTCCTTTACTTCAGTTTGTGCCCATTGCCCCTCTTCATGTCCATGTGCACCGCTATGGAAAGTTCTGCTTCCTTTTCTTTAGTCCTCTCCGTGAGGTATTTACATAGAAAGATCTCTCAGAGCCTTCCCTCCTCTGGGCTGAACAGTCTCAGCTTTCTCAGCCTCTCCTCTTCTGTCAGGTGCTCCAATCCCTTCATTCCCTCTGTGGCATTGTGCTGGCCCCTCTGCAATGTGCCCACTTGCACTGGGAAGCCCAGGGCTGGACCCAGCACTCCAGACTCACCTCATCAGGACAAAACAGAGGGAAAGGGTCACCTCACGCAATGTGCTGGCAGTGCTCTTCCCAATGCACTCCAGGCATTTTGTTTAATTTCCATCTTAGAACATATGTCAGATCTTACTCTATTGTAACACATTCCATTTGAACCGTATCACTCCCGTTTATAAATACGTCATCTGAAGTGGTGAAATGCCAGGGGACAGCTCTATTGCCACATCATTCATTGGACATAAATATTTCAAAGCTGAGTGTCACTAGCCACATTTCTAGTTGAAGAAAGTTGTGCAATATAAACATTTGGTTGGTAAATAAATAAGGCGTAAATGTCTTCAAGTGTTGCATGCTGCCAATAGCAGCTCAGGTCAAATGTAAGTTCTCTGTGTTTCCAGTATATTTGTGGCATTATGATTAAACCAGAATGCTCTCATTTGCTTAGCTCATCTTCTAGAGTAAAGGTTGTCATCACTGAAACATGTCGTCTTTGCTTAAGACAAAAGTCTGTAAAGATAGTTGAGGGTTATCCTCTGGATTTTTGTTTGCTTCTTTGGAAGTGTGAGGTTTGGTGGGTGTTTTGCTGAAGCAGAGAGGTAAAGAAATTAAACAAAGCCAAGGGACTGTCCTGTATTTTGAATCTATGGACAAACAGAGGCATTCTTTGTGCCCCACAGCAACACTTGTATGAATACAGTAAGCATCTGGCCACTGTTTTAAAAAGCTACTCAAGCCATTATCTACACAATACATGAAAGAATTACATCTCATTTATGATTCCTGAAGACGAAGACAGAATTACAGTACAAATTTTGCTGGCAAAGATCAGTTGGTCAAAGGCTTCTTCTCTTCCTACCAACGAAACAGAACTGTAAAAAGAAAAAGTTTCTAAGAAGATATGCTATTAAAAGCACACTTTGGCTAGCACAGCTGTGTGTGCTCAGGGGAGTGCTGGGGAAGCTTGAATAAGTCTTGGCAGTGCTGCAACTTTGCCCATGTAAAAGCACTGCAATCGTGAAGGCATTTACCATCATAACACACTGATATAACTATTCCCACCTGGTACAGATTTGTCCTGAAATGGAACTAAACACAAGCGCAGCTTAGCATGACAGAAAGATGTTAGGTACATACAGGAGATATTTGGTGATTCACGGGTTCACACAATCTGCCCCAGCACTTACCAGGGATGATCTTTGCAATATGAAAAATGATGCAAACTCATTTTGCAACAGGCTGCTGAACAAGACAGCAGAGAGCTGCCAGCTCTGCCGAGTCAGAGTGAGACAGAGCAGCCTGCCTAGGCTGAGCATCCCATTCTAGTCCTGTGAGCCAGTGCAGCGTTTATTTGCAGCATGACAGAATGGAACAAGGGCTTTGGGGAAGGGAGATAAGGGAAGATGATAACTGCATCAGCAATGCAATTCTCTTTTCCTTACTAATTTATGATGCTGCAGGAGCCAACCAGAGTGCACTATGTGTACCCTCATGATACTGATGTTTCATCTCAGTAGGATCCTGCTTTTCAGGTGTTTTGATCGGCTCACATTGTCCAGAGATGAATCCTATCAATTGTGCTTCAGTCCTGTTCTATGGACGGGCGCATACGCACACACAGAGGAAGAGTGGCCTGATATTACAGGCACTATCCCTCAGAAACCAAGGCTACAGTTCTTGTTTGTCCCTTGAGACTTCTGATCTCACAAAGGTCATTAACTGGGTATGGGTGAACACAAGGGGAATAAAACCTCCACCCTCCACCAGGGTGAGGAAAGGAAAAGTTGCCAGCTGCTCATCCATACAGATAGGTTAAACTGTTAAAGATACACTGTCAACGCAGTGTGTAATCAATCATATTTCAATCATCCACATTTGGGGCCAGACCCAACACTCTGCTCTTCTGCCACGGTTGACTCAATGTCACCCTGGTATCACTTGTCTCCTTCTGCCACAGAGTGCACTGTCATTACTTTTACTATAACAGCACACTTTTCTGAGGCAGAGTTCTGCTTCCTAGAAGCATCTCATATATAAATGAAATACATCTCACAGGGGAGCTGGATGCTCAGCTACCGTGTTTTCTTTTCACCAGACATTTTTCTGCAACTACAAGTACAAAAGAAAATTTTCCAAAATAACAAGGCTTCCACTTAACTGTTCCATGGAATTAGAAACCTTCCTGCCTTTTTTTCCCTGAAGAGAAGACAAGAGGCCAAGATGACAATTATCCCTAAAACCCACCCAGTTTAAACTAACATTGCCCTGCCCTCATCTCTTACTGTTGCCATGCTCTGGTTAATGCAAAACTCAACTGAAAACACGTGATATTGAGAAGACTTTAAACATATGCATGTAAGCACAGTAACCACAGTTCATGTGGAGGTCTTCCACAAGGTTACTGTCCCCTCAGCAATATTGTGGGACAGTGGAATTTATAGCTGGTCCAAGCACAAAAGTTCACATTGCTGTTTTACATTTAACAACCCGGTAAGCTCAGAAAAGGAAAAAGCTTTCAGCTTACCCTTGATCCTGACAAAGAGCTTACATGAGCCCACCACTGCAGCTGCTTCAGAGGAGAAGTTTTAATTTTGCTGAAAATCCTTTCCTGCCCTCTTGCCTTCAAAATCAATATGTCATAGTGAGTTATTTCATTAAGTACTCCTCATGCTCTGTACATGCTCGTCTTTGAGGACAACCTTTCGATATACCTGCTGCCTGCAGTGCTGCTAGTGAAAGGACACCTGGTATTTTGTAATGGGGATATGCCATGGGGGATCTTCATAAATATATATTACAATTGCTCCTGTTACTAAGGAAAGAAAATTGTCTTTTGATCCTTAGTGAGACATATTTGTTCCCTTCCCTCCTTCCCTTCCAGGCTGACCTCCTGCATACAAACAGGCATGAAGACAACCATAAGTGACAATGAGACAAATTTCATTTTGTTGTGAGCTGCTTTTTCAATTATTTTTCTCCTCTCTATCTCTCCTGGCTGACCCAGACCAGGCTGTTGCTCTGACAGGGGTCCCTAACCTCCAGATTAAAATATGCAAATTATTATCTCCCCTTCCACTTGGATCTGTGTCAGCTACAATGTAAATACAAAGAAATGTTTGGTTTGAGTTTGTATAAGAACATAGTTACTTTTGTCATCTTGAATAACGAGCCAAATTTGACAGGACGTAATCAATGTTCAGGTACAATGTAGATCACAGAGCACTTTATGTTCTCTGAGGCAGTTGCTGTTAAAAAAAAAAATCAAACAAGTTCTGAAAATCTCTAACACCTACTACTTTCTACCTTACACCTTCCACCTTCAAATTCATATTAAGTAAATGATGGTGAAACAATAGAAAGAAAAGCAGATGCAACTCATCAAGTTTTGCACTTCCTACAGATGATTCATGCTAAAGGCTTTAGACTGATATTAATGATAATTAGCTTAAGATTTTACAAATAAGTTATTTCCAAAATGCATGGATATATTCCGGTTTTCAATCACTGTAAAGCTGAATTTGGCTGATACTTTTAAACTACAGAGTTATACTACACAAAGAATGGTTCTGTGCAGGGATTTTCCTTTGTAATACCGCTTGGGTTTTAACTAATTCCAAATCCTGTTCAGTAGTATCATCATTAATGACGTTATAACAGGTATCTCCAAGTACACAGAGTTATGAATACACAGTGTTGAAGGAGAGCTCTACATATGAATTCCTTTCTGTCCCATAAGATAAGAGCTGAAAAGCTGCAATTTCACAAAGGTGGTTCTACATAATTGATATAATTTTATCAACATGTGGCATGGAAGGTGCACTGCTTGAAACAAAATGCATGTGTTGGTAGGAGCCTGAGCAAGAGAAAATACAGGTAGCTGGAAGTCACAGTAATCTTCCCCAAATACCTGGGGAAGGCTGCATTTACAAAAAAGCCCACTTCTAGCCTGTTACAGCTTGGCAGCCCCTAGCTAATATAGAAGTCTTATTAAACATATGACTACCTTCACAGTATTTCCTCATATTTCATTTCACCCCTTGGTATGTCTACAAATTGAGAAGTTTCTGAAACTTTGTAATGTGGTGACTTTGACAAGGTCTCAGTAAAAATTTCTAGGGTATTGTAAAGACCATTTCAAGCAGCGGGGCTACAGCACGTTAAGAAATTGCTCCTCCTGAAGACTGCATGTCACCACTATTTCAGCTGTGAAGTGGGCCTGCACTGTCAGTCCAAAACAGTGAGAAGTAAAAATGCTGCAGCAGTGTGTCACCAGCTCCTTTTATTAGACTCTGAATGCTCCCGTTGTGCAAAAGTTTTCACTCAATTACTAACATGCAGCAGAAGGTGCAATACTTGTTTAAACTACAATGATTTAGTTACTTGCAATTGTATAACACAAAATTCATAGACGCACAGAATGTTTAGGTTGGAAGGGTTCTTTAAGGCCATTAAGTCCAGCTGTTCACCCAGCACCATCTACCACTAAATCACCGGAATACCTGAGTCCACCTTTAAAATCCCTCCAGGGACGGTGGCTCAGCCTCTTCCCTGGGCAGCCTGTTCCAGAGCTTGACAACCCTTTCAGTGCAGACATTTTTCCTAAAATCCAAAGTGGATCTCCTCTGGCACAGCCTGTGAACACATCCCCTTGCCTTGTTACTTGTCACTTGCAAGAAGAGGCTGACCCCCACCTGGCTACAAACTCCTCTGAGGTACTTGTAGAGCAATAAGGTCTCTCCTGAGCATCCTTTGTCTCCAGGCTAAACAATCACAGCTCCTTCAGCCACTCCTCATCAGACTTGTGCTCCAGGCACCTCATCAGCTTCATTTCCCTTCTCTGGACATGCTCCAGCACCTCAATGTCCTTCTTGTAGTGAGAGGCCAAAACTGAACAGGATTCAAGGTGCTGCCTCACCAGTGCCAAGCACAGGGGGATGTTCAGTGTCTCGGTCCTGCTGGCCACTCTGTTTCTGATACAAGCCCTGATGCCACTGGCCGTTTTGACCACCTGGGCACACTGATAGCTCAAGTTCAGCAGCTGCCAACCAGCACTCGGGTCCTTTTCTGCCAGGCAGGTTTNGGCTAAACAATCACAGCTCCTTCAGCCACTCCTCATCAGACTTGTGCTCCAGGCACCTCATCAGCTTCATTTCCCTTCTCTGGACATGCTCCAGCACCTCAATGTCCTTCTTGTAGTGAGAGGCCAAAACTGAACAGGATTCAAGGTGCTGCCTCACCAGTGCCAAGCACAGGGGGATGTTCAGTGTCTCGGTCCTGCTGGCCACTCTGTTTCTGATACAAGCCCTGATGCCACTGGCCGTTTTGACCACCTGGGCACACTGATAGCTCAAGTTCAGCAGCTGCCAACCAGCACTCGGGTCCTTTTCTGCCAGGCAGGTTTCCGGGCACTCTGCCCCATGGCTGTGTTGATGCACGGGGCTGTTGTGACCCAGGTGCAGCAGCCAGCACTTGGCCTTGCTGGACCTCCTACTGCTGGCCCTTGTCCATTGATCCAGCCTGTCCAGATCCCTCTGCAGAGGAGCCCCCCAGTGCACAGTGCTAAAGCACCCCACTGCAGATCATGGTGGCACTGGAGTCGTTCACCTCAGCTACTCAATTGTCCAACACAAAGAGATTCATGTGATTTCAGCTGGTTTGGAGCTGAGTAAATTATGGCCTGGTAATTCTGCCTCTAGGAAGGGATTCAGCTCTCCGTGACAGACTCTCTATGCAACCATAACCACATCACATGGAGCCACATACACAAAATTTACATTTGCCAAAAAACCGCAGCATAAATCAAATTTGGTACTCAAGCACAAACAAACGTTCCCTTGGTGGTGCAGCTGAACACTTGAAAGGCTGCAGGCTTTCACACTGGAGCCACCAAAGTGAATCACATCCCTCTGTCTGTGCCCACAGGCCAATCCAGCCAAGCTGCAAATCTTGCAGCCCATCTCCTCCCCATGCATGGTACTTCACAAATTAACCTCATGTCATGGCTCTTTGTATGTACATAAGAGTATTTTAATTTGTAATTCCTGTTCTTATTAGGGAGATGAAACTAACTACTCAGTCTTTGTTAGAAGAAAAAAGGTCACTCCAGGATTCATACTCACAGAAATAATTTGAGTAGTTCGGTCCAAAAATCTATTTCTGTCCTAAAATCCCAACTTGATCAACACACCTGTCTGCCCCACTCCCAGAAAATGCCTAAATCTGAAAAAAAGTAGATAAAATGAACACATCTACCCTTAGTGTTCCCTTCTGGCTTAAGGAGCCTTTCCTTCATGCCATCTCCAGAAGTAAAATGTACTTGCTGTTCACTATACGTGGAATCTTGCTGTCTAAATTATCAAATCTATTTGTGAGCAGGGTATGCCAAGTCTTTAACCACTCTGGGTGTTGCTCCCTGAAACACTCCTGTGTGCCCACAAGCCACATCCATACATACAACACACATCTTCAATTTCATTGTACACAAACATTTTGGTAGCTGGCAGCAACAAAGTCCCCCCAGTTCTTTCAGGATTTTTGAACAGAAGAAAATTACACTCAAAAATAATCATGAGACCAGAGGGGCACCCTCTGATGCCCAGAAAAGAGAGAGCAAAACGCTATGTAACTCTACAGGGAGCTACCCCCAAACAGGTGTGCACAACCCAGTCTGTGCCACCTGGACCTGTTTTCCATTGAGGAGCTTGGCCACAGTCTCCCAGATTTCCTTGTTCTCCTCCCTCTCAGTGGTTGCTCTCTCCTCCATGCCCTTCTGGGGAGGCTGGCGCTCCCTCTGTGAGCGATTCATGTGGGATAACACCAGCCCCTTTCTGCAGCATGGCCAGCGGCTCAGCTGGACCCAGCCAGGAACTGGTAATTTAATGTCTCTCAGCATTTAGTCAGCAGATTGTAAGAATTATTCATTAAAACCATGAAGGATTACAGTCACAGCAGTAAGGTAAAGGAAAAATGATTTCGTGTCTTGTTAGCAATACCTCAGCCTTTTACTCCATATAAATAATACTGCCTGGGATTTCTTATTAACTACAGCGCTCTATTTAAAATCTCTTCTTTAAGTCTGGAACACCCATTTTAGAGCAAATTGCAATTTGAACTTGGTTGCAATTTACTTGCTAGATTAATCTTGCGAACTTGTAATGGGTATATTAATTAGACATCATTAATACCTCCAGTATCAGCCATGAATTTCTGTTGTCTCAAACTTATTATGATTAACTTTACTCACCCTCAAGGGCAAAATTTTGCAAAAGTTATCAAGCAGGAGAGTATAACCTATGGTAGTATTAAAAGTTTTGTTTTGTTTGATTTAAAGTACAGGACCAGATCAGCCTAAGAAGCACCTGAAACCTCATGCGTTTCACACCAATATCCTTGTGGGGTTGAAGAAAGCAATCAATTGGAAATAGCTTAAAATGCCAAATTTTCAGCCACTTTTCCTATATTTTAAGGCAATTTATCTGAAAGAGAACTATCTCACCTCAAATGGATCTTCTTTACACCTAACAGTGTGCCTTGCAATACTGCAAAAGCCCTACTGAAATCTTTAATACAACAGTTTACCAAGTGCACAGTCCTTGTTGCGCAGAAAACAATTGTAAAAAATGCCATGAAATGTTTCCATTAAATGTGCACGGCAGAGGGACAACCCTCCAGCACATCTGTCAGGCAGCAATGCCACTGCACGGGCTCCCCGGCTGTACTCGTCTCTCGCTCTCTCCAAACACCACCAAAGAGTTTCATGACTCCCGTCTGCTCTTGAAATACTTAGATGTTCTCCACAATCTAGCTCCAGTTCTTTCCATCTTTCCCAAAGACTTCCACTAGAAGCACAGCATAGCCACAGATGCTTTTCTTGTTTTCATAGCATCAGACATTCTGTGCCCAGATCTCCTTTCACTTGTCCTGACAGAACCGCTTTACACTTGAAGAAGTTAAGAAATGTATGGAAAGTAGCTCAGCAAAAGAGCATTTGCAGAGCGTGAGGCCCTTACGGAGACTGGTGCTCATTCGAGGGATGGTCAGTCACCTGCTGCTCTTCCTGCCGGTGCACTCCCCACAGCGCAGCGAGCACTGTCTCTTTCCCTCGTGGGTTGTTTAGTCCGTGACATTCCATTAAACCCTATGTAATCAGGTTTAGAGCTAAATATTCAGGTCCATCTGAGAGAGTTGCCACAATCCCATGCACCTTCTCAACTGTTTACACTCCTGTCTGCTGCTTCCATATGACCTACCAGTCCCCAGTGCTCAATCAAAGGGAGGTGAACACAACAAAGCGCTCACTGTACAGGGGAGATGATGAATCAAACTTGTGTCACACAACCACTCCCAAAGGGAGCGGGCGCAGAGTGATCAATCAGTGCTTTGTCAAATGGACCCCTTGTCCTCTCAGCTCCGACTCTTCTGATTGTTCTCTGTTAAATATCTGAGACAAAGAACTGCTGACCTCAACTTTCAAACTTCAACTTTCAGCATCGATCAACAGTAAATGATGGATAAACCCTTGACAATACATTTCCATGCTATATACATTTTTTGCAGCTGGTGTATCGAGTCACAAGGATGCAACTCTGTCCACAGAGAGTATAGAGGTCTTTGAAGTTCCTTTAAATTGAAAGCAATCCAGAACTTTGCAGACTTAAATCATCTTCCGACTGGTAGGGACACCAGACAGTTGCCAAACAATGTCTGGGACCACTTATATCATTTTAGGCAATCCACAACACGGCTCTCAAGCTTTCAGAGAATTAATTAATTCAAGATAATATAGTCAACTCAGAGCTGAGAAAGAAATCGCATTTGTTGAGTGCGTTATGACTTCCCAGGATACTGAGAAATCAGTGGGCAAGAAGCTAAAGCTTATTTTGGATGAGGCAAAATGTAAAGCAAATGCCTTCTTATAAAATAATTCAGGGAGTAACTAATGCAGTTATTTAAATGCTTAAGTCTGGGAATCAGCTGTGGGAAGAATGGGGAGAAAGAAATATCTCTATTTTTCTATGTTAAAATGTTTTTTGCTGTAGTTATTTTCCATATTGCACATCTTCTCGTGATATCCAGGTGTTTCACCATTTTAAAAAGAAATACCGAGTCTTCAAAATCCAGTCCCTTCCCTGTTGAGCTCAGTACCATGAGAGAGTGGGGAATACTTCCTTGCCTTTTCTCACAGTGCAGAGCTTCATGTTTTCAGCAAGTTCTCATTTCTTCAGTAACAAAAATCAACCTCTTTGGCAGCTTTGCTCCCTGGTATGAACCTCATTTTCAGCAGGCAAGTGTCCATCCAGATGGAATTTCCTTATTTCTTATGCTAATACTGAGCCTCTACAAGCTGACAACAAGGAGCTTTTTTTTTCATCTGTTATATTTTTGGGAAGCATAGCCTAGTGTCGTGCACCAGGGCCTCAGGCTTACATCATGGAGGAACTTGGCTTAGTAATTCCTGATGTTGGCTCCTCATTGCTAAACTGTAAATGGATATCTCCTGTCTGGCTGGGTGCCCAGGCAGCTTTCTTCTAAATTCTTAATCCCACTTAAACAACATGTTCTTAATAGAAACAAGTGGTGGTTTCCACACAGTATCTAAGTAACTGAATAAAGCACAGCCACCACCAATTACCTTCCCTTCAGCATGACTTGCCTAAATGCTGGGGACTAAAGGCTATCTGACAGTTCTGTTTCTGAGGCTGCTGCTCCTGCTTTTTTCAAGGAGCTCTTCAGCTCTCCCCCCAAGACAGTCAGTAACGAAGTCATGTTCTGCACCACACATATGGGTGCAATAATCTTAGCTTGGCTTCAACTAATGACATCAATCCCACCATTAAAGACACCCCAATCCACAAAATCACAGAATAACACACTGTGCCAAGTTGGAAGGGACCCACAAGGATCATTGAGTCCAACTCCTATCCCTGCACAGGCCCATCCCCACGAGTCACCCCCTGTGCCCCAGAGCATCATCCAAACCCTCCTGGAGCTCTGGCAGCCTTGGGGCAGTGCCCACCACCCTCTGGGGGAAGAAACTTTTCCTGAGATCCCACCTGACCCTGCCCTGACACAGCTCCAGCCCTTCCCTGGGTGCTGTGCCTGGTCCCCACAGAGCAGAGATCAGCTCCTGCCCCTGCCCAGGGAGTTGTCCCTGCAATGAGGTCTCCCCTCAGTCTCCTCTTCTCCAGCTGAACACACCAAGTGCCCTCAGTGTCCTCACACGCTTCCCCTCCAGGCTCTGAACCATCCTCATTGCCCTCCTTTGGATGCTTTCCAGTAGTTTAATATCTTTCTTATATTTCAGTGACCAAAACTGAACACAATATTCAGTGTGAGACCTCACCAGTGCAACTAAAAATGTTTTGTACCAGAAAAAAACCCAACAAGTACATCAGACAAAGTATGTAGCTAGCGAGGGAAAACACAAAAGAAGGGTTCAGTTCTGCAGTGGGTAAGTATATACATCAAAGAGGCTGAACAACACTTGATGAGAGAAGCCAAGCACATACCCATTAAAAGGAATACAGTCCTCTTGTCACAAATATACCTCCTTTCAGCTTGTTCTTTCACTGATAAAATACATAAATACATAATGGCATTTCTGAGCTATAAAAAAACCCCAAACTCCTCTTATCCATATACTTTGCAAGCAGTAAAATGGGCAGCCAATTTTCCCAACCTATTTTAAGACTTCCTAAGGTGTCTCAGACATGGAAGGTGGGGGAAAAGAGTACATGTGTCAGAAAGTTTCATTCTTCTCCATTATACAGCTTATAGCCACATTTGTTAGGATACCCTAACTTGTTTATAACTAAATATTTATTTGTACACTAAAACAATGCACTAAGCCTTGATCACAGTTGCACTGGTGAATTCATGTGGGTCCAGCTAAAAAGTACCTCAGCTATAATTCCAGGGAGCCTGATTTGGGACATTAATTTTCAGAAAGAGTAACCCATCCTTAAACTCATGAATAAGCTCTATTTACTTCCATGGTTAATGAATTGCATAAATACACATCCCTGAGTGATTTCTTTAATCAGGGCCTGTTTTCTTTTGGGAGAGGCCCTGAAACATTCCCATGCAACCAGTTTGTTTCTTTTTTCTCTCAGCTGTAAATGTGAAGGACGTCCAGGTCTTCTGGACAAGCACTGCTGGCATCATCTGAGACATGCTGTATGGACACAAAAGGGAATATGGAAGGTTCAGTGCTATCTCCTAGTCAAAAAAGATTTCCAGAAGGTGATCAACAAACCAAGATAGGTTTTTAAACCATAAATATGTGTTTAACAAGAACTCTCCTTCCAGTTTCAACACCGTATGCACTCATTCCCTTCTTCAGTAATTACTTCTACAGTAATTACCGCCTACTGAACATGAGAAGCTGTTTTAAATAAAGCAGTTACTTATCTATCTACCTGCAAAGAAATAATACAGAAAAGCTTACAGAGATATGTTTAGCTCTAAAGTTTGTGTCCAAGTGAGGAAAGAATAGAAAGAGACTTTAACCAGAATGTGGGAGAATGTGTATATATGAAGGCTGCAAATATTTCAGTCGAGTGGATTTTATTTTGCATTCCATCTGGTTTCATGTATATGATAATTGAAAGGAAATGGTGATAGAAAATAAAGCACTTTCCCATGCTGTGTCTAAAGCTTTTTTATGACAAAGTGTCATCATGTCTCAAGAGTACCAAAAATACTGGTGAAAGTCATGTTAATTTTTAAAAACAAATATGCATGAGAACTGGTTGTGGCTGGATGCAATTTTGAATTAGAGCAGGTCACCAAAATAAGTTTCATTGTGATGTACCCAGGAGAGTTTGTATTAGGATCTTCAGGAGAAATAAAGAGTAAAATATTTTCAAATCTCTTACTAAAATATTTTTAAATATTTTAGCTAAAACAACCTCTCTGCGTGAAAGACTGGCCACATCACTTGTTACTGTCACCAGAGACATAAATATCCTTCCTGAGAACAAGAACTAATCCCTGCTCTCACACCAACAGCTGCACCTTTCCTTTATAAGTGAAAATAGACTTGGCCATTACTAGGAAAAGAAAGGATTGTGAAATGTGTTGAGAGGAAAGCAAGCAATTAAGGAAAGCACAAAAGTTAAAAATGGACCCCAGCAAACTTTTGCCCTTTTTCTCCAGCTGACAATGCCCAGTCAGGAAGTTTCTGCCGTTCCCACTGACCTGGCTGTGGTTGAATTAAGAACCTGCCCCCATATACTGAAATGCCCTCCCCTATCTGATGCACAAGCCAGTTGCCATGTATCTACATCAATGTAAATATTTGTACACCGTGTATGTATTCAGTCCTAATCAAAGCAGGCACCTTTAATTGTTCCATTTCCCTGTATTTTACTGGGACATTTCTATGTCCCTTTGACCTTGGGTCTGGACGCTCCATTGCCTGTTCCCTCAGTTTATTTGCAAGTTGGGACAAATTCTTTTAAGAAGAAAATCCTCAATAAAATGCTAAAAACCAACTTTATACTCCCATTGGTCACAACAAAGGCGAGGTCAGTTAGGTAATTAAGAGATTGCTATTTTATCATTCCATTTCATTAGTTTTAAACCCCAATCTTGATACTTCACAGAAGATTTCATTCTGTTAGCACATACATTCAGACACTATTTTATAAATTTCCACTGTGTTTGGACTCCAGAGGTCTCTATTCCCACCAAAGAATTCTCACAAGATTCCTATTATCTCATTTTCCCTTTTTTTTTGGCCTTGCACTTTGACCCTGGCATTCTCAAAAGGACACTTCACTTTTTACATTAGGCTTCCACCACAGACTGGTTTTCTAAACAATAAAATAGAATAACTTGCAGTCCATACTTGTCCAGAGTCCCAGAGACAGGCTCCACAAGCCAAATATATACAGTGGGAAAGTATAATTTAAAATGTTCCAGACTAAACATTTTAAAATCAGACAAAATAAATATTTCAAAGCACTAACCTGAAAACCATTGCTTGCTGATTCTGGAGCTTGATGTTGTTACTGCTATAGCTCCTTGTTAAAAGATCATGAATTTTTAATGTGTTCTGACATCCTACAGATAGCACAAGCAGTGTACATTGGCTCACAAATTATTTGCTGTCCTTCACCACAGCCTACAGTATCCAGCGCTGTACCTTTGAAATTAGGGGATTCTGTAGTTAATAGAAAGCCTGCCTTTGCTAGGATCCATTATTTACTCTTTTATGCACACTATTTTGAATGAGTACTTTTGCCTTTATGAAATGAGAATACCAGGCTCAGGATAGCAGTAATAAGAAGAATTATGAATATTATCAGTCCATGGATGAAGCTGATGGAAGTGTGGGGATTACCCTGGTGTCAGGTAACTGCAGAGGGCACAAGGAAGGCGCTGCCACCTCGAGGGCCCTTGGGCTGTCCCCTGCAGGACAGAAGGGTGTGCTGAGGAATGGAGGAGGGAGCGGGGCAGGCAGGGCACCTGGGATAAATCAGCCACACTGCTGAGACACTGCTCGTGGCCCTTCCTCACTCCCAAGCCCAGCCCTGCAGAGCCAGGCTGTAAGAAGTTAGATGAAGTAAGGACTCGCATCTGGACAGGTTCACCCTCTGCAATAAGATACTGCTGCCTCTTCCAGGATTTCCCAAACCTCTGTGCCTCTGCCTTTTTGGACACGCTCTCGCCAGACTCAGAGAGCAACATGAACATTATCAAAATACGTATGGTATCTACCATATTCACCAGACCTTCTCTCCAGGGTCTATTTTTGGCTGTTTGTTTTGTTTTGTTTTGTTTTTTTGTGGTTTGTTTTGCTTCGTTGTTGTTGTTGGTTTTTTTGAGGGATGAGTATGATGTTAGCTATTGGATTAAACTCAGTAGGGTATTGAGCTCTACAGGCCACTTAATAATTCAGCATCACTTAACCTTCAGCATGAAGATCTGACTATATCCGATGCAGAAGTGTCCATAATATCAAACATGAAAAGAGATAATCTAGGGCCTGTACCTCAAGCAAATCACCTGCCTGAGCGTTAAAACCAATAGTGCAGATAAGGAAGTATCAAAGCTGGATATATTATTCTAACCAGAAAAAAAAGAGATTTCTATTTTAAAAGAAAAGAATGTCTTGCAGCTCAGGAGCCCAAGGAAAGCCCTGATAAAAATATCTTGTAATACATTACTGCAGATATCAGTTTCACATGATTTCATGTTCAAGCAGGAAGTTTGTGTGGTCTTTGTGGCACAAAGAAGTAAACAGAGATGTCACACAAACTATTTCTAGAGCCTTCCAAAGGATCTGAAGGAGTCAAACTTCTCCTCTGGCCAATGGGACCACCTGTAGTCTGGCACTTGTACGGACAGGTTCTTGCATCAGTGATCACAGGTTAATGAGATGCACTGTGATGTTGAATGTTACAGTTCATAAAAATAAGGTCTATGAGTGTATCCAAATAAAAAAGCGTGTGTCATTAAACATCAGTTTTGTGATGTAATAGCATGATAATGGTAAAAATCAATCCATTATTTGAATGGATGCTTTAGTGAATACTGACCCTTACTTGTTTTAATGTACTAATACTTCTTAATAGCAAGTGTATATGGTATCTTTCTTCACCCATATGGGAAAATATCCAATAAGCCCAAATTCTTCTGGTATGAGCAGCACTTACTGCATTGCTTTCTCAAACGGAAAAGGTATTATTTAAATTACATATTGTAAATAAATGACAAGAAGAAACATGCAACATGGACTTGTCTTAGTTTATGAGAAAATTGCAAGCATGGTTTTCTGCTGCCCTGTCGAAAGCAAGTCGGCTGTGCACACACTCAGTCACCTCCTGAGTGCTGAGGGACTTAAAGCTTCCAGCGCTGCACTGGAAAAACTTAGCCTTAAATTACAAACTCCGGGAAGGAAAAGGGATCAGCAACTGCTGCCTAGGCCAGAGAGGGCAATGCCATGCCCTCCACCCCTTGATACAGCACCGCACGCCTCGTCTGGTGATGTATTTGATCTGACCTGTCCTACAGCCAAGGACAATGCACAAGAGGTGCACGCCACAGAAACAGCCAACACCGAGTCACTTCCACCCGCATTAAATCCAGAGCCTGAACTCCTCAAGGTGTTGCTGCAGGGGCACCGATGCTGATTAGACATGACACAGGAATAAAACAGACACACTGTAAACTCCTCCTGTGCTCACGCTGGTGAGCCTGTACAGCTGCTCTGCAATACCAAGTGATTATGGTGGTCCAGATCTGCACTAAAGAAAAGACCTTAACATCATGCTCAGTCAAATAATGCAAGGCCACTTAAACTACCCCCGTGGTAAAGCCACCAGGTGGAGGGGGCTTGACTCAAGAGCAAACAATATCTACTTTTAAAGGAACCCATTTCAACTACCAAGGCAGAGAGTGGAAACAAGACTTACATTTTGAAAAGTGATATATCTCCACTTCTCACATGACCAAGGTCATGCAGGAGTAACCACAGCTGGTATATTAACTTCTGGTAGCTCCCTCTTCCACCTTTCTGAAATATTGACAGAGTGCTAACCTGCTTTTTGTACATTTGCTCTCCAAAAGGTCTGGAATTTCAGCCTAAGATTTTTTTCTTCTTTTTCCCCCAGAAAAACTGCATTTTAAGAATAAATTTCACAATCACTTGTTTCAAAGACAAATTATTTATTACATTTTGAAAATGAGGAGTAATCCTCCTATACCGTTAGATTCAGTGAGATGCAAGGACAGATCGGAAGGAGAAAAGGATTAATATGACTCTATAATTCCAGATGAGGTAGTAAAAGTCCATTTGTTTTAAGAAGTAACTGTGTGTCTGCTTTCCACATTCTTCTAAAGCATATTTCATATGGGTTTTAATGCAATGCAAGGGTAGGGCATAATGTAGGTAGGTGTAATGGATATAGCATGGCACATTACTGAGGAAAAGCCAAGTACATGTGGCCAAAGGGAAGAGGCAGTGCCCCTGTGGAACTTAAACAGCTCCAGGAAAATGGGCAGTTCAGCAAGCTTTACTAAGTGCTGTAAAATTCTCTCCTGTGTTACTATCGAAATCTGTTTCCATGTTCTCCATCAGCCATTTCACTTTGTTGACTGAACGAGATGTTTTGCAGTCCTGAATAAAAAAGAAATCAAGACTCAACACTTGTTGTCTGTAGTTTCATCGCATTCATGAAGGATTCCAGAGCATCCCACCAAAAAAGAGCACAGAAACCACTGCATTCTATACAGTATAAAATCAAATGCAAAGTATTCCCTGCATTTGCTCTGCAAATCCTTTATTAAGCTGAAGCTGAGGAAAGGCAGAACTCAAAAGCACCCACCAGTGAACGGAAGGTGCACAAATGCAGCTGATGCTTCATGCTCTCTATTCAACGTCAAAAGGAGGGGTGTTGTCCTCTGTCACCACGGCTGCCTACGTGTGCACTTATTGATCAGAGCACTGAGGCTGAAAGGACAGAGACTAGAAAACAACATTGCATGCAACACACCAGATATTCCAAGACTCAGAAGTCAGTTTGACGTGGAGGACATTTCGTTTTCATGTCATATTTGAAATATGGCCAGTTTCCTTCTAATTGCTAATAAACTATGTTGCAATTTCAGTGAAAGCCTTTGGGCTTTTGTCACCTACAAATGTGTTTGCAGTTTTCCAGAATGAAGCTGGTATTTTGTCCTTCTATTTTGATTTTTTATTTTTTATTTGATTTTTTAAAAAAATAAGTAAAGCTGTTTCATTTTATGCTTTTAAGACTGCTCAAAAGTCTTGCTTATGATATACATGAGATTTCATGAGAAAAGACAAGGACAACTCAAAGGCCAAAGTATCCCTGATGGAGACGGAATAGACTGTTTTCCTAATCCATTTGCTGCAGCTCACATCCAGACTGCAAGGCATCAATAGTAGGGTTCCTTCCACAAAGCACAAGGAATTGGCCTCAGCCTCTCTCCTGTGGATAATGGGATCTGTTGCAGTGAGTGATGGCAAACACAGCAATATAACACTCTGTAGCTCCTACTCTTGAGCAAGGCAGGGAAGATAAAAACAATAATTCAGCCCTCGAGACATTTGCTGGGCTAACATTTTTTCCCTTTCCCTTTTCATAGCCCCAGCATAGTTCCAGTAATGAACTGTGATGCTGGTGCAGCTAGTCCCCCAAACTCAAGAGTGGAGTCATCAGCCTTCTTGAGTGCTCTTAGAAAAAGGGAAAGAGGAAGAGAAACAAACAGTTGCCTTCCATAAACTGCCAACCTAAATGATTCATTATGCACAGCTTGTGAAGACAGTTGCTGTTATGACATTGATGGCATTCCTAAATACACAGGTACAGCTGAGAGGTGATGGATGTAGTCAGAATATTGTCCTTCATAATTTCCATTCCCCTTTTTCATTATTCCTCATTTTTTACCTATGACAGGGAGTTATTTAAAGCCACACCTCTGTTGTAATCAGCAGTGTGAGTACATTCTGCTGAGGAGATTTCATAGTGGGTTCCAGGCATGTTGGCTTGACTAGGATGAGATATGGGGTTTTTTTTACCTCCAGGCACTGTCTGCTTGGTGAGTTCCTCCTTTTCTAGACATTTTCTTGTTCAGACCCTGTACACATAACAGTCTATGAGATGGGTAATACAGGCCTGAACTTAAAATTAAGGTTCATAGATACATCAATATGAGAGCCCTGTAGTCCAGTTATAACTGAGCTCAGCTAAACTGGTTCTGAAGGAAAAGTTTTCTGCAGGAAAATTTTCCTACTAATCCAACAGTTTGATGCTGGGATGTAGTCTGTGTCTAGAATCTCAGAGATTTAATGTTTCAGTGCACTAAATGCAGAAATGTTCAGAGTACCTCCTTGACAAGTAACCTGCCTGCATAAAAATACTTCACTATAGCAAGTGTTGGAGGAGCCATCACAGTTCCAGAAGCTCTGGATCAATTTGAAAATGCTCTTATATATTTTGGGGGTCTTACGATTTTTCTTGTCTAGTCCTCTATTGCTCAGTTTTGTTCTCTATGCCCTTGTAATCTTCAAAACCTACCAGTGATATTCAGGGGATAAAGAGTAATATATTTAGCTTTTCAGCTGGCAGAGGTAAGATAAATTGTTATCAATATTCACTGAACATTGTCAGGTACCAAGAAGTTTCAATTTCTCAGAACTCTTACTGGTCTTACGTTCAGGTGACAGCCACAAACATCTCTGCTATTTTCCTGGCTGCTCAGACACTGTGATCAACTTCACACAGTCAGCATGTAGGAGTTAGCAGTGGGGTTTCTCCAACCTACAGCCACTGTCATGCATGGGGGCAGAAATCAAACCATTATGCAGCATAAGAAATGATGTGACTCTGAAATATTTTTAAAATCACTTTTGATTCACATGCCCAATTGTTCCCCATTAAGCACTTACTGCTATCATCAGGCTAACTTATCATTGGTTTCAAGAATGATCCAGGTTACACATCCCTTTGCAGGGTATAATAAAGGCAGAGTGAAAAGCAGTAAAGGACGCAAATACAGCTCGAAAAGCTACTGGTGTATTTACAGCGAATTACAAGGATGGTATGTCCAATAGAATCTTCATAATTTTCTGCTGAGGAAAAAAATCAGAAAAATTATCTGCTAACTTTCTGGTTTTAGTTGCTTCATGGGATAAAAGGGAAAAAGAAAAACAAAACAAACAAAAAAAAATAAAGCTCCAAAAACTTTCTGTCTATTTATTACCAAGCATATTTTTAACACATTTCCTTCAGAAATTATTATGGAATCTTTAAAGAAATAATGAATCATCTAGCCAAGCAAGAAAAAGGATTGCTACAGAAAAAGTACAACCTAAAGGTTTCTGACAACTGCAACAGTATATTCATAATAACACGTTAAAAAAAAAAACCAAAACCCACAACCAACCAAAAATGGAAGATATATTTGTATACATTGTTGTGTCTTGGCTTTAGCATTCAAGTTCAAGGATAAACAGGAAGAAAGAAATTCCATATACAGATATACACTGCAAGCTAAAAAAGCAGTGCTATAAAATACAGTTGAGATGGTTAGTAAGAGCAGCATGAGAAAAGTACACTGGAGGGTAAAAAATAATGATTGACAAATACTCAGCACCAAAAGGACTGAGTGTAAAAGGGGAAAAACCAGAACTTGATGACAAGTGAGGAGTAGTGAGAGGAGATGAGCTGAACATATTTCTTTTTAATGAGGTGTTAAGGAGACCAACTCTAGAGGTTGGATAATGACTGTGCTGATGAGTTGGCCAGGCGTGTGAAAAAGCTGAATAATATGACATTTGGGAAACTCAGGGGAGCAGTGAAACGTGAGATGAGATAGTTCCTGAGAAAAGAGGTGAAGTCCTCCTGCCACTTAGATAACTGCCAGGACTGCAGGGGCTCAGCATCTCTGGAAGGTAACACTTTGCTAAAATGCAAGCACGATTTTAAAGAAAAAATCCTACCCTATACCAAATCCCTCACTCCCAGAGAAAACTTCTGAAGGTGCAAGTGCTCTGTCATCTTTCCTATCTGAGTTTAGTGGTTAAGCAGCACAGCTGACTGTACTACTCAGCCGGACCACACTGAAGGGGATGCAGAAGTGCACTGGACAGCACTAAGGACAGAGGTATTCATCTGAAAGAGTCCTGGGGCAATGTCAGGTGTTCTAACTGCTCCACCAAAACAGATCACAGCATCAAAACAATAAACATAAAGTAAGATTAGGAGTTTTCCACCTTCTGACCTTTACCAAGATCATTTCCTGCAGCCAGTGGAGGACAGGACTTTCAATTAAGTCAGTCTTCATATCTTAGCACTCAAGTCAACAACAGAAGAGTAGGATGCACCTCTGTGGTTCATCTCTTGGATGTCTAACACTGTCACGTGTCTGTAGGAACACTGGGCACCTCCTGGTTTTTCCTAGACCTTGCCATCCTACTCAATGTCTGTAACTGCAGCGTCCCTCTGAGAAACTGGGGGTCAGCACCACACTAGAGCACGAGAGCTGTGGGACAGGGGGAGAAGAACAAAAGGACCAGGCAGGGGTTGCTTCACTGTGCATGTGAATTGTAAATAAATAAATAAATAGAAATCAACCTCGTGGGAACATTCTCATGAGAAAAGTAGCAGGCAGAAGTATTGTCAGGTTGCACAAAAAAAATAAATATATATATATATTTAAAATGTCTGCAATAACTAGCAGTTGTTTGAAGGAACGTGGCAGTGACAAAGGCAGAGGAAGTTTGTGGTGGGTGTTCAAGGATGGCAAGGAACAGGATATGTTTATGTGCAGAGATGCTAAATATAAACTCCAAGGTGCAGCAGAGATGAAAGACACCTCATCAACAGTGTCTGTAGAAGGTCAGGATGCAGCATGAAAGCAGGGAAAAGACACAGGCCCCTATTCACACGAAACAGAGCAGACAGGTTTTATGCCGCTTCCTAGGGCTTTGCTGGGCAAATGTGTAAAAATACATAAAAGCTACCCTTACAACTAAAATTTTATTTGCAGCAGAATCACAGACAACACAAAATGAGCAGCTGGGGAGCCAATGCAAAGGTATTACTCCATGTGAGTAGTATTTTACAGAATAAACATGCTGATAAAGTCAGTGCACCAGTATCTGAGTCTGCTCATCAGAAGAGATGACTGGAAATATCAGGGTTTTGGACTTGCAATCTTTCTCTTGAGATGGAGGTGAAAAGGGTTGCAAGTTGTGAGAATATTATCAGACACTGCCACAAAATTGGAAGAAAGGGCTGTATAAGGTAAAATTTTAATTAAAATAGAGTTCAAGACACTGCTGGAATGACAACCCAAATTATACCAAACTTAGGATTGAATAAGAAATTTCAGTTAAAAAATTGAAATTTTCATGGCCTGTGAGTTATATCGTTAAATTAAAAAACAAACAAACAAATAAACAAAATGCAGCAGATATGAATTTTTCTGCCAGTAAAGAAAAGTCTGTCCATGTAAGTTCTTACACAATGGCTAGGCATGGAAATCCACGACGTGACATAAATCTCCTAAAGAGGGTTCTGGCCATATGATTTAGTTCTTTGCTTTCTTTCACAAATGACCAGTCATCAGCCTCTTCATCAGCCTCTCAGCACAGATACTTCCATTCATTACCTGGTGCAGTGCGGTTTTAATTCATCAAGCTGCAGGATATTTAATTCAGCAGATCATCAATTTCTGACCACAGTTCTTTTCAAGTCGATTTCCTGAGTGTTATTTTTCAGGTAAGAATCCAATGGTCCTTGTTTCAAGTGATTGTGACAGTGAAATCCATACAGAAAGCTCAAACATAGACAGTCTACCCTTAACTGCTTGTTTATCTCGAGCATCACAGCCACATTTAATCAATTGGCATTGATTTAAAATGCAAGGTAATCTCAAAGGAGAGAAGTAGGGGAGTAGGGCAGGTATGGATTGGGGTGGGAATGACAACACAGTTCAGATCTAGTTTTACAGATGTCCTGAGCAGAAAGAAAGCACAGGGAGTTGGGGAATTACCAGGAAGAGCAGACCAATTCTTGTTGTTATTTCTGCTACTTCCCCCATCTTGGCAGCTACAGACTATTAAAACCTACTTAAGGAGACTTTTCTGCTCTGTTCTGACACAGGTCTCTCCATGCCAGCTGGAGCTCCAGGCCAGCCACGCTCACTGTGCCTCTGGTGATACACAAAAGAATCAACAAATTCAGAAGGCAGGAACAGCAGAGTAAGAAGAGAGAGATGCTAAGGAAAAGAAAGAAAAAGAGAGAACTAAACACTAACCCAACAACAAAAAAAACCAAAAGAAGCTTTCCATTTCCATTTCAAACAGAACTCCATGCCCATAAAGCATGCCTTTATGGGCCACCTGAAAAAAATATATGTTTTGTTTTATTGTCGTGCTATGCAATCACCAGAACATTCTGTGGCCAGAGGAGATTGCAGCACGAAGCAGATAGGGGGGGTGTAGTAGTTTAGTAATAGTCCATAGTTTTGGGAGTATTTTTTCCTGCTGCTCTTAATCAGGAAGTAGAGACCAGCAGAGGGACCGCCTGTGAGGAAAGGCAAGGAGAAACACCGAGCTTGCCATTGCTCCTAAAACTGTTAATATCTGACAGCCCCAACTTAGATAAAAGCAGAGTACAGGGGGGATGAGAAAACAACAGACACCAAAGCAGGAAAGGGAGATGCACAAAGAGCTACAAGCTAACTAACACAGGGACATAAAACTGATATAGACCAAAGCCCCAAAACAGTGGAACCCAGCAGTGTCAAAGACATTGTTTGTCTCAGAACTACAGAAGAAATGGAAACATGAAGGTGTGCCATGAAAGAAAGAGATGTAACAAAGCATAAAGGTGTAGCGTCGAGAGCCTCTTGCACAAAGTTGCAAACACTCAACAGGGGAGAAAAGACATTTCCTGCATTCTCACTTACATAAAAATTATTTAACACAATAAAAAAGCAGCCATTATATATGGGCAGCAGAAGTGGAACTGGAATGTCCTTTTTCTTGCCATCCGTTATGGCATTTAACTCCAGGAAATGTTAAATATTAGAAACAGGCATCCTTGACCAGTTTTATTTTCCCCACTCCAGCCTGTGTGATCCAGATAGAGCCACTGCATTATTTGTATGCCAGTCATGCTCAGCCCAGGCCAGACAATCCTACAGAGAGCCTGAGAGAAGTGGAAATTGCAAAAACCTTCTCTTGGATATTCCTCGGCATTCCCCCATCAGTGGGAGAGTCAGGCAAGCCAAAGGGCCCTCTCCAGACCACCAAACCCAGGTCCAGACGAAATACTGTGGATATGACACCTCCATGGCTTTCTAGCAGAGAACCCTTAAGGGATTCTTCTATTTCCTAAACAATAAGCAAGTCCAGCTAGGACAATCACAGTTCTAGTTTTCTAAACAAATTGTTTATCCAGATGAAACATAGAATGCATAAAGCCACACGTCAGTGGAAAAGATCATCAAGGAGGGAAGAGCCCTTTCTTCTGACAATAAACTGTAAGCTTTAATAGATCAGTTGGGGGGTGGAGGAATAAAAAGCATAGGAGTAACATATTCTACTCCTCTCCCTTTATTTTCTTCAAACTATAAATTCTCTAGCCTTCTTTTACCTCACCTTACTCAGACTTACTCAGACTCCTCAGGATTACAAGCTACTCAGTGAAATTCCTGCTGTATTATTTTTATTTAGTATGATCTTGTAGTCTATTCATTTTAACCAATGCTAAATAGTTTTAGGAAAAACCAATAGTAATTACCAGTATCAGCATTTTACATCTCCTCCTAATTTAGAACAAATAATCAACTACAAACTTTAAAATGATCCCACAACACAAAATGCTTTTAGAGAGCTGTTTGAATCAATTCAGAGTCACACAAGAAACAATACGAGAGGATATTTATGCTTACCAACCTTTGACTGTTAAGTTTCTAGATCTAGCTGTAATGCAGGAAGATTGGGGTGGGGGGGAATAAAAGACAAAAAAATGAAACTATTTCTGTCACTCTATTTATGTTCTTATGCATTTTAAGTCATAGTATCATTTAAGCTTACTTTGAATTTGGGGTTTCTTGCTGCAAAGCTGATAAGTTACCCTTTCAAGCCAAGTCCTTCTGTAAAACTCACCTTGAATTCAACTGCAGTTTAGCACAAAGAGAAAACTCGAAACACAGGCCTTAAAGCAGGGGGCCAATAGCTTTGTGTGTACATTATACATACATGTATCCATACAGTAATTCATCCACTTGTTTGGACTAGCACAAAGGCTTACAGGAATGGCCAGACAAAAAGGGATACTTTTTCCTATTTTCAACCTCTTAACTTCATGTGGGTTTGCACTTCCTCTATTGATGATGAAGCCATGAAAAGACACAGAGCATGCTGAAGAAAGCGAACTTTCAGCATTCACACTCCATTAATTAATTCATCACCTAAAAGCTAAGTATTGATTTTTTAATGGCTCTACAAATCTGTTTAAGCTCCTATGATGTAATTAAGAGGACGTGTGTTTACTGTAAATTATCTAACAAGTGCAAGGGCTGTGCATTCAGCAATAACAAAAATTTTAGCTCAGACAATAGGGAAATTGACTGTTTGAAAATGTTTTTCCACTGATTGTATAAACTACCATGATTATTGTCAAGATGGATCTTTAAAAAACTCCTACAGCACTAAACCCAGAAAGATCTGATATCCCTTGCATTGAAAGAAACAAGAGATGTTGTGCAAATTCAGTGGTGGGGAGTCAGCTGCTTAACAGAGCTGTCCAGAGGGATGGTGACATAGAAATCTCAAGCCAAGCCTTACAGGAAAATTATTATAGTGCATGGGCTCCTTACACTATATTCTATCCAAAATATTAGCAAAAATAAGAGCAAAGTAATAATTCCCACAGACGGCATCTGATTATCCACTAAAATCCTACTCAAAAGTCCAACTAACACGTGAAGCTGATATCATCTTTTTAGATTAGAAGTATGAAGACATGGTTAAATGCACATTGATGTACAACAAATGTGTTCTATAAGTGTGAGAAAAGCTGCAATCAAGTCAACCACTGCCATGTGGACTATATGAACAATAATAGAGGAGCAACCTAATAAACAGTAGGCAGTTATTTGTAAATACAAGTTTATTTCTTACCTTCTGTTTACACTGCAAAAATGAAATATGCATAGTATATCATTATCACTGCTGGGAAAAAAAGAATTAAAAGTAGTATGAGGTGTGAAAGGAAGGGAGTTGTGACCACAGATACTAAACCCAGAAATTTAAGGTTTAGTGCTTTGAGGGAGGGGAAAAAGTTATGTAAGATAAATCTCTTATTGATACATTAAAAAACCCCAGAGATATTGATCTCTGCCCAACCTCTCCAACCTGAGCAGACTTCCTGCAGGTATCTCTGCCTGCAAATCCCCAGCTCTTCAATTACTCTGGAAAGAGAATTCTGGCCCTGTATACCTCTGTGGCTGAAATGTGGCATGCACATTTGGTTGATTAGCAGCCTCCAGAGGGAGGAACCTCAACAGTTCTGCTGAGAATAGTTACTATTATGACTCAGTTTTCAAACGACATCCAACTGTTACTGGGAGAAGGGAGGATATTTGAAGGTACTTACCATGCAGAGATAAAAAGACATCAGAATAATCTGTCTATGTCTTTTGAAAACATTAATTGGCAGTAGAGCTCAGTTAGACTTTTTAAAGATAAAAAATTAACAAGAATTTTATTCTTAGTAGAAAAATGAAGAAATTTCTAAATATTTAGCAAAGAAAGTATGAACATACTTTTTTTCAATGTCATGTTTTGTTTGAAGGAAAAACTTCCCCAATGGTACACTGATTTATTTATTTTTTGGTTTCCTTTAGAACTGCACTGAAATTTTGAACAACCAGACTTTTTTCACCAGCCCGATGTTCCATACAAAAAAGGAGATGGTTTTTATACCAGTAGGGCTCACAGGAGAGAGACATCTCAGTATTCAGAGCCCATTCTCTGGGAGTGTTGCCAAAGACAATGGCGAGCTAAAAGACGCTCCAATATGTGGCAACGAAATAGAAGAAAACATGAAGATAATTATTGTAAGTACACACAGCACGAAGTGTGAATCAAGAACTAAAGAGTTGATTTTCTCACCAGTGATGGATACAGGCTTGGGATTAATCCCTTCAAACAGGCGGGGAGACAGTCACGCTCCCCCTCAGGCAGCACAAGGTGACAGCCCCTCTCTGGCTGCACCGGGGGACTCCCAAAAGGTGCTGTGCTCCCGAAAGGCAAATAACTTGGAAACGATCAGTGGCCACACACTGCAGAAACCAGTGGCAACACAGAAATGTTCTGTGCCTCTGTGTGTCCAGACTGAGAATCCTTTAGGAGTGCTCATGGCATCGTGTTAAAGCATCCTGCTGCAGAAAATCAAAGTTTGCACCACTGAGTGAATCACAATGGCTGCTAAGACAATTAACACTCTTTAATCACTGTTGGATGCTGAAAACCTTCCTTTGTGCTATAAAAAGTGAGCCGTGGATTTAATGAAATCATAATGGGTGATATGGAAAATGAATGATTTTTAAATACCTCAGAATTGCTTTCAGAATGTATTCATCTACTTATTTACCCATACGCAAAACCAGCAAAGGGAAAAACAGACTCAAACTATAGTTAAAATACACCTCAAGAGACTAGTAATAGAATCAATTAATAAATTGTCTTCAACTGCTTGGTTTTGACAACTTCACATACATTGTATAGAGAAGCTTTTCTTTTTAGTCTAATTTCCAAAAGAAATGAGATGCATATACAGCCAGAATCTCTCCCAAGTGTTTTCAAATTATTAACTGGCTTCAGTTAGACCTGAAGAGGAGAGAAGCCTCAAAGACAATGATATGATGTCCTCAAAGGGAATGTTCTCAAAGGTAATGGGTAGAAATGCACAGAAAAGAGATTTCACAGTTTCATGGCTTACAGTACTTTTACTTAAGTATAGAATGTAGTTGTTGAGATTCAGCTCTTTTTTCCAAAGACAGAGACTTGGACTGTCAAACGCACTTCCCATGACAGTAGACTGGAGCCCACAGCAGAATCTGGTTTTGGCATTATATAACCCTCGAATAAAAATAAAAAAAAAAAAAAGCAGCTGGTTTTGCTTTGTATGTGACATTCTGTGTATTACTAACTATTGCCAGCGTCAAGCTTTTGAAAACCATGAGTCAAGCCACAAAACATCATGAGATTAGCTGTAACATGAGTTACTGAAAAAGAAATAAATGCATTTGTGTGGTTTATTTGTCTTTTAATGCAGGGTGAGCTCAGGTCATGGTTTTGACACTTTCCTCACAAATAGCAAGGCTACAGATCCACCTGTTTTCCAAGTGGGTTTGAGCTAAGAAACCATGATGGTAACACCGAGACTTCTTCAACATCACACACAGGAACGTCAGCCCTGAGGGGCTTTCACTGGCCGCTCCTCAGTGGTGGAGAAGGCCAAATCTGTGGTCACTGGGGTGTAGAAACAGCAAAGGGCCCAGCACATGCTGAGTCTCCAGAGCCCCAACAGCATCGCTAAGTCTGTGGGGAACCAGAGGATGTGTGAGCCCCAGTGACCGGGCAGTGCTGCCACCAAACAAGTGTTCGCAGTCACGGCTGGAACAGACGGGCACTCTCACACGTCTCACCTCCCCAGCAGCTGAGGATTAACCAGCCAAAGAAGTTCCATTAGGCTGAGGGAGTGGAATTTCAGCCACAATGCCTCCTTCCAAAAACATCTTTAAGCAATTAAGCTTCATTCTTCTCAAAATATTTGGGCATTCCAAAAGAAAACACAATCTTTACCCCTAGAAACTGACTAGGACAAAGTCTACATATGTAGAGGTAAGTTGCTTGTTATTCCATCATGTTCAGCTTGTGGGGGCAGTTCCCACCTTGTTATGCCACAAACATAAACCTTCCCTAATTCCTGTAGGCTCCTAATGCTTTTCCTTATGGCTAATTTTAATTAACCAATACACAGCACACAGCAGCCAGGTTTTTATATCGCTGCTCCATCCATACTCGAATTGCTCAGACTCCACATTTAAGTCCAGGGTGTTCTGGCTGTTACCGTGCATCACACAGAGCCATTCCTGCTTTCTGCCTCCTGAGCTCCTCCTTGGGTGGCACAAATTAAGAATAGTTGGGGGGGATGTTGAAATTAAAACTACTCCACAGAGGCAGTTGGGAAAAGTCTTAGGAAACACTTCCTAGTGGGCTTGGATTTTTTCCTTTATTACTTTTTGTGAGGGCAATTCCTATTCATCAGAACCAAACCTTTTTGTGGGAATGGACCACACCTTTTCAGCTGTGTGCGAAGTGTCTCCTCAAAGCAGAGGAGACCACAGCACACAGAGAGAGCAGATACTCCCACACCGCTCAGGGGAACTCCCTGGAGCATCCCACTGCAGGTGCCAGCTCTGCTCCATCCAGGCTGGGGGTTTACAGCTGAGGCAACAGCCCAGATGCTGCATTTTTCCCCAGCCTGTAGAGTCACTTATAATTTCAAAGTGCATCAAGGAAACTTCTGCATTTTGAAAAGCTGAGCAGGATAAATGTTCCTTTTCAGCTCTCACAAACTGTTCACTTGTAGATTGCCAATTTAAGATATTTACAAACTTTAGGTTTTATACAACTATCAAGCATCTCTACTTGACAAAAAACCAATCCCAAGAGAATGAGTTTTAATTTGGAATAAATATTTACTCCAGAAACAACATTAAGAAATTGCTTCTCTCATGATGTTCTAGGAGGAACGTCTCCAGCAGGAGAAATGGGTTTAGCTTGTACTGCCCCAGGAGCAGAATAAGGTCAGTTTATTCTAAATTACTTCTTAAGAATTTATTTTGAGTCCTTCTAGAAAACATACCTGGTGACCACTAGCATAAGAACAGTCGAGCTTCCTCTCCCGATAAGCTTTGACACACTCAGGGACTAGGCCCTCACAACTTTAGTTACAAAGAATTAGAATAAACCAATTTTAGGGCACTTTTGCAGCCCAGGGTTACTATAACCCACTATGTTAGACAACCATATTCCCCCAGTATCTCTGCTAGTGAACTCACAATATCCACCCGAGGATTTCAGCACAAAGCTGCCAGGTAGCAAAGGGAAATTCCAATGAGAATGGAGCATGAGGAGCTCACAGTGCTGCCAGGACTGGCATTGTATTTTGGCACTGTCTTTATTCTTAACGTTTCAGCTCTGCTTTCAATGTATAGCTCCGTACACAGTGCTGGATTGTTGCTATGCCATAGCAAGACTGCAGCAGGAAGACTGCAGAAGTCTTTAAGCTGATGCAAGTTTCTTCAAAACACACTCTGCCTCATTCAACCCCTTAAGAAACACCAAATGTTTTTGTTCATTATTTGAAATTAAATTCCAGCTGCTCTAAGAAACTCTATATGCCTCTGGTTTGTGTGCCCAAATCCCTGGTGCTGTTGTAATTCTTGTAAACACCACAAATAGGTTCTAACCAGAGCCTGCTGCTAAGAAATGACAAACCACTGTAGATTCTTAACATGAGCGTGTCATTGCTAACTGCAGTTGCAACACAGAGGGTACTAAAAATATAGCTGTGGTAGAACTGTATGTTGGAGATCAGTGTAAACAATAAAAGCTGCAGTGGGCTAACTCCATTTTCATCTCATTGAGGTGCTGAACTGGATGAAAGCAGGGAGATGGGAGGAAAGATTACTCTCAGGATAATTTCATACATGCCAGTGTATCAACTTTCTGACAGTTAGGCACGTTTTTACATGTAATGAAACCAGCTGAGTTGGGATAACAACAAAACCAGGTATTTTTATATCAGTAGTTAACAAGCATATTGTAGTTTTGCACCAGTGTTTCCTCCTGTCCTGAGCTTTCATATTCCTCTGGCTGAGCTGTCACGTGCTCACAAATAGAAGCTGCACAGTTTCCTTTAGGTTGTGCATTAGCACATACAGAAGTGCTGCCTTAGTATAGAAGCATGCGGTCCAAGAAGCCACTGAGAGCAGAGAAGGGGAACAATCGCTGAGGCTTTGCTGCAGGTCCTTTCCTTTCACAGCCTCTGATTTGCTTTGACCGGTAGGCATGTGTTTCCAAACAACCTTCCTGCTTTTCAGTGCCCTCTCCAGAGAAATATTTCTAGCTCTACTGGTGATTTATAGTAACTCCTCAAAATAAACACATTTGTTTTCCTTGTTTGCCACATCATCCTGCTGTGATGTACTGTCTTTTATTCAACTTCAACTAATGCTTTTTTGTTTGTCCATTTGACTATCACAAGGCAACTGGATAGATTTTCTATGACATATTTCCACCATTTTTCTCAGAAGACTGAATTTAACTGAATTAATATGGCTGATTTACCCTTTCCTAAAGGAAATGTATAATGCTTTACAGAAATAGTGTTGCTTTTTATATAAAAATCCCACTATAAATCAGAGGAAACTAACTTGAATATCCTGCTTACCCATGATAACTCAAAATAGCTTTACCCATAAGGAAATACACACATCCATGGGCTTCTTTGTCTTTCTTTTCCCTGTATCTGCATGAAAAGTGTTCATGGGAAGCGCTGGAAGTGCAGGCTTGGAAGCACAAATCCTGATTTTATCTACACAGTCAACAGAACAGAGACTTGCACAGCTGTGCAGCTGCAGGACGAGCTCAGTGCACAAACAGAGGTCCCTCCTGTGTGCCCTGTGCTCTCCCTCAGCCCTGTCCCGACCACCCAGAGCCTCTTGCAAGGGTAGCTGTTCACAGGTGGGTCTCCAGAGCTCTTCTGTTCTTACAGCCATTTTTGATTGCTGTTAACTCAGATTAGTCTTCGGTGGGGAACCTGGCTCTTCTCTTTTTTTCTTCTCAAGCTTTCCTTCTAGCATTACCCACTCGGTAAACAGCAATACTGAATCTCAGAGTGCATAAATGTAGCATTCCATCCTGGGGCCCAAATCCTTTTCGTTGTTTTAGGATTGTGTCAGCTTCCATTTCCCCTCAGTAAGAGATACCGGCTCTATCAGCCACTTGTTTGGAAAGTGAAAAAACAACAGTTTTATCTTATGCTGCCCTTCACATATAAGAGACTTCCTGTCAACACCAACAGCGCTTACACATTATCTGTTTTCAAATCTCACCTTGAACATATTCTTTGCTACGATGTTCGAGGCGAAAGCAAAACAGAAGGAAAAAAACCCCAAATGTAAGACAATTTCAGAGACAGGAAAATAAAAGGCCAGCAAATGGAACATAAAAATATTTAAAATATTTAATGGGTATTTCTGTTAAAAAGGGAAAGAAAGGTTGTATGGGCTTAGTAAAAAAGCACAGGGAATAAAGATATCTTGTCAGTTTCAAAAAAAAATCTTGATTCAATCTTCTCCATCCCTTCCTTGTCCTTCACCAAATCCTAACAGCTAGGTTGTATCTTCAACCTCCCTTTGAAATCCTGATCACCTGCGTTCAATGTCTTCCAGCTTTTCTATACTATAGTTAAAGCTAAGAAGTTGATTTATTTTTCAATGAAACAACATCACAGGACTCCAGGAGGAAGAACTTAAACAAAGGCATCAAATACCACAAACCTCAAGACACAAATACTCAGATTTGCTAGGACAGGAGAGCTGGAGAATGTCTGACACTGGTGCCTGAGGTAGTTGCTTGCCTCAGCTCACAGGCTCTCTGAAACAACCTGACCTACACGTTCCTCTTCTCTTCTCCAGGCCTCACTGAGAAAACAGACTTCTTAGCACTATCGTGAGGTTCACTGGGAGGTTAGAAACATGGAGGGTTATCTTTAAGCAGACAAAGAGCAAAGTTTATTGTGTAAACATTTACACTGTGAGCTGACCTTCTTCTGACTTCAGCTGGTAGAGAGAGCAGGGGGAAATGTTTTGGGGCAGAAGTCCAGGAAGCTGAGTGGAATGGGAAGATAAAGAGTGGTCCACAGTTGAGCCAGGCAGCGGGAGAGACAAGAGCAGTGCTCCTCTGGTCCATGGAAAGCACTGCCCAGCTTTGGAAAAGGATTGCATGGCACTGATCTCTGAGGTGAACAGGGGACCAGAGACAAGTCCCTTCCTGAGTCCTTATCAGAATGGCTGCTCAGAAATCTGGGAAGACAGAGCACTTCCCTGAGGTGCAGATATGGAGGGCATCCTAGTGGCAGGACGTAATGCTCACACTGTCATCCTTTTAACTACACTGCCACAGCTGGGATCCTCTGAGCAATTCCCAATCCAGGCACCCAAATTCCCCTGAGGGCAAGCTGTGCAGTGGGATCGAGCTGCCTAAACATGGTGTCATTTCAGATGCCCAAGGGCATCCCACTGCCAATTCAGAAAACGTGTGTGCATTGCAGGGTGTCCCTTGTAGGTCTGACATCTCATTCGTCAGCCCCATGAGAACATCTCAGATGCCTCAGGTGGCACCTCCCATGTCCACATGGTTCAATCTGGAGCTGGCTACAAAGCATACCGACTCCCAGAAGGCTTCGAAAGTCTATATAGCTTACATACTAATACATATTATACATCCTGTAATGCACTGAAGAAACTACTTCTTATATTTTCAGTAATCTGAACACTGAGGGCCTGCTTCAGTTGTCCACACATGACACATATAGTGCCCAGGATTCTTAAGATCTCCTAAGACATCCAGGTAGGAATAGCAGATACTACACAGAACCTGAAAGAAACCTACAACAACCTGGCTCTGTACCAAGCAGGAAACTTTAAGGTAACTCAAATCATAGTAGATACATCTGAATGAGCAATTGCTTGGGGTTTTTAGCAGTAGAAATGGGATGCATGTTGATCAACTTTAACAGTGACCCCTTACCTATCCCCTAATTTCTGCACGCTCGGTGTGATGGGTGTGTGGTTTATGACGGGGTTTGGCAAGGCTTTATACTGGAAGTATACTAGAGGCTGTAATTTACTGACAACTCAAATGAACTGCCAGCCCCAAACCACTGGATAATCGACATTTCCCACTCAAAACAAGACAGCAGATTTTATGTAGGTGTGGACATGGGAACAGTGAGTGGAGAGAGATCTGTATAACTTCTCTGCTTGTAACATAAAGAACACACCATCCCTGTCTATTAAGGACAGTGATTAAATATGTGACATAACTTCAACTTAAAACTTTTTCTATGCACATCAAAGAAAACTCTAGGATACTTCACCAGATAGCTATAAAAGACCCTAGAAACTGAAGAAACAATGAAGCTGTAAGAATGTTTTGCCCAAAGCTGAGGCAATTTTCTATGTCCTCAGAGAATGACCTTACACTGTTACGTAAAATCCCAGACACCCTTTCTTCAGTTTTTCATCATTGCTTAGGTTTTACATGCAGAGACACATTTTCACATAAGTAAGAATTATTTTGTTTGGGCAGATGGATTCCTTGAGCTATCACACCCCTTTCAATCCCAGTTGACTGTGTTTTATTGTGTGCTTCACACAGGGTATTGTTCCTCCAAAAAGCTCTCACTAGAAAAGAAAAAAAACCAAAACAGCGATACAGGAAAAAAACAAACAAACAAACGAAAACCACAAAAAAAACCCCAGCTTGCAGGTGCAAGCTTTCAGTTAAGCTTTTTTATATAGTTCTGTCATTTATGAAATTCAGTAGTCTGGAGTCACAGAGACAGCTAGTTCGGATTTCTTCCTCTTCTTTTTTAAATTAATAATTCTGGGTTTCTTTTTCTCATCTATTTTGGGAAATACAGTAGAGAGAAAGACAGTGCTGACAATATGAGGAGCTTCTGTCAGAGAGTCAAGCATTCAGGTGGAATTACAAGGAATGAGTTTTAAGTGAGGCAAGAGCAAGAGGGGGAAAAGACAATGTGGTCCTCCTTTGAACTCTGACAAGACAGATGAACCTGCAGCAAAGATACTCGAGGCTGAGACTGATGGCTTTCCATGGCAGATGTTTGACTCCAAGTTCAGACCATTCATGTCAGAACTTGATGGAAGGTTTAAAATGTAAGGCTTAAAATACAGAATGATTGAGTTATCTAAGAGAAAGGCATTCAGGAGTCTTCAAGCAGGAAAGGCAGATGATTACAGTACTAAGCTATCCAATACCTTTAATACAGTGTGAGATGTGTGCAAGACTTTGTGGTTCTCAGCTGCAGAGAGATTCCTCTTTTTTTTAACAAGGCAATTAAAACACTGCACTTTCACTGTACAGTGAGGACTTGCACAGGTATTGAGCAGTACAGAAATCAATACATGTAGTCATTAGAGAAGTGATTTCTTATGAAAATTCCCCTCTTTCTCTTTTCTTTAATCAAAGTGGAGAAATGTCTGTCTCCTGCTGCTAGTCTCCATTATCCACTCTCTCTCTCTCTCTCTCTGGTAAATTCTCAAACTGTCCCACATAAGGGATGTGGAAACTTGTTATGAATCAGGCCCTAAAAATCTGACAGCAAATCCCATGCTGAAATCCTAGAGGCAGAGTGGAAAAGATTTCTGGAAAATAACTGGAATTCTGCCAAGAATTTTTAAGAGCTTGAATGTCTTGGGGGAATGTATAAAAACAACCTCATGATTCAGCTAACCAAAGCAGTAAAACAAGCTCCTGAAGGCAGGAATCAGCACTTTGGGTGCTTCTTTTAATTTCTGTGTTTCCTTTTTCTCCTTCTGTCCTTTGCCCACTTTCTTTCTACTTTGAAGTTAGAAAGGTAGACTTTATAAGTTACTTCTCCTTCTCACCCAGCCAACAGGGAAGGGTCATAAGTAGGGCAGCCCGTTCCCTCTTCTTTGAAAGCTGTATGACTGTTCTACTTTAGATACACATCCTCTTGTCTAAGCCCCAGCACAGTGTGAGCCCTATCACAAATTTATAAGCTCCAGTTCTGTCCTGTATACTACGTAGTCCAGACATGTAACAGTCATCTTAATTATAACTCAGACGTAGAAAGCATACCATCGTCATCTTGCATGATTAAAACAAGGCAGAGCATGTATTGCAGGCTCTTATGAAATGCTGTTTAATTTCCAGCACGAAAAAGACCACCACTGCAGCACTTAAAAATGCTTGTATGCATTGCCTGTGCTGGAAGTGGGTTCTCCCTGGTTTGAAGAAGCCTGTCCGACCCCCATGAATAATGAACTATCTAAGAACTTCAAGAAGAATCCTCAAAGAGATCAATCAAGTGAGACCAAAGGGAATGACAAGAATACAAGATTAAAGAAGAGTCTCCGATATGATCTTGACAAAGTTGATTTGAGCACCTAAAAGTTTAATAGATTTAACAGACAGTGGCTAAAGCTAACTCACACATTATGTCTTGCCTGATCCTAGCTGGAAGCATTTTAGATAAGTGTGAGCAGTCTCAAAGAATTTGAACTTTTTAAGTTACTATTTAAGAAAATATGGTGGCTACTAGAAGCTTATTGGCTCTCAGAAGTCAGCATAATATCATGATTTAATCAACAAAAGAAGAACTTCTAAGAACAAGAAAGCCCCAGTCCTCAGTCATACGTAAGTTAGTGAGTGATATGACAGAGTAGATAATCAATTGAGGCTGTCACAGCTGACACGTCAACTCTACATGCAGTTCACAGGTTTTATTTCAGACTTGAAATGACCTCCTGAAACAAAAGACTCTTCTATATAAATTGTTCAACACTACCTCGAGGACTATTCCCCAGCTTGATTCCACTTGGGGTTGTTCAGCCTGGAGAAGAGAGGGTTCCATGGAGACCTTACTGCAGCCTTTCTATGATACAAGAAATATGGGGGGGAACTTCTTAGTAGGAGTGTTTGCAATAGGACAAGAGGTAATGGTTTTAAACTAAAAGAGGATAGATTTAGACTAGACATAAGGAAGACATTTTAAGGTGAGGGTGGTGAAACACTGGAACAGGTTGCCCAGATTGGTGGTGGATGCCCCATCCCCAGGAATATTTAAGGCTAAGTTGGATGGGCCTCCGAGCAACTCGATCCTGTTGAAGATGTCCCTGGTCATTGCAAGGGGCTTGGGCTAGATGACCTTTAAATATCCCTTTCAGCCCAAACAATTCTCTGACGCCAGCTCTCTGAGGAGAAGGAAAACTCAGCATCTGAAAATCCCACTAGTTAGTAGTGCTCCCAAGGAATGAGGGAATACAGTCAGGGAGATTTAAAATAATGACATCATCCCTATGCACACATTAATCTTATGTACAGCAGGAAGTAAACTATTAGGCCTTGCATCCCAAATCTCTATCTCATTAACATTTGTGTTCAGTGCTTGATCTCTAGCCCTCCAAAAACACTGAGCCAGCAGGCAAGAATGCAATTTAAAATTGTGCCAGACAAAGAAAACTTATCCATGACTCAAAGTTCGCAGGCAAAGTATTTTTGAGTCACACTGAAATTCAGCCCCAGAAACCAAGAAATGCAAACATACCATTCCACCACGCATGTGATGGTCTCCGAGTACAGTAAGTTGCAAAGTGAGGACACACAGTAAAGTATGTGAAAACTAAGCCTCCCCACTAGAGATTGTGCCTCCACAGAACGAACCAAGGGAGGACTATGCATCAACTAAAAGAATCTGAGGATCAGAAAACAAAGGACTTAAAACTATCCCATCATTACCCTCCAGAGCACATTTCATCAAAAAGAAGTGACCTTTTGTCAGTGGAGACACAAATAAACTTCAAAGTCATAAAAAGTATGAGAATACTTCTACAATCAAATGCCTACCTTATAAATGAAATGACTATTTTCAATTGCATCTCTCCTCATTTGAAAAGCACAAAAGTTGACCCCAGTGAAGCACATGAAGGAACACATACATAACATCCTTTAGAAAAACAAATAACCCCCCTGGGGAAATTAGGCTATTCACAAACTTTAAATCATGCACAAATTAAGGCACTTGACCAAATCAAGGTCTCAGTTTGTTGAAGCAGAATTTCCAATTGGCAGCAAATGAGCCTGAAGTACAAACAAGAGGTTTCTGTTATCTGTAGCATGAAATGTCAGGTGATACTTGTATATTTAAGCACAAAAAGTCTGCATTTCATAACCCCAGCAGCAAATGCTAGAGCATTAAAAAAGAAAACACACTCAGTCTTATTCTTTTCTCATTTATATCTACACAAGAAATTGAAGCAGTTTCATTGCCACCTGACCTATAGTCATTAACACCAGAACAGAAGAATATTTATTACAAGGTCATAATTTAGCAATGAACTAATATAAACAAAATTATTGAAACCCAAGCCTCGAGACTCCAAAAAATAACTCTTTTGCAACACTCTTCTTACATTTGGCACTTGACATCTCTAACCTCACCAAGAATTCCTGAAGAAACAGAAAGAATTAGACCACTGTACAATGCTGATATTCCATGAGTGACTGGATCAAATCCAGCAATGTTTTCAAAGCGAGGTGTTTGTTAATTTAGTGTTGCTGGAGGAATGCCAACAAAAGTATTCTCCATGCCCAACAGGATTCCTAATGTGAAATAACACATGCATTTACATACTAGGATCTGAAAGTTACTTGTGTTAATAGATACAGAAATCACATAATCACTGACAATGTTTTTCTAGTTCTGGCAATAAGGCAACTGAAGAAGTCACAAAAGTCTCCTGCAAATGTCCCCCCCTTCAGTGATAAACAGATCAGTGGGGGCTGATGGACTGTGACAGGAAAAAGACATTGTCCCCACAAATGTGAAAAGCCACAGACCTCACCTTTGGTAAGACCTTTGCCAGTCCCTCACTAAGCTCTTGCAAGTGCCCAGATGAAATCAGTCTGAGGGCACAGTTGTTTTTAAAACGTTGGTATCAGCCTTCAGAGTCAAACAGGACATATTTATTTAACATGACCTCCCAAAGTTCATGGTATTTTATAGCTTCATTAACAAGTAGAGTAAAGAAAAACTTTGTGACCTTTGAAAACAGCATCAATCAGGGCAGGTAACAAACAGGTCTGAGAATAAGGCTCGAATGGAGAAGATCTGTGCTCACTGGAGCAATACTCTGACACAGAGCCGAGGTCAGAAGGGAGTAACGCAGACTCTTGCTCCTAAACCAGAATTAACAACTCTATAAATACAACAGAGGAAAAATCCAGCTGATCAGAAGCTTTGCAGAGAAGGATCTGAGGGATTCCATGCTGCATATGAGTCAGCTAAGTCAGGCTGTTTCCAAAATATACCATACACCAATTAAATATGTAAAAATAGGAGCTTTATCAGAAAGGAAAACTTTCTTACAAAGAATCCTCTCACTTTTCCTTTCCCTGGGCATTGTGCCAGTTGTAGAAGCTCTCTTCTAGGAGGGTGGCAGCCCCTGAGTGTCCATGGGAAAACAACATGTTCTGTAAAGAAAGATTGGGATTCTTCAGTCTAGAGAAGAGGGCCCTGAGAAGAACATGATCCTCTTTGAGTATGGTAAAGACTGCCAGAGAAGAACCAGCTGCTCTCTATATCCACCATGGCTAGGACAAAAATAACAGATGTAAACTCCAGTTGTGAAGATGCAGAATAAACATCAGGAAAATGTTTCTAATAACAAGATGTTAAAAATAAAAAAAAGTTTGAGATATAAGGGTGAGAACATTTAGAATTTGGGATTTAAAAGATCTTATGGTCTCCTTCTGCTGTTTTGTTTCTGAGTCTATGAGAACAGAGTTGCCCTCTGCATCTTTTGTCAGCAGAGCTGTAGAAGAGCTGCTCTGCTAATCTTAGAAAATGCTAAGATAAAAACTGCCAGACAGGCAGTTTCTCTGAGTCTATGACCTTGTGTGTGTGTGCACTGCCATAATGTTCTGTGTAAACATGTACAGACCTTCTTACATGTGTGTTCATGTATAAGTACAAGCCTGTGTTCATACACATTGTTGTGTGAATGTGGTGTCCTTAACATCTGACATTTAGTTTTAAAAACATTAAAGAAACATTTCCCTCCACTGAGCCTCAACAGTATAAAGGGTTGGAGTGTGTAGGGTGGCTGCTATCCAGAGATGCTTTAACACTGGTATTCTTGCCCACCTTTTTCTCCCAAAGTAGAGAGGTTTGGAGAGGTGAAAAAACAAACGTGAAGAGAGTTTTTTATTTGAAAGGGCAGTTGGCATAGTTCTTGTCTCATTTCCATCCACATGTGGCACTGAATGCAGCAAAAGGACATCAGTATAAAACTGAGTTGAAGAGAAAAGCAGATCTTTATACGATTATAGTAATACATGAAGAGCTATTGATCATCTGAAGGTTTGTTCCACAGGGGTAAGACTATTCAACAAGCATGCTCGATGAGACTTGCACATAACAGCCTAATGATGGAACCAGAACATGATACAAAATAAACATCCAAGCAATGCAGATGATATCTAAGCCTGGTGAATGAAGGAGACAGTTAGCCCCAGTATTCAGACCAAATGGTTTTAATTTACACTTGGCAGCTCCTTTTCTCCATTTTGGAATATCTGGACAAAGTTTTCCCCAGCATTGCATTCCCACTCTGCAGTTTCAGTGTTCTGGGTGGGTGCCCAATGAAAAGCTAATCAACTATGTACATTTCACTTAATCACACCAATATATCACCTCGACCGTGACCACACGGCCCAGAGAGTGGCAGTGCACAAGCAACCTGAGAGCATGCTGAAGTTAGATGTGAAGACATGAAGTTAGGGAATTTTATTATGAGAACAAAGTGACTTAATTAAATCCCTTAAAAACTTTATGAGATGGTCTGACAAAGCCAGGAAATAAAGTTTTTCCCAAATGGAACACAGCAAATACTAGCCTGCATTACTTGCAGGAAAGAGAGAATGGGAATTTATCCTAAAAATATTTAGCTGCTTCCAGCAATGAAGAAAATTATTTGCAGCATTAAAAAACCCTGGGGATAAGTTCGAGGTTGGGGCTTTTTTGTTTGTTTTGGTTTTTTGGTGTGTTTTTTTTAAGAGATCCATACTCTTGTTGCTTCAACAAAGATAGAAGCCTGGGGAGGGAGGAAGAGAAAAACCTGCAGCTTACACAGGCCATTAAAACATTTAGATTCTCTCAGCTAAAAGTCTCTGAAGATCTATGCCTTAAATGTGCTTGAGGCTCTCACGGTTCCCAGTAGCAATCACTTCCTTGGCTGCACATGCAGCTCCCCCCCAGGATGAGGGAGGATGTTCCATTCCCTCAGAGCTCCCCGGGCTGCACATGTGCCACCAGGACGGGTCACTCCAGTCCAGGCTGCTGTGGCTGGCACAGCCAGGATTTTGCTGGAATGGCTGAACCTGTGAGCAAGAACCTGTGTCTGCACCCTGCCCAGTAATCCCCCTGTCAGCAGTTTATGGTAGGAACCACCTCAGTGTAATGCAGGAAGGGTAAGAGGAAAAACCGAACAGCAAAACTGGGGCAGTGGGGCACAAGAAAAACAGGCATAAAGATACGTCCAGGCAAATGTATTACAAATTGGGAGAATGTGGGGAAGCAGAAGATGGAGAAAATTTCTCTTATGAGCTAACAGAGCTTGAGATTGGAGGAGATGCCTGACAGGGAAATGGACACATGACAGAAACAGTTTAGAAGATAAAGAGTACAAGGCATCAGGCTGGAAAGGGAGTGAGTAGAAAGGCTGGTGCCCAGCAGAGAATGTGCATATGCAGAGCCTGAAGTGAGGCACAGCATCCCACTTTGTCTGAGCATTACAAATGATATTATCAGAATGTCTTATTGTCAACTTGTGATGATCATTCACATAGGACATCAAATGTCAATCAATTATTCCATATCTCAAGCAGCAGAAATCTGAGGAGTTTGCCTAAAACACTACGATTATCCACTGCAGAAGAAAACTGGTCCCATTCTCAAACCAAGGAGACATTATACAAGTACATGATGAATACTGTTTGTTTAGATTTGCAAACACCCAGGAAAAGGGAAAGGTTAGTGTCAAGGCTGTATTTGTCTTGTATAGATCTCTCATGCAGATCCATTGGGACATAAACACATAAAGTCTGCAGACCATCTTTGTCTTAGTCAAGCACCAGGATACATTAGTTCTGATCTAACACACCACTCCCTAATATTTTGGGGATTTTTTCTCCTGGATTTGCACCTGTGTCTATGCTACTGAACAAAATTAGACGTAGAGTGTTCTTTGGCTAAGAGCAAGTGAGAGCACAGTCCTGATCTACATGGATAAACTCTGCTTCTCACCCCCAAAACAGACTGGCTGCATCTAAATCTCTCTTAGGAAGAGATCTGGGTGACCAGCTTGTGTTCATGCGTTGACTGCACAGATGTTCTTCATCTTGAATAAAAAAGTATTCCAAGGGGGTCATGCTTAAAATGACACAGTATGGAGAACTATAATCCCATCCTTAAGCACATACATTGTTTTCTGTCTTAATTAGTAGTGTAGCCAATAAAACTTGAATTCCATGCAAGAGCTTGTGTTATGTAAATAAAGACCATCACGTACATAGGGCAACATCTTCAGATCTGGTGTTTCCAAATAAATGTATTTGCCTTTGAAACTTCAATAGTGTGCTTTTAGTGTCATTTGTCTGTGTATTGCATAATTCATATAGGGACACCATGCCCTGAATAATAAGTTGGTTGGCAAATCTAGAAAGAAACTAAAAAATTATCTAAAGAAACAAAATAAAAGGAAAAAACCTATAGGACTGCAAATCTAAGCTCTCTTATTAGGTAGCATTCTGGTTTTATGCCTTAGCATTGAAAAAAATTCATACATTATGCACATGTATCACTGATTCCTGAAATAGGATGTACAGCATCGCATATCATTCTGCAGACAAGCAATTGGCAGGTGTTTTTTACAATAGCAAGATGAATTCACAGTATGGGATATGTTGATTGCTCATGTCAGTCCCTTTGAAATTTTAAAGCGAGAGTAATCAGAGCTATAAATCTCTCCTAAGTATAATTAGATTACTATTTATACCTAGTGTTGTTAAAACCAGCCTAAGAAATTACTTTTAAGGTGTCATTACTGAAGAAATAATCTCTTTAAAACAATAATCACTCGGTTAAGTACAACTCATATACCTACTTTCTATAATGAGGACATATAATTCAAGTATTTAAGAATACTGAATGTCTTTTCCTATTTAAAAGTTTGATAATAGCATTTTCAGACTTCAAATCTGAAACTTCAAGTTTTTCACATCATACAGCAGGTCTGGGAGCAGCTCCAACACTACAGTGCACTGAGATGCAGGATTAGGCACAGTGGCTCCTCTGCACAGAAGGCTCCCTTCAAGGGATGCAAGTTCTGTGTCCCAGAAAGCACAGGTTGCCACCACTGTAGGGCAGATTATGATAATGAGGCAATTATGATCAACTGACTAGAACTAGAGTTATCTCCGTAGACTTTTTATCTTTCAGGAACATATTAGGAATTCCAAAAGATAGCAAATTTATATAATCTGGTTCGATGGTTCACTCTTGTTAATTTACATCTTATTTCCCATGGGAAATAGCTTGACTTTTTTTTTCTTCTGCAAGAGAGACAAGGCATAGCAGTGTGCAATCAGTAAAACCTGAGTGTCTAGTACCATCTTTAGATTAAGAAGATCTCAATAAAGATATTTACATGACTCTAAAATAAAAAGAGAGATCTTTAATCCCCAGGTAGAAGCATGGCATTCCAGCTGAACGGGCTATATTTTATATCCAAGATGTAAGTGTTCATGGCCAGTCACCTCACTGTGGGGGTGCAGGTTCTGGTCAAAGGATGCTGAGACATCTCATGAGCTTGCTGGCATTCTGCAGTACGTACCTTCATTAAACACTGGCAATTGCATGAAGAACACCAACAATAGAAGCTAATTCCAAACCTGTGGCTGGAATAAACCAGGCAGGTCAAGAGGTTGTAGTAATAAGACAGGAATTGTATTAATATACATTGGCATGGAGTCAGAAGCAAAAGAGCCTATGCCTCTCCTGATATCTATAAACTTCAGCAGACTTTGTCCCTTGTTTTTCTAGTGGAAATTCATGGTCTTGTAGATTTTTTCATGCAAAACAGCCTCCTGAACTCAGCAGCTGTTGGAGAGGCTTTGTCCATGACCTACTACACATGTGAAGTCAAGGGCAAAACTGCCCCCAAGTCTCACAGCATCCTAAAGTCAGCTCTCATATGGAACATCCTCCCTTTCCAAGGATTCACTTCATTGCCCCATTAATATTTTATTACACAAAACTCAGAAATGGAAAAAGCATATGTTTGGAAAGAGATGTAGCAATAAGAATAGGACCCCGTTTTAATGTAGTTTTCCATTGCATGATCCAGCTCATGCATTTAACAGTTTTGGTTCCATTCTCTGCCAATTTTATTTTGCTCTTAGAATCTTCAGCTGAAGAATTTTTCTAATACGTGTATTTTATCTAAAATGTCAAGAGGTAAAGCTATTCTCCCGTAAGGCACAATCTAGTTTTCCTGTGCTATTACACCTTCTGCTAAGTCATCATTGCCATAAAGTAATGGATGTATGCTGAGATTTTGGGTTTGTTTACTTTGTTACACATTACTGATATTTAATAGACTGTATCAGTTCATCCATTTATCTCAATTATAAGTACCATTTAAACAGCCAGACCATCTATTCACAGATACTGCTTAGGATTTTTAAGGAGTAACAGGATGGATTCTCCACAGCATCAGTTTTTATGATGGCATGTTACCATGACAAAACATTCCCCTTCTGCTGTTATGGACAAGAGTGCTCTTGACTTCAGTGGCACAGGAACAGATATCAGGAATGAAAGGCGCATCCCTATTCAATACTCGTATCTTAAACTTTCTTTGAGATTCCTGTCATTTTAATTTTTGTTTTCTTAAGAGGCCCAAACACAGGCTCTGTTTAATCACACAAGCATCATTATTTAAGACAATACCTACACATACTGATCACAACCCTCACGCAGGTACAAGGCTCCATTGAAAACCACACTCCTTCAAATAACCTGCTGTGCTGGCTCTGGCTGGGGTACACATAATTCTTTTCACAGTGGCTGTGTTTTGAATTTGTGCTGGACAGAGGGATGATGATAATAGAGATGTTTTTGTTATTGCTGAGTAGGGCTTACACAGAGCCAAGGTCTTTTCTGCTTTTTGTACTGGCAAGCTGTTGAGGACACTGAGGGTGCATGGGAGGCTGGGAGGAGACACAGAGAGGACAGGTGGCCCAAAGTGCCCCAAAGGATATTCCATAACCTATGACATCATGCTCAGTATATAAAGTGGTGGAAAGAAGGAGGAAGAGGGGTACACGTGAAGTGAGGGTGTTTCTCTTCCCATGTAACCCTTACATGAGATGGCCCCTGCTCTCCTGGGGATGGCTGAACACCTGCCTGCCCGTGGGGAGCAGTGAATGAATTCCTTGTTTTGCTTTGCTTGTGTGTGTGGATTTTTTTGTTTGAAGCCAGGAGTTTTCTAGCTTTAACCTTCTGATTCTGTCCCGAGTCCATCTGGTGGGGGAGTGAGCAAAAGGTGGTTCTTGGCTAATGACTGGTATGAAACCACAACAGGACATAACACTGTTCTGTATTTGCTTCTGCCTGTTTGATAGAGACACCATGAAAGGTGAAGTGTTACCAATGTCCACATGTGTCATACACAGCCCACCTGGTGCTCAAATGCCTTAAAACCCAAGAGTAAAAATAAGAAGGGAAGATTCGGGAATATTTTAAAATGTTTCCAGCCTTAGATTCCCTTACATTCAGCTGCATGTATCTTCTTGGCCATTTGTGAGCAGCTACCAGTGAGCAGCCATGCCCAAAGGGAGAATGTATTCTAGTTAAAGATTGGCTTATAGCCTCATCAGCCACGTTTTACAGCTTTTAAAGCACAGCAAGAGAAATATTTATACTGAACTTGTTACACAGGGACTTCAGATAGCAGGACAGTCACTTCTTGCAAAAGTACACTTAGCTGGAGATGTTATGTTAAGAGGGAAGCAAGGACTTCTAAAAATAAAATGCCTAGAAAATAAAGGAAAAAAAATAGAGAAATGCTATGCTCTCAATTTGAATTAATCCATTTTTTTTCCGAATATATTCCCAAGACTCAAAATGTTTTATGTGTCCTTCGAGCTCTGAACACCCTAAGTACAGTAGCACATGTCTGTGCTGTTTAACCAAATCCTCCAATGACTGGAATTGTTTCTATTTTTTTTTCTGTGTATGTGTGTGCATAGAAGGGAATATTATTTATAACCATCTAAGGTCTGGCACAGCATTTTTGAATCAATGCCATTGTACACATCAATATTACAGTTGTTCTATATTAATCTAATTGTTTTAACAACATTGGAAAGTTTGCTCTTAACTAACATATATATTTACATGTTCTGCAGTTCTAGCCTGTTGGGTAATGAGGTCTTAAAGAAGATTCCAGAGCTACCTTTTACACTAATATTAAAAAAAAAAAAAGAAAACACCACAAATACATAGCTATTCAAGGACCTCCCAGTATTATTAACGTCTCCAGGAAGTCTCAGTCTAGCTAAACTGATGTAGGATTTGAAGTGGTAAAACTAAGGAATGTAATTTCTGCAAAGAGAAACACCCTAGGGGATGGTAGAGAAGAAAGATTTCATAGAATTCAAAAATGAGATGGCCAAAACTATTAAAGTAGGTAAATAAAAATGTAATAGTCAGTTAAGCCAGCAGGAACTGAGACAGAGAGAGTTCACACTGTTTCTGTTCTGGAAGGCTGATGGCTCTGCTTCTGGTAGGACTTGCTTTTATCTCATCAGCAATGTGTTGCATCACACCCAGTGACAATTTCTGGCACTGATATTTAAAAAAAAAGAAACAAAACCCAGAAAAGTCTAAGGAAAGCCACAGCTGATTAGAGTTTCTTTTCTGAAAGAGAGAAGCACTTTTTCAGCAACGTCAGATTCACAGAACCATAGAATGGTTGGGGTTGGGAGAGACCTCAAAGACCACTGAGTTCCAAAGCCGCTGCCATTCGCTGAGCTTGAAGTCAGCTCTTCTCTAAGAGTGTACCCCAGTCCTGCACTTTTAGTCAAGCTGCACTCTTGGGTGCAGAATGTATAACCTTGGGATTTACTTTGCACATGGGTGGGTATGGATGGATATTCATGAACAGCTATGTTCGTGTGTGCACGTGCATGCTTCTTTCCTTTCCTCCTTTATTTTTAAAACAATGAAAGTACTTGCACATCATATTCTTTTGCCTGACTTTAAGTCCAAATAGGCAAGCATCCTTCTGACCACCCACTAGGATGATGCTACTGACTTTGATAGACACAAGATACCTCAGGGTGGCAGGAAAAATAATATTAGAACACTTCAAAAATGGCTGCGTAGATTGAGCAAAACTCCCATCAGGGCCTGGTGCTGAGACCAAAGGTTTACACACCACTAATGACTCATTCATGGAGTTGCTAATGAGGAAACCCACAAGAGGGAACCAACAAGTGGAAACCCTTGAACACGAGCAGTGCTTCGGGCAGTTCTGAAACTCTCACTCATCTAAGTAATATACAGCTGTAATTGTAAAGTTTGTGGTTAAAACCAATTGCCGATGGGGTTTCAGCCTCCTTCTTCACAGAAATCTGAACACTGAGACCAAAATCCTGCATCCATCTTCTCAAAACTGTCAGAGTAGAAATTTAGGCTACAAATCAATAATTTCCACAAAGGTGAAGCTGATCCTTCACAGTGGGATTAAGGTTCAAACTGCCCTCACAGGCAAATACCAGATTTTACTCCAGGATCTAATCACAGTCCATCTTCAAGAGAAAAGTCATAGAGGAAGTACAAAATGGGACATGAAATGGAGTCATCTTATTGTTCCCGCATACAGGTTTTATACCAGTGGGTTAATGAATTCAAACCAATAGATCTCACCCAAGTATGAAAGTAATAACTTAAATACATGTGTGTATGAAACAGCTATTTCAGTTCTCCTTGTACTTCTTACCACTTTACTTCCAATACACATATACATTTTAATTGCCTAGCTTCTCTCTATTATCTTTTACTATTCTTAGTCTAGGAAGCATTAATGGATGAGCTTTATCCCTGTAATGGTGCTAATTTAAAGTTGTGCTTTTTAGTAGAAAATCTAATTTGAAATGGCAAAGGGTTAATTATGGAATTTTCCAAGGGAATGTCCCAAGGAAAGAAAAAGATATGAGCTAAAATCAGTGAAATGCTAATTTTAACATCTAATTTCTAATTCTAATTTTACTTCAGAAAGTATTCTTATATTAACCCTACATATGGAGAAATATCTCTAAAACAAACTATGCTTTTAATGTTCTGAAAACCACTCCCCATACAACAAAAATAGAGAGTGTTAAAGAAGCACCCTAAGCAAACTTTTTTTAAACTCAATATATTTACACACCGGATTAAATATGAATATCTGAAGACTTGCATGTGTCATTTAATGTATAAATAGTCGTAATTATGTGTAACAAGCTCAAATTTTCTCTCAGTTTGCCAGATTCTAGTGTTTCGAGAGATTTTACGGTAATATTTGAGACAGGAGAGTTTTAAGCAAACTAACATCATGTAAAACATAAACAAACTCTCTGCTGCTCAAGAAACACGCAAACAGACACAAGCACAGATCCCGCTGGGAAATAAGTCAAACAAAAGCTTTTGCATGTGAAATCCGAACGCAAACCCTTGCATTTTGGGGAGATGTGAACACAGTGTCAGCTGAGGGGGTTTGTTCTGCTCAAAGTTGTGCATTTAGAGAGGAGAACATTTCAGAGAATGGTCTGTGGCTTCCCCAAGACCCCAAATTCTATTCCTGCACTGACATGCCCAGGGATTGCTGAGGTGTAGGCAGAATAAACCTCCCTGCCTGGACCCTTTCAGAGTTAGTCACCAAAAGCACAGTAGCACACCAAGCAAAACACGCTTGGGAGAGTCCTTCGGCTGGTCCCCCTCTGCTCTGCCCGGCTCCTCCTCGCTGAGCACTGCCCACTGACCCAGCCAGCCTGTTCTGTTTGTCCAGGCTGAAAAAGAAGAGCCCATCTTCTCAGGAGTTTGCCAGAGTAACAAAACAATCTGCATTGTTGACTTCCCCTGAGATTTTCTGGTTTGAGCCAGTCCCAGAGAGAAACACTGGCTTTAAAGGGCAGTAAATCTGTGCAAGAGTCCGGTACTCCCGCATCTGCATGTCTAGTCTCATAGACATCTGTGGACAGTTGATTTGGTTGGCCATATCAAACTTCCTCTTGGACAAAGTTTCTCACTCCATACACAGAAATAAGACAAAAGGGAACTAGCTTAATTTTCAGTGCTACCTGTTCACCTTATCAATTTGAGCAAATCAGTTTGAATAAATCAGCAACTGCTCAATTTCCAATTCTACAAAATGGAAATGACATAACTTCTTGATGTTTATAAAGCACTCTTAGTTAGTTGAATGAAGACAGGCTGGCTTTAGAAATTTGTTCTTAAACAAATTCCTAGTTAGTCCTGGGAAAATCCTCCCAGTCCCATTTCATGGCAGTGGAAGTGGAACACCTAAATGCTTTGGTTGTCTTTATTGAAGTCACTTTTCCTGCCCACACATATGCACATGCTTCTCATAAACTTCTCAAAACTCTGCACTTTGCTGGCAAGATATTCCTCATAAAACTCTTAAACAGGGCCATTTGTACTCTGGCTATTGAATGCATTCAGAAAAAGACAGAGTTTACAACTGGCAAATGGAAACAAGGAAGTTTATTCTTCATATATTAAATAAAATGAGAGTCTTGGGTCATGGAGCTGTTACCCAAATTGAATCTGTCATGTACTGCAACTGCACAACACACCACGTATCCTTGTCTCTTCATTCAACTTGTCAGCTCTCCATCAAATTTTTAAATAGATGGAACTTAGATTATAAATTATTCTACCACCTTCGATTATTTATTCACACATGTGGCAGAAAAATGCAAATTTGTCCACACACAACTATGCCTACATCATATATATGTTTATGCACTGTAACTCTGCTGGTAAGGAATTCATTGGGAAACCTCTATTTTCTGGTATTCATGTTATTTGGACAACATTTCTTGGAATCATATCTTTTTAACTTCTATTTATGTGCTTTACTCAAGTGAAGAGCTAACAATGCACTGTAGTTTGTGTCTGGCCTCTAGATGATGCTACAATGCTTTTAACTCTCTGATATTTAACAGGATGTTACATGCAACCAACTTCGAACTGTACTCAGAGCCTTTGGTACAGTAGCTTAAAAGCAACAGAAAAGTGACTGTATACAAAAAAATAAAGCAGACAATGACCAAGACCTTTTTCTGTAGAAAGTTTCTATTGCAAGTGGATCAATGTTAAGCAAAAGATAAAAATAATTTTAGAATTGGTTTGCCTCATTTCACAATGAAGACCCTGTGACATCCTGCAATCTATAGCAACAGCCATCAAAATCCCTCTCCCTCAACCTCAAATTTCCCCACCACAATAAAGTACTACCCACTCCAATCTAATTTGCCTTACGTGCCTTGTGTCTGCCTCACATGTGTGTGGCTCACTGGCAGATAACCATTGGCAATGTGATGATTATAGAGGATTTCACGAGTTTCAGGATATGCTTTCCTGGTGACTCACTCTAATTGCAGAGCACTTTAACAGTCACGACATTGTCCATGTAGTCCCACTGAGAGACAAGTTTCTCTCACTTTGGAGAGCACTTCTAGCTGCCCCTGACATTGTGCCTGAATAGACCTTGGCTGTTTCCTAATCCTCCTGTTTCCCGTACCTCAGTGATGACTTCCTGTCCACCTGCTGCTTAGACCCATGAAAGGATTCAGGAAGCCTACATTTATGGTTCCAACTGCAAAAAGTTGAAAACAGAAGTTGCAGTCAGGTCACCAACACAGTAAAGAAAAAAAAACCAAACAACAAAATAACCCCCACCAAACAAAAGAAAGAGTTGGGTTTGTTTGGTTTGTTGGTTTTTTTCCAGAAAATCAGGTGCACTACAGCAAGCCAGTGAACTTTGCCCCAGACGCTCTCCCATTTGGCATCTTGGGAAAAGGCTTAATGTTGTGAGGAGGATGTGATGTGGTTCTGATAGGTCCTAGCACTTCACACTTACAAAGTGTTCAAAACTTCAATAGGGCAAGTGAAATCAGTGCCAGGTTCTTTGTTTTAATCCCTAGAAAGGAAGATACAGTTTTAAAATGTATATTTTTCTCCTGATGGTCGGTAGTGATGGCAAAGCCATGACCAGCCAGTGGCAGCCACCCTGGCATGGTCACACCAGGTTATGCTATGCTGTCACACAGAAGGTCCCCCCTAAGCTGTTTGGCAATAAGTGCAATTGGAGACACATTAACTGTAAGTGATTAACATATTAAGAAGCTGCAGATACTGCACTCCCAGTAATGAATATATTCTGATTTCTTTAGTTTGTGATGCTGCAAAAAAAGCACTGTTTGGTGTTGATGATTTTTGAGGTGATACCATCTCCTCACACGGAAAGAACTGCCCTGTTGGACAGGCTGACTTCCAGCCTCCCATCCACAGGAGGGTGATAATGATGCCTAGGCAGCCACGCCTACTTTGCCGTGTCATCTCTTTTCTGCCCCAAAGGCCAAGGGAGTCTGCTGGCTCACACCTTTCTACTTGTCCCAACAGGCTGACTTTTCTCCAGCACTTTTCTTGATTAAACTAACTAACGTAATACTGAACTTTAATGCTAGAGTTGCTACTAACACTAACACAAACAGGGGCCCTTATAGCCTGGAGAAGACAGTAAAATAATGAATTTATTGTGTGCCCGTATAAGTGTAGTTCACTCATATGAAAGAACTAATTGCCTGCAGCGTGTACTCAGCATCACTCAGTGGCCTGCAGCCAAATGAGTCCTTGTAAACTGGGGAAGAGGTGGAAAGGAACTCTGCATCTTTTTTTTTTCCTCCAGTTTTTCACTCCTAGCTGCTGCCAAAGACCTCAGCCTTTGTGGCCAAGAGATAAATATGTCAGTGTCTGCAGTTGTATGGAAGATTATTTATGGGAGATGGGGGAGGGAGTTCACATTTGCCTTGCATGAGGTAATAAGTTCCTGTATATACCTCAGGAAGCTGTTACAAGGCTTAAAAAAAAAAAAAAAGAAAATTAAGAGGAGATTATCTTATGCTTCCAGGGTCTATCCAAAGTGTTACACAAAAGTTTCCCTGAGCATATGGATCTGTAGTTAGACACGGTGCATAGATCAGCAAGACAGCAATGTCTTTCAAAAAGGAGGTGTGGAAAAAATACCAAGAGGACCAGCAGCTGAAGAATAGTCATGGCTACAGCATCTGACAGCTCTTCAGGCTGAAAAGAGTGTTTTTCATGACAGTGCCTTTAACATTAACCACTTTCATGTCTTGATTAGATGGCAACGGCACGTCAAGCGAGGGGAGAATTCTAGCAGGCAGAGTTAAAACAGATGGCACTGCCACAGTGCTCCTCTTGCCAGCTGCCTGGGAAGGAGCTCTCTCTACCCTGTAATAAAAATGGCACAAGTTCAGGTGGATTCCCACACCGCTCACTCTCTGTGTCAGAGGAGAGGCATCTCAGGAGCAGTGAATGGAGCATGGCACAGGAACCAGCAAACCTGCAAGGGAAAGGCTCATGAATGTCTAGATCCTAGCGAGTCTGAAATCCCATGTACTTACTGGAAACCCACAGCATTTAGGTTCATTTCCAGTTGGAAATATAAAGGGAAAACAGAGCACATCATGATATGTATTTGCAAAATTAAAGCCTGGTCTGGAATCAAAAGATGACATGATTTATTTGTTCTCCTTGCTAATGTGTTTCTAAGTATTTCTTTTAAGTATTGGCTTGTGCTTCCACAGATGGGAAGGTCACTTATCATAATAAGGCACAGGTAATTCAATGCAACTGTCATCACAGAAGACTGGTCCCATAAAATAGGTACCTGAGTTCATCATTCAGTCCTTGCCTCTTTTCACAGTTTTCAAAAGACATATGAAGAGTATCTTTGGGGGTTTTCTGTATAATCTCTCTAGCAGATCTAGTATCCACATGGTATTACAGGACAGTGGTATTACAGGACAGTGAATGCAATAGAGAACACGTACTACTCATGGAAAACACAGGAATGAACGAACTCTACCCAGTGTAAAAGACTAAGGTGTGTAACTGTAGTCAGTGCTTCTCCTCAAGTCAGATAGGGACAGATAATGGACAAGTTTTCATTTATTCCCCAGCTGTTATGTGGAAATATTTGCTTTACAGAGTTCCCTCATTTAAAAAAAAATTTAAAATATCATTCTACAATAAAATCTCCAAACAACATCTTTCTCTAATAGTGCTAGCACAGCATTTTAGGTTATTGAGAAACAACACCCTTTAATTTCTTATTAGTTGGTCAAGACACAGACAGTAGAGAGTTGATGTATTGCACCTATCTGCCACCAGCACCTCAGTCCTGGTCAGGTCCCTCAGAACAGCATCGCATCCATCAGATGTGCCAACAGCACTAGTCAGCTTGGTGTCATCTGCAAATCTGCTGTTGTCCCCAAGTGCCACATCCACGTCTTTCGAACACTTCCAGGAATGGACACTGGAATTTTTCTAAGGAGAGTAAGCTCTTTGGGACCATTTGAAAAGGGAATGGAGGTATCGGTTCAGCTGGGGCTTCGTGTGCAATCCAGGGGATGCAGGGGGCTGTCCCTGTGTTTACCAGGTTCAGCTCTGAGGGGAAATGACCACGCCAGGGCCGCCTGCCTGGTCACATTTTCCACTAACGTAACCACTGAGGTTTAATCAGATGCTGCTTAGGGGCACAAGGCAACAGGACCATGAAGCTTGCCAGAATGCCGTTCAGCTGGAAAAAGTTTCTGAGCAACTTTGATTCAGCAATGTGAGGTTAAACTGGATGGAAGCTTTGAGTCATGGGGATTTTAATCTGGGATGAGACACCCCAGAGTTTGTTTCTTGCATTGCAGAACTGTGGCCTTGAGGCAAGGCACTGAAGTTAGCAATAGGCTGAAGGTCAGAGCCGAACGTGCAGCATGTCAAATGATTCAGAGAATAAACAGACTCAGGAAGGGCAAACACACAGGCTTCAGAGGCAACACAATAGACTGACCTTCTCAACTTTCTTTCTTCAGCCTACCACGTCACTAGACGTAAACGCGGGCAAGGAGATAAAATAAATGAAAGATGGATCTCAGCAAGTGGCCGGGTTTGCAGCTACTGGCTGCTCAAGCTGCCTTGTGTAACAGAGCGCGGGGATGAACAAGAAAACAAGCAGAGTGTTTCTAACCAGCTGGTTCAGCTTTAGTACCAACCTGGAAAATATTAGCAGATGTGTTTTCAAATAGTTCAAAAAAAAAAAAAAAAAGGAGGGTGGAGGAGAGAAAAAGCTTTAGGAAACATTCTATTGCAGGTATAGATTTGATACAATTTCTTAGAGAAGGCATTGGGCAATGGACTTATTTGAAATGTGTTCTGCAATGCAAAATAGCAAGAAGGCATTTTAACTGGCTGCTGTCTGCCAGAAAAAATATAAACTTGTATTACCCTAATTTATCACAAATACACAAAAAGCTCATCAGATTTTCACAGCGAAAAACATTCTGTAAAAGCCAAAACATTTCATTTTGAGATTTTCAAAACAGAATATTAAGATTATGGTCTCAAAAGGTTTTGAAAACATTTTACTTTTTATTCAACAGCAAATTAAAATGAAACCAAATGTTTAACCTGGAACAGTCCCCCACACCCTTGACTGAATGAGCAAAACAAAAACAAACCAAAAAATAAAAAAAAAGTCAATTATTTGCACAGCTGGACTACTAATTAGGAAATAAAGGCAACACAATTGATATCTGGCTAGTGACTACTACATCCTCCTCCAATGTGGTCTTTGAATAAAATACAAGCAAGCAAGACAAGCAGCTTTGAACACCTCTTTAGGTAAAGGCTGGATCTCCCAATTCAGTCCCACATCACCTGGGCACTTCTACACTTAAAATTCTGCTCCAAAAGCTCTGTGAACACCAGACAATTTCTGTAGGTGAAATCACTCCCAAGAAGTTAATAACTGTCTTTCCTTGAAGGACTAAATTCAAGTCAAACACACAAATACAAGAAGTTTCCTTTATAGATTTGAGATCCAAAGCCAAGAGGTGCTGCAAAAAGGGTTTCACTACCCTTGAAAAAATTCTTCAGCAATAAAAGAAGACCACAGACTAAAAGGAAATAAAGCAAAAGGAAGGAGCTCCGCTGCCCTTATGCTGAGCTGACCCTGGACTGATGACAGCTTCATTTTCCACTTGGCACAGGAGGATTTTGGAACGCCCCCAACTGCATGAAAAGTGCTCCCAAAAATCCTGTGGCCCACTTGTGACCTGAAGCAGAGTCCAGCAGCGTGGGTGAATCAGATCAGTTAACACCTTGTCAGAAGTGGAATAAACTAACAACAACAAAACAAAAAACCCAAAACACAAACCCAAAACCAACCAACCAAAAGCCTCCACAATACCAAAGAGGAAAAGGGAAATGGACAAGAAGAAGGAGAGAGAGATGGAGAAGCAGAGGAGCAGAAGCACACTCCCACACTTTGTTTAAGGGATGTGATCAGAGCAGGGCAGCTCCCTCTTTCATTTCCAAACTGGCAATGAGACCCAGTTCCTCAGTGGCTTTCCTGCAAACAGAAAAGTTTCTGTATTTTAAGCAGCATGCTCAAGTTAAAAACTGCTTGTTATTTCCAAGCAAGCATCAATTTCAACTGCAAAAGTGTCGAAACAAAGAGAGATCAATCCTCAGCCTGGCTCTGCTCAGTGACCAAAGGGGTGGGAAAGGGAGGGATTGTCTGTAGCTAGATCCTGAACTAGCAGAGTCTCAGCGACAGCCAGAACAGCCCAGGATTTACTGTCATTTATGCAACAATCTGGACTCTACAGCAGTGGTGGTTTGGCAGAGCACGACTCTGTTTTGCATTCACTCTGCTGCAGAGGAGTTGTTTTTGCTGTGTTTATAGCTGGGGAAGGAGCTCCCTTCTGTCTGGGGCTGTAACACTCCAGTTAATGACATCCAGGACAAGCCCTCTTTGCACTACAGCAGAGCCAAGTCTGCCCGCCAGAAACAGCCTCTCTGACATTTCCTAGCCCTTCAAGCAGCAAAGCCCCAGCCCCATGCACGAGGCTCAGGGCTCCAATTGCAGCACACACCTTCTCCTCTTGCCCTCCAGCACTGTGGGACATTGAGGAACCAGAGGCCTTGGCTGTTCCTAAGAGGTAGCAAGTGAAGAGCATTCTTGTCAGAAGTGGCAAACACCTGATGGTTTCGTAAAAAGGTGAACAGCAGAAGCTTTCCCTAAATGTGAAACTCCAAATGTATAACTGGCTGAGAGATTCTGAAAGCCTTAGGAACCAGTTTTAGGGCAAGGAGCATTCAAGTGGCCTTGGGACATTGTGAAGGATTATTGCATGAATACAGCTAATTTAAACTCATTAATGAGCTGTTTGTTTCTGTTTTGATACAAGATTATTTTGGTTTGGTGTGTTATTTTGGGGATTTTTTTTCTTCCACATTTTTATTTATTTTCATTAAACTGGAATAATTTATTAGTCCTTCCCTTTGAAGTATTTCAAATCTTAAGTGGTTTTGTGCCATTGGAGGGTCATGATTTCAGTAAATAAGGAATTCACTGAACCACTGAGCTTTTATTGTAAGTTCAGGTAGAAAGTATGCTATGGACTAAGAATGAACACCCTTCTGCAGGCAATGGCAAACAATACTCCTCAGAGCTGTGTGAACATTTTGGCTGCATCAGAAATGCCCCTTGCAGAGTCAGGAGAGCCAACCCTCCATCTCTCTCTCACCTTGCCCCACTCCCACTGCTGTGGTTATTAACTAACTCCACATGCAGCCAGTTGGGGCTGGTGTTGGCACAGCCAGGGATGAACCAGCAGCCTCAACATCCCATTCTTCATCCTGGGGTGACACATCCCTGCCCTGCACTGCCCACAGCCTCAGTTCCTGGGCTGCAGTGCCAGCTCTGCCTTCATTTCCTCCAATGGGCTATATTAGTTTGTGTTTCAGACTACGAAAATCGCTTCAATTTCTTCTGGCTTTGAAGCAGCCTGGCAAATCGACTGCTCTTTTAACACGATTGTTAGATACCCCATGTATGGGGCAAATAACCCATATCCCATATGAAGTGACTAGTGATTGTTACAAGCTCGCTACAAGTAGTAGAATACACAGGAACAGTAAAATCACAGTGACCCACTGGCATCTGCAGCAAGCACACCTGCTGCCCCACACCAAGTCGTGCCAGAACCTCTGGCTCCACTGATATTTTTGCCCAGGGTTCAATGCCCTGAATGTCTTTGTTTGCAGACTGCCCTCAGCCCTGTAAATAAACAGTTCATCCAAGGATGGCACCCAGCAGCTGAGATGCAGGCATCTAATGCCACTTGTGCATCACTGGACATCGGAGACACTGACACAGATCAGGAGTCCCTGCTCTCGTGACCAGGCAGGCAGAGGCTCTACAAGACTTCTCAGGGCATAGAAAGTGCCGTTCAGCCCTACTTTAATGCACCTGCATTGCCCTCTAATACACCTCATGGGCTATCACTGCCATTTAGACTCAGCTTCTGCCTGCAAACCTTCAGTGAGCCACTCCTAACCCACCGGAGCTAAAAAGATATTAAATCTACTCTAAAGGTGTTTATGGTGACTGAGCTGGCACAGAGAAGTTCTGTAGGTAATTAGAGTTACCTCCAAAGAAAAGGTTCAATCTTTTCAACGTGCCCCTAAATCTTGTCCTAAAAGAAGTCTTTCTCAATTGAATTCCCTATCTCCAAAGAGTTACAGCACTTAAAAAAGTATATAATGGATGAAATCTTGGACACAGGCTGCAATTTAACCTCTCAATTTGTATGTGCTGCCTGAATAGCTTTAAGATGTTACAGCAGTCAGTGTCAATTCATTCCAAAAGGATTATAATCATACGCTATAAATCACACAGATGCCACAAGAAGCCACGTTGCTGTGGGATTCAGAATATTTGGGGCTGGGGATTTACTGGTTTAGTATTTCTTTTGTTCATTTTAAACTGTTGTCATATTTTGAGTCTTACAGAGTATAGCTTTGTAAAGCTACGCTCCCTCATAAATTAAACTGCTTAGCAAAAGTGCTTAGTAATGATTTTACATTTGGGCTTAAACACAAACCTTTGTACTTTGTTGTATTACAGCCTGTACTCCTTGTTCAGCTCTCAACTGATTTAAAAGCCTGCTTTTCTAGCTTCCCTTTTAGTTGAGATTTTCATGTAGCATCTCAACAGTTTTGATTCTTCTTCCACAATTCACAGAAAAAAGGTCATTTATCCTCTGTCATGGGAATAAAAAAGTGACTTTTGAAAGGAACAAGGATCATTACATAAAGAGTAGTCTTTTCACAGATTTTGTCAGATCCCACCAAAAAGGAGCTTTAAAAATACAGTGTGGCCTATATATGTATTTAATATAATGCCTGCAATGACAGTAATACTTCTCAGGGGATTGGTGAGAACAAATTCATTAGTATTTGCACAATGCTTTCAGATCAGCCTTTCTCTTTTTCCTTGTTTTCTCTGGTTATCAAAAAAAGGCTCGGTATGAAAGCGTAGACTTGATCCCTTGGGAATGCAGTGCATGTTGTATAAACAATTGATTTTACATGTTCAGCTATTAAGACACATTTTAGAGAGATTTCAAGACAGCTTTAAAATCCACTGCTTCAAATATGTGTTGTGGTCTGCATAAATACATGGATTAAACAAAAGAAAGATGAGGGGGAATGTGATGGAATTTCTGAATGTGTGTTTGCAGAAAGCCAAATTCTCTGAAAACTTTGCCACACCGAAGTGTTCCTGCTCTGGGTTGAAAAACAGCCTATGACCATGTGTAGGCTGCTCAGAGTGTGGGTGCCACATTTCTAATATGCTGGGAGTGAGTAAAACTAACATAAGGCTGTCCTAATTCAAACTCTCCTTGTTTTTGTTGGATTGCACCTGTGCTTTAATAACATCAACTCTATTTTTAACACCTAATATGACATTAATACAAATAAAACATATAAGGCTTGTTCCTAATGGATTTGCAGCATGCACACATATCACACATGGTAATGTATTTCCAATTCACATTAATCATAGGAGGATAATATATTGGACAATAAGCCGCATTTTTGACAGGTTTGTGCAAGTTTAAATTTGCTCAGGCCAGATCTCCTTTTTCTCGACTCATTCTCTACCTGATTTATGTGTCAACACTTTCCTGAGACATCCCTCCAGCCTGTAAGATTGTTAAGTACATTGCTGCAATCCAGCTTACTATTCCAAGTGACTGCATGTCTGAATCAAATATTAAACTCCATTTAAGGGCAATTTATGTTCCCAGAAAGCTATATGAAAGCTTTCATCTTTTCCTTCATACTTAGGTCCTATGAGTCTTGCCATTTTATGCAATTTAAGTGAGAGAAACAGAACAATCTACTCAAACAAATCATGTAAGATCTGTGCACCCACACTCCTGGCAACAGTCCTTTAACAAAACACAACAAAACAAAACAAAAACCCCAGCCCAACCTAAAGGCGCCCAGCAAAGCAGCTACCTTAGTGTTACAGGAATCTTCCTCCCAGGCAGATCTATACAAGCCACAGGGACCAACGAGTGATGCAACCAAAGCAAAATCCACCCTTCCAAAGATTGGGTTTAGATTTTTGGTTCTCCCTCCCCTCCCTGCTATCCAGTCCGTGGCCACTTCCAGCATTCACTTACTGCTGCCTTTCTGTATTTCTCCCTGCCCAGTGCATCTCAAAAATGATTCACACAGTGCTGCCTCCACTAAAGGATCCTCACTGGATTTCAGAGTACTGACTGAGGCCCTTGGAAAACAACACAGGGAAGATAACAGTCACGTATCTCATTTGACACTTATTTCATTAGTCTAGGAAGGAGGAACACAGCAGAACCAATTGTCATTCAATGTCTTCCATATCAGTGTTTTATAAAATGAAAAAATCTGGCCACAACAACAGAGATTATTTCTGGTTTACTGAAATGCAGTCATATAGACCAAGACAAAGAAGTTCTGCAGTGCTCTGAGACAATCAATGTTTGTACAAACCAGTTTGGGATCCATATTACTCAACTGTATAATTTTATTTTATTGAACACATTAATGTGAAATAAAGACCCACATGTTCATTGTACGCAGCCTGAAAGCTCTGCCAGCAAAGGAGAAATAAAAAGTAATTAGAAGAATAGCTGACTAAAAGGATTTGAGATTTTATTGAGACCTCTGGCTTATATAAAGCCTGCATTAAACGTTATTTATCTGACTGTTTTGCTCACCTCATTCCATTGTTTCAGAAAGAAACAGAATGAATGTAACAGTTTTGTGAGCATGATTAACCCTATATTATTGTCAGAAAGAAAGGCAAAAAGAAATATAATACATATGGCAGCAAAATAGGCTACCATAAAATACTGCCCCAGGACTATATCATACCAATCCAAATGAGTCAACAGCAAACAAGAAAATATGCCTTGGATGTTTGATCTATCTTTTTCTAATTAAGATGAAGGTGACCTCATTCTTGTTTCCACACACTCATGAAATTATTCTAATTTCAGAGTCAAGCAATGATCTCACAAGAGCCAAGAAATGATTGCTTAGGCTTGATATATCCAGGTCAGTACACTTTAAAGCTACATGATATGTTACTACATTATTCATTTTTTTAAAATGTTTTATGTTCCTTTCATTGATTTGTTATTATGTCAGCAATGAGACCGTAATAATATTATCCAATACAGACATACAGCTTTCTGAGGGTCTTTTAAAAACTTTAAACATACATTTTTCAAATCCTCTCTTTCTGATTTTATTTTGACACACAACCCTTGAAAGCTTTGAACCAAGTTGCACCAAATTTCCCCTGTGCTGTTGGGGGTACCCTCCCCTCCCCAGTGAGAAACTGAAAGTCAGTGATGTTTAGCACTTTCTAAAATCTGTTTTACGGAGCGAGTTTTGTCACAAACAGTTGAAAATTGTGCTCCTTTCCAATGAAGATAAGCCTGCACATTTTAAATCAGCATACAGTGGACATACTGGTCAGATAAGGTCTAAGTTATAGCAGGGTATTTGTCCTTCACTCTGGAAGAAAAGAAGGTGACACCAATCCCTTAACTGGTATCACTGTAATGCACTGCTGCTCTTCCTTGCCTTCTAGCTGAGAAACTACAAAGCCATTACAGCCATCAGTCAAGTCTCCCAGGAGAACAGATGCACCATTGCATCTACTTCATGGAGGAATAACTGAAGAAAAATGGGTTTCCCAAAATCCAAGGAAATATCCCACAATTTCCAGTCATTAAACACAGATTCTACCTTCTCATACTGCCCAAGGAAAGCCAAGGAAGCAGTGTAGAAAATGCTTTCCTTCATGAAAGCAGGTATCTTTCTGTGGATTAAGAATTAGAAAAGAGCACCAGCCCTTAGAAGGAATGTCCATCTTAGAATTGTGTTTGTTTCAGTGAAAAATAGGCCAGGCATGTCTAGTCCCCATTACTGATAAGAAATCTGCGTCATAGATTGCAGATACTTGTTGACTTTTGCCTTAATGGTCCCAATTTTCTAATTTCAGTTTGAATCAGCTGCTATACTGCCAAAAAACCAGAGTTACAGCCCTGTTAGTTGCAGTGTGTGTGTGGGGGGGAACCTTCCCCCAAAAAAAAACCAAAACCAAAAAACAAACCAAACCAGAAAACCAACCAACCAACCAAAAACCCCAACAAAAAACAAGCAAACATAAACAAAAGAAAGACAAAAACACAACCAAAACCAAAAAGCCAACACAGAAAACCTCACCCAGTGAAGGATTTTGAAATTCTATTTCCCATTGTCCCACTCAAACTATTTCAGTCAAAAGCATCAGAAAGATTTAGAGAGCTGAAGAAACAGGGACAAGTAGGTGCTGCTTGTAAGTGGATTTCAAACAGTGTTGTAATTGGAATCAACAGCACAGCCCAGCAATTTAGTCTCACTGATAAAAAGCACGTGTGGCAATATCCTTCTCCAGAAGGACCAGATGTCCAAGGCAGTCAAGGATTAGTGAGGTATTGCCCCGATCTGCCTCTGCATCTCAGTTGGCCTAACCCGCTGTGCAGCAGCCATGCTCCAGCAAAGCTCTAGCACCTGGAGAGCTGCAGCAATTTTTAATAAAAACTCCTAACACCTGGTGTGGCCTGTGGAAGGAGCTTCTTTCTTTCTGCACTTCCACCCCAACAGCTTTCTCAGGAGCCCTTGGAGGTAGCAATGTATTTTCCATGCAATGGACCACAACAAAATTAGTGCTGTTCCTGCTGCTGAATTGGGAGGTGTGGTTCATCGATGGAGGGGACTGTGATCTCACTGAGCTGTCCTTTCATAGATCCAGCCAGAGAGGTTTGAAACACTAATGCTCTGTGATTACTGACACCTTTCCTGTTTTGACAATTATCATCCGCTCAGCCAAACAGCACAAATAAGCCAGTAATGTTCCCCAGTCATCCCACACAGCTTTGTCAGTTGGGTTTTTAAGAGTGGGATTCAAAGAAGGGCTTCAGATAGCATTTGCCACTCATTCCAGTATCCTACCACTTTGCCTTTCCTACTTGGAGCCTTATTTATGCGTGTTGGTTGTGGCAGAACCCATGGATGGGACTTTTTCAGCTTGAAAATGAGATACTGTCATACACGTCAAAGAAGATCAAATGAAGCTTTCCAATATACTGCCCCAGAGGTATTAACTTCTTAGAGTGGCTTTCCTTTTCCCAAAGGATTGAAATAATCTGCCCAGAAAACATGAGCCTGGCAGTCAGCTCCAACTGTTTTAGCAGAAGACTGGGGGAGCTCCTGGTATTATTTAATAACTGTAGCTGCTGGCAAGGGTTTAATATGCACATTTAAGTACTGTATTTAGCTCAATTTTTCTGCATGCTAGATTGGATCTGTGGGCACTGAAGTACAGTGCAAAATGTGGTTCTGTTTCCTCTGAGAATTCCTCACTCCCTCGGGTCCAGCCTTAACTAAGGATCGTTTTTTTTCACCTGAGGCAGGTTCTCCTTTGCAATGCTAACAATTTTATAGTTGTAAATAAAGAAACAGAAATAATCAGGGGCCCAAGCAAAACAACAGTAATAGGTCCTTTGACTATCAAAATGCCATCTGAAGCCTGCTGTTTTCTCCACTTGTGGCTCCACAGAGCTATAATTTACTTTAGAAATTTGGTTACAATAAATGGGAGTGGAGGTTTCTTGAACCAAGCCAATTGAAACATTTTCAAATAGCAATCCTAGATATTATTTCACAGGCCACAAAGAGAACAGTAAGATGAAGGACAAAAAAATCCAGCAACAAAAGGTTTGCTTCTATGAAGCACTTTGTCTCTACACTTAACGACTTTAGGTGTGATATAAGTTATGGCTTGGAGTTGAGTCGAATCTAAGGTCATGGAGGAATTCTGTAATGCTGCTATTCCTGTGGTATGATTACCCATTTTTTTTACTGTGAGTCTTGCAACAAAAGAAAACACTATTACCTTAAAATGCCCCCAAGGGAATTTTATATCACACCTCCAACCTGATTTAGAAATGCAGAGCAATATGTTTTCTACATAAAACAGTATATCCAAAGTCTAGCAGCAAAAAGAAACCCAATTTCAATGGTAACTGGGGTTGTCAGGAAATATCCCATTCCTTCACAAAAGAGCAAAAGATGATTAAAGTCACCTCTCCCTGTTTCTCTTACATGTGCACACAAACACAGAGAAAGTGCTTATGAGGGCTGCTTCAGGCAGCTATAACAAATCAGCACAACCCACTGGTCCTTCCAGCACCACAGAGCTTGATAAAGAGCTGCCGATCCAGGAATGTCATGGAAAGTGTTCTGTGCACCAGGAACAACAATGCAGAGCATATTTCTACACTGGCTAGTTATTATGCTGTGTCATAGGTGTCAAATTAGTCAAAATATTCCAATCAACATGCTGCTCACGTGCCACATAGTGAAGACCCATAGAATTGCTTTAGTGCTCCCGTCGCCTACAATGGAGAAGACATCAGTGGGAAGCTGGGCTGAGCAGGCAACGCAGCAGCAAAAGCAGTCCCAGGTGCAGCCTGTATTGAGACATGTGCTTACCGTGGGCAGCCAAGGGGCCCCTCTGCGATGCTGTCATTGCCTCCCCCCGCAGAGGAGGCCACGGCAAGCAGAGAGAGGGGCCTGGAGCCTCCAGGCTCTCTAAAGGCAGCCAGGGAAGACCAAACACTGGGTTTTTGAAACCTCCACACAAGAAAGAAAACAAACAAAAAACCCCAAACAAAACAAAAACAAACAAACAAAAAAACCCCACCTGAAAATGGAAAGAATAAATAAAGTTTCAACTAAGTTCCACACTCATATTTCTCTTCTTGGATACTAATACTGAAGAGGGACACTAGAAGAAAGAGATGAACTGGCTCCCATAAATCACATACTACAACAGATGCATCAACTAAACATAGGGAAGTAATTTGTTTATCCAAAAGTTTGGAGAAGTGTACGGGTATTGATTTAAAGGTAAGAAAAATGCTGAACTTTCTGTCATTTGTGTCTGTGTTTCTTTAACAACCTTCACACCTGAAAATGATATTAAAAAAGATACAAAAAAAAAAAATGTCCCTCCTAGCCACTTCCTGGCACACTTGTGGGTCAAGACTCATTATCTTCAGTTTAAAAACAGCCTTAACTAAAAATCACGCAGATGCTATTTTTAGAGAAGATTAATCTTATTCATATACAGTTAGTTGCAAATGTGAAAGAGAACATTCACCCTCTTCTTCATGAGCTGAAAACATCTGGATTACTTTATCCTCCTGTCACTATCTGGCTGTGATATTGTCGAATACATGAGTGTGGGGAGTATCTATAATTAATTCAATTCTAGAACTTACATTAACAAACTGGAGGGAAAGAAAAAGAATAAAAAAGAAAAAGAACATAAATCATTATTCCCATTCCCCGTTCCATATTTTAACAAGTGAAAAGTCAGCCTTCTTGTTCCTCATTTGTTAGAGAGGTGTTAAGCCTTTGCGATTAGAATATTTCTACTGTAGTTTTGAGATTCTGTTGTAGCCTGAGGTTCATTAAAAAGAACCATGTGTTTTGAAAGGGTTAACTTGTGGAACGCACCATAAAAGGCAGCAGTAAAAGCTGCAACTCTGTTCAAAAGGAGACCAGCACTTAGAAGTGAGTGAAAAATAAATAAACCACTACAGAGTAGAATCATGAGCTTATAGAGGCCTTGAAAGAAAACTGACCTCCTTCCATTCTACAATGTGAGTATGCTGTTCTAATTAAATTACACCCTTACGTTATTATTTCTAACTCTGGTTAGTTTATTTCATCCCAAATATATGTTTTATTGATTGATGAATATCAGTTAGCATTCCTCTGCCTCTCTTTGCAGTTTATACCTTCTGTGCACTGTTCCTCCAGACTGATCAAAGTGTTTTTTCCATCAAAGCAATCATGTTTATTCCTCAGCTAATCTGAAGCCAACTTTTAAATGTTTTAAATGTTAATCCACAGGCATATTAGTTATGTTATTTGAACCATAAAATAAAAAGCAGAACAAACTGATTTTTTTCTTTTCTGACACAAAGAAGTACCCAGATCTAACATATTCCCTGTTTGCAATTTTCATCCAATAGTTGCTTAGGCAATTTTCCTGGCAATCAAATTTTAAGAAAGTAAAGCACAAATCTGCTAAAGGTCAAGTTTGTGGTTAACCCTGTTCAATCTAGTCACAATTGCAGTGACTCTGCAGGGCTTCTGAAGCCAGAGGTACCCAGAGTTGCTGTTGAAGCAATCCCAAAATATAGACTTTCTGACTTTATATCAGAGACAACAGATTCTGTGGGCAAATAAAAGCAACAAGAGAGTAACAGCTTGCAGGGCTTGTGAAAATATATGACAGTTTGTGGATTGGTCTCCAGTTTTCCCCCTTTCCTATGGAAAAGAATGTACAGTTGGGAAATGGACTTTGAACAAACGGCAACATTTATATGTAGGTATCCATGCGTCACAGCAAATGGGAACATTTAAATGTCAGGCACTAAGAACTGGTTTGCCCCACATTCATTACTTTGTTTCGATTTAGTAAACAAATCATCTAATAGGTATGATTAGGAAGTTTGTGCACCAGAGACACCAGTCCAGGTGACCAAGGAAACCAGCCAGCCAGGTCCAGAGTGAGTCCCTGCCCTCAGGGGTCCCTGCCTTTGCTCCTACATGGAGGAGCTGCCATCTCCCTTCACTAGCAGGCATCCACACCATTTCAGTGGAGGTCAGTACAGCCACTGCCTCTTAGTCTCGCAGGATCTCGCAGCAGCGTTTTCCAGATCCAGCACTGCCTATTTATCTTCCACTTGGCTCTTCCCACAATCTAATATAATTCTACCAGGCTCCTGTCCTTGTTCTCTGCCCACAATGCCTGTTGTTATGTACCCATTAAGTTATCTTAGTTCCATTAAAACTCTATCTGACCCAGAAAGGAGCAAGCACATTATTGTTGTCTTTCGCAGAGTCTTTTTTTACCTGCAATGCATGATTTGAGAAGAGAATAACCCAAGGGTTCAAGCTGAGGCTTAGACCTCACATTTTCCAAGGTGTTTGGGCATGTGAATTTGTTACTATTAAAACTAGAATGTCTGAAATTGTGACTCACTTTGCGATAGCCTCATTCCTAGTTTCTTGAACTTGATTGGTTTAGTTCATTTTGTAAGTCACACCAATGGCATAAAATTGTCACATACTAGTCAGCAGCAAAGAGCCAAGTAGTAAAACTTCAAGTGACTCAACCAAGGCTAGACATAGACTGTACATAACTCACTGCAAGTTTGAAATGTAAAGAACTGAGGGGGAAAAGAGCAGTCAAGGAAGTAATTACTGTGTTCTGAAGACCTTAAGTTATAACAATCTGAGAGGAAATATGGAAAAATTGGTCAGAAAAGAGGAATATTTCGCTGAATTTTTAGAATTCAAGAATGTGTAAGCAGAGCAGAAATTATTTTCTTGGTATATTCTGATCAGGGAGAAATAAAAAGTCAGAGAATGGAAAAGAGCAAGTGGAGAGTATGACACAACCCTGTCAGGAACAAAAAGAGCCCCAGCATCCTTGAGTGATCAAAGGCTTTACTTCTTTGCAATTCTTTTTCCAGAAAAACCAAAACAACATCTTTTAAGTTTTTTATCACTTTTGGACAAAAGTCTCATTCAAAAAACAGTCAAGAAGGGAATCTATAGAAAGATTTTTGTTGATCCACAGGAACAACCAAAGTGCTTGCAGAGCAGCGGCAGTATCCTGGCAGCAGGCTGGACTTTGGGCTGCTGAGTGTATGGGAAAACATTCTGTCCCAGAAAGTCCATGAAAGATTAAAGCAAAGACAGCAGATTTTCGTATATACGCATTTATATTTTATCCTCACAGTTCTAATATTTTTATCTTATCTTTGTGAGTATCTCCAGAGCTGTAGGCTTTTATTGCTAGGAATGAACATTCAAATTCTGTTTATATAAAGGTAACTTGAAAGTTACCTCAATGACTGTCAAGTAGTTTTGAACTTCAGAAGATTTCATGTCTGGTGGAGATTTGATTTGTTTATTCAAAAGTTTCACTTGTTTATTCAAACATTTCTCTGTAACCTAAAACTAACATCCCAAGATTCTGATAAAATCCCTACTACACTGAATAATCCAGAGCCAAAAATTGCTAGAAATCTCATTTAAAAAATGTGGGGTTTTTCCCATTTTGCCCCATCTAATTTTTTCAATGAACTGTATGGAGAACATTCAGCAGATCAGGCAATTGTCTGGAAACACATAGTCACAAAAGATGCATCACTAGTTGCTTTCATAGCTTAGTTCTGCTCCCAGTTTTTAAAAGCATGTGCATGTTTTCTTAACAGTTTGATCTGGGCATTTACAGACTACAGGGACTCACAGGCATCTCACCCTGCAACTCTCCTGCTCACAAAGCACCAGTTTTTCAGAGTGACTCATTAATAACAAACCCTCCACAAATAAAAATCACAGGGAAAAAACCCACAGCTAAACAGGCACAGGTAAAAACAGATAACTGCATATTATGGGGTATTTTGCTAGGCATAAACACAATTTGTACATGCAAACAGATGTATTTTGGGAAAAATTAGCATTATGTGCATAGATCCCTGTTCAAAAAAATGGTGCCTGGTTAAAGCAAAATTGGTCTGATCTGCACATGACACCCAGAAATTTTTGTTCCACTCTGAACTGGTGTCATCACAGTGTGAATGAAGTGATTTTTGTGTTTAGATGTTGCTTTTGTTACCAGTGGCTTTTTTCAATTCTTTACATTCGTATCAAGTATGGCTTCTTTCAAAACAGGTCTGTGTTTCTGGTCTTCATTTGGGCTAAAGCTGCAGTGATCCTTAGAGCTACATGCCCTCAGTTTTGAGTTTAATTTCTAACCAAAAGCTGAAGAGGTATGACTGGCTCTGGGATTTGAATCCAATCCACATGATTTCAGTGTGTTCTGACAAAAGATTCTAGTTTTTGGTCTATTTTCCTCCACCTTGTGCCAAAGCTTTGACAAATTGACAAATATCAGGGACACACTGAGGCTCCACATATGGATGAAAACCAGGGACAGATGGGAGAAGGGTTTGCAGTACAAATTGCTGAGCAAAAAGTAATGCTTAATAAAATATTAAAGCATTTATCTATACTACTATTCTTTTAATTTTCATTTTCAATGAATGTAGATCACAAGATGCAGTTTATAATTTTCATTTAGAGTTTTGGTTTTCGACATTGGTTAGCAAAATAAAAACTTCACATTGCTGTTTTGTTTTGCTTTTAAAGGCAGCCTTGTTGTTGACCTAAGTCAGTGATACACGCATCCATGAGCTATAACATCGTAACACCTGTGTAAGATATATAAAGCATCTGTGTGTATTCCAAATAATTTATGTCAACAGAAGGGGTGTGTGCATGTTTTGCATATATAACAAAAGATATCAAGATCTAGCCCTTTCAAACTGAGCATTGACTCAAGGAGATAATAACAGAGAAACTCCAAGGGATAAAGAGAAAGCAGAAAGCAAGCCAACTGTGTTTTTTCAGAGTTCTTTCTAGATTTTTCCCTCTTTGGTCAATGAACTGAGTTAAGCATCTGAAATTGCATTTCCTATCTTTCAGCTTCCATCCAGTGATTCTATCAAAGGAGGCAGATACTTCATATTGTCCATAAAAAAGATTAATATCTACTCACATGGAAAAATCTCTCTCTTGCTATTTCCCTCCATGTATAGAATCACCTAATTCACCCGTTCCATGTTTGAACAGCCCCTTTAATGCCATATCCAAGCAAATCAAGAGAGGCTATAACAATCAGTCTTTGCTCCTTCCCAGCTTGGAAGAGGCACAGCATAACTCATTTGCAGCACACTTAACTTTGGTTTGCATGACATGCTGTGTAGCGAGGCTGCTCAGAGGAGGAAACTGGAATGGAGAGGATGGATTTGTGTGAGAGGGCAGGGGGAGCAGGGGCTCACTGCACTGTGAACAATCCAGCACAGTCACAGCTGCTGCTGCTGTGGCAGTATTGCAAAGCCCGGATTGCCATGAAGCTGTTCAGGACATCTGCGCTGCATTTCCTGGGTTACTGTAACACATTACAAGGCTGTGCTTTGATGTGTCCACACAAATGTCCTCACCACCACACCCTCTTCCTTCCCCTCCCCTCCCCACCTACTCCTGGCCCTGGGACCCCGCCGTCCACAGCAATGTCATGCTGCATGCCTTCCTGCTCACGTGAGCAGCAGTTGTCACAGAAATGGATCCAAAAGAAACAGTCAATAAAAACAGAAACAGCTGTAACAATTTTACACGGCATGGTTCTGATTACTGGGTATATCCCCTGCACACATGCTTTCTCTTTCCCTTTCCTTCTGCCTTCCCCAAGTAACAGGGTATGGTACTGTGAAAAACAGTCATTAGGAAGGGAACAACGCAGCAGAGTAGTTCTGCTCACAGATTTTGGCATTTGAAAAATGGGGGTAATTAATTTTTATTTTTTTTTAAGAGGTGAAAAAAAGGGAACTAAATAGGTAGAGAGAAGCAAAATAATTAGTGGACAGAATAAAAGGGGAGTACAGGTTCTACAGGCAGGTGCAGATTTCTTCCAGAAGAGGTCTGACAATATTTTGAAACCACTGTCTCCTCATTGTCCATTCTGCCCCAATTATACCCTTCAACAGAAGGGCAGATTGTAGTTGTTGGCACTTGGACTGCCCTTTTTTAATGTGAGAAGCATGTAAACAGGCTTTACTGAGGGGCTGTGCATCAGTTGTGTATTATTTACAGCCAAACAAGGAGCCTCGGGCCATCCTGCTTAGGTCACACAATGAGTGATGGCACCCAAGCCAGGAGCCACCTCTGTCACCCCTATAGAAGGGCTCTTGAGATTGGTACTGTCCACGGAACACAGAAGGAGCCCAGAGCCCCTGGGCTTTTGCCATGCTGTCTTAGCTGAACTTGGGGGATAGAAAGAAACAGGGGTGATCCAACCAGATAATTTTACAAATCTATTTAGTCAACAGTAGACTCCTTAAGAAGGAAATAAGTACTAGGTTTGAAAGGTATCTACAAAACACTTAACAAATCTGTCAATTAGCCTGGTGTTTTTCAGCCTAGGAAGGCATGACTCTATAATGGCAGACAGGGTGATTTCTGGATCAGTTAGCACAGACAGGATAAGCTATTGGTGACACAGATTTCAGCTCACAGCAGACATTTCAGAAAGTACCCAGAATACCTGTTCATCTCTCTGATTGCACTGCTGATATATCATAAAACTTTATGGCTGTCTTGAGCATCTATCTACATCACACTGCATAGGGAACTCACAGATTTTACACAAAATCAACTCACAAATCCACTCCATTACTCTACCCAGAATTTCATTTGCTCAGTGCAGAAATGCAAAATAGAATAAAAATACAAATATCAAATATTCCTCTCATATTTTCAGGTTTGTAAGCACAAGAAAAGAATGATTAAGGCTGTCTAGGTGATTTGCTTAAAGGTTTTAACTGATGGAAAAAAGTGCTGAACAGATGGTGTGATGACATGTACTCATTTTTCCTAAATGTTAGAATACTCTCCAGAGTAACAAAATTTGTAAATCCAGTTCCTCACTCCTCAGCCCACAATCCTCCACAGACCACCCTAAATACTATGTCCCAGGACAATCTTCAAGGACTTTGAAATAACCATTAAAATACCACCCAGAGAGGGTATAGCACTTTCCAGTGGAGCAACCACATTATATTACCATTCAAATGTATTTTACCATGCTGATACAGCTGTATCTTTCAGCCTTACCATCAAGGCACTCTTTCAGGAGAGTCCCTCCTTCAAACTTGCACTCTCAACCAGTGGCAGAAAGGACCTGAACTCAGACCTCCATGATACAACTTGCTGTCTTAACCCTTGGACTTCAGAGGAGAAGAAATGAAAATACCATCTCTTCTTTGATTAAAAAGCTTTTTAATCTTATTAAAAATGCCTAGGGGCAAAATGAAAAGCTCGGCCTTTAGCAGTAATTTTTAAATCTATAAAAATCTTAGTTTAAAGCCATGAGCTTAACACAGGAAGAATAAGTGACAACAGAAGGATGCTAATAAGAGCAAGGACCATCTAGTTCACTGTAGTGATTTCTCAATGACTTCAGTGTTCTGTGGAACAGCACACTGCACACAATGCTGTTCAAGTTTGCATGAGTAATCCAAAAACATGGTCTAAACCTTTCTGGTATGGAGGTGTCACATGAGCAGCTCTTCTTTCAGGTCACATTACACCTCTTCTATTTCTTCCTCAGTTAGAATCCAGAGTGCTCAAGAGAACAAAAGATGAAGAACAAACCAACTCTTTTCAACTCTTTCCTTTTGGGCCAATTTACTCTTTACACAAATACGGGGATTCTCACTTCAGTCCTACTGCCAGCAGTATAATTGAGAACTGTGCCCTGGGCCAAGACAAATAAGAGGGCTAGATTCTGCCCACAGATAACTAAGTTACATATGTTTGAAAACACCAGAAGTTGTGGTAGCATTTCCAAGACCTGCATATCACATAGAGAGTTTTTTTAAACCAGAAGCGTCCCTGTTGTGTTTCTTACTTCCAAGGTTTTCTCAGCGGTGTCACAGAAGCCAAATATGGTGTCTCTCAATAAATCAGTCATATTTCAGGCTCTTATAATTGCATTACATTACTTCATATTTCTTTAAAAATAATACTAAAGTGGGCTATTTGCTGCTCAAACCATTTGCATGTAGCTAATGTGTTCAATAGGCCTGCACTTTGTTGCTGTGCCCAAGGAGTTTAACAATACAATGCTTAGGGAGCAGGAACATCTGACATGCTAAAACTGATACCCCTTCTCAGGTACCCCATGGTCAACCAGCTCCCAAATGCTGTGGTATTTACAGCAAGAGTGAGGAATAATAGTGGCATTTCAGCCAATGCTTCCTCTCTCAGTAGAATGTGTCCCAGGGGCCAGGCTATGTGCAGGCTTTGGCCAGGTGCTGAGCCATGCTATGCTGGCCTCTGGCTGCTGAGATGGGTTGTAGCAAACTATTTGATTGACTTATTCACATATTAAGCAATTAAACAATAATAGTTAATAACACAGAAGAAATTCAAACTATGCAGCAGGAAATACCTAGAACTAACCTGGAATACAAACTCCTAGCTTAAATGCTTTGTCAGCGTGACTGTCAGGCACAACCTGCTCATTCACAAAAGTCAAAACAGAGAAGTGATTCCAAGGGTTCCTGGAGTTCCCTTGAACTGTGTTGATAGATCAAGGCTGTCCACAGCACACTCTGCGTTGCCACCAGGGCTCACATCTGCCAGATCCAAAACACAACAGCCCAGGCAGCTTCATGCTGCTTGTGCTCTGATTTAAAACCACCTCCGGACTGCACAGCACAAGCATGCAATGCAAGGACAGGGAGAAGGACTGAGCTGCAGGTTGCTCTGAATCACAGGCAGTGCATAAGCAATTAAGATGTGAAGAGATGTCCCAAGGGGAGGAATGAAACTTGGACTGTGCTATCCTGCATATCTAGGGAAAACAAAGTGCTCTCACAAGGTAGATACAGCATTCCCCTACTTTTTTTTTTTTTTTTAAGGATGGTTACAAGAATTTGGCAGCATGAGATGGGGGATAAATGGTTAGAACAGAAATTGTCACAGATACTGCACTTACTCAAAGCAAAGCACTTTTTGTTCTGCATTCTTCACATGATAGTGCAGCTTCATTTACAGATCCTTATGGAGAAACATCCCTGCAGGCAGTCGTAAGTTCTAACATCCCATGCTTGGGGAATAGTTGAATGGCAGCCTTTAGGGGGCCAGTACCCCAAACTCATGTTACTCTGAGTTTATTGCCAGCACACGTTGGCAATACAAGTACTGTCATATTGCTCAGGCTGTCCTTTGAAAGATATAAAATACACCTCTGGAGCAAGTAACACTAGAGGCCCAGAGGCCAAATTGGGGAATTGGCCAAATTCCACCCAAACTGGGGAAGCATTTCGGTTTTGGCAAGCCATCACCAATATGACTGCTTTATTTAGCATCTGCTAAAGTAGAGTGGCTTCTCTCTGCATAGCACACAGGCCAGGGCCCAGTAGTAACTATACATTCCCAGGTACATAAAATAAAGAATAAGTATGGCAGTCCATGGCTGTTTCTTGCACGTCATGTTTGGCAAGTGCACGATGGTACAGCCTGTGGTCATTCTCTGGGCCTGGTCTGATCTCTTTTAAATGACCAGCTGAGAGCTAACCATCCAGTGCAAGTCAGCTATTTGAGACACATCTTTATCAGAGAGAGGAAGCAAGAGAAATCTCCAGAGTACTCAACCCTGAGCGACATCGCAGAAGAATGCAATGTATTGTCCCCTGAGTTTACTTCATGAGCACAGAAGATAACTAAAACTTCCTCAGATGAGGGATCCAATTCCAGTTAGAAAACTGAATGTGTAAACCACAAAATGAAGCTGTGGCTGCAAAATAGAAAAGCATAAATTTGCAGGAGTATTATTCTGCCTGACGTGGCTAACTATAGCATTGAAGACATGGCCTTTGGTGTGAGCTGGCAGCCTCAGACAGGCTTCAGGAGCTCTTGTGCTGTGCTCATTTTGGAGTCTCCAGCAGCACTCTCACTCCACTGCCACAGGACCTCGTTCATGTTGTCACCTCCTCAGTCTGCAATCAGGACCACTTCACTTTTGCAGGCTTATGTTCAGGGATGAGTGGGGAGGATTATAGTCACTATGCTTTTTTCACCGCTCTCTTAAGCTTTCTGATCAAAACACAAACTTTTAATAAAACCGCTCTTAGCCCCAGTCTTTGAAAACTGAGTGGCTTTTTGAGCATGTTCAATTTCTTAGACCGGAAAAATAAAGATAAACACTTCACAGTAAATATTTATGTTTAGGTAAAATCACATTCTGCAAATGGGTTCCTGAGGCCATCAGATAACAGAGGCTGTAAAAAACCCCATGAGCTGGTGGCTCATGAGTGTTTGGACAAACATACTCTTTTTACATAAGGACCTAATAAAAATGTGAAAGGCAGCTCTGTGTATATTCCCAGATAAGTAACAGTGGCAGGAGAAAATGGAGGGGCTCTTTCCTCTCGGGCAGGGCCCCCCTGATCTCGAGGCTGCTTTTGACCTTCAGTGAAACCTGAGCAGACGAGGTCACTGTGGCTACTCTGCTGCAGATGGGAATCAGTTCAGCACTGGATGACTGTGTCTCACAGGGCTGACAAGTAGTGGCATTTTGGAAAGACATTTCAAAGTACCTGAAAATGATTTTAAATATATTTTTGAACACCTTGAAGAACACTACTCAAGAGTGTTTAGAGAGGGAGACTTTTAGGAAAGGTCCAGAGAAAGTCTCCTTTTCATCTACATGGGACTTGGCAAGCCTGAGCTCAGTTGCACCTTTATAACTTTCACCGCCAAAGATAATAAATAATTAGTATTCATTCTGCCTAAAATGTTAGAGAAATCTATTTAATGAGATTCTTCTCAAACTATACAAAAGGGAATGACACACATGCCGAGAAACACAAGTCATGCTCATGTTCTGGGTGATCTTGTCCCTCTGACATTGGGAATGTCCTCTCTCCCTCCTGCCCATTAAGAACTTCTGAAGTACTTTTACAAACACTCCTATGATCTGCTTCGATGCCCTGGCTCCTGACAGCATTCCCTCCATTAGTCCAAATGTGTTTCCCTTCAGGGCAAGGTGTAAGGTTCATCTATTCATTCCGGTTTACGCCAGTGGAATGAATGCAAGGCCTTGACTATTCGTTTGCTTATACAAGGAAGGTAGAGTGTGAATTTACAAGCTACATATGAATTTACACCATGCTGGCTACTCCCTGTATGTCCACATTTACATGTAGCTGAGGAAGCCACTTCACACAAAGGAACTCTTGGTGTGCCCTCTCTGTGTCCATAGGGGGTTTTAGTGCAGAGCAGCTCATGCAACATCAATTTACATCTTAGTTTACTGCTGGCAATTTACCTGTATAGACAAGCCTTTGTGTTGTGAATGTGTCTGATTTCCAGAAAGAACTGGTCAACAGTTAAAACACTCGAGTTCCTGTAAAACCTCAAAAGGAAAAAAGTTGCACAAAAGAAGGTATTGATTCCCAAATTAAAAATCACGTTTTTGTTGTTATATGTGAACATAGGTAGTCACTGCTAGAAGTGAAATTAATTTGCCATCCAAACAAGTTTTACTTAAGAATCAGTTGTTGTGGTTTGCATACTTAGGCAGCCAAAAAAATGTATCAATTTTTCCTCATTTGAGGAGCAATATTTCTCTACCTAGGAAAAATGCACATTCCAAGAAATAGCAAGCTGATACACAAGATCTCAAATTCATATTCAGTATCTTGTGAGCTCAGAACAATTAGCTTCTCGGCATATCTTAAAACATGCTGGGCCTGTGTACCTCTTTGGTCAGATGCCCACCTGATGTATTAACAGAGTAACATCTGCTTCAAAAACAGCCAGCCAATGTTCATAAGGAAGAGTGTGACCCAAATTATTTCCCAGAGAGGGAACAGTAAGGTAAGATGTGTGCTTTTCATGACATTTTCTTGCTAGAACCCAAATAAAAAACTCTGTTCTTTAAAACAGTCTGCTTCAGAAAAAAGAAAAATCATCTCCCACTCCCAGTTAATTCGTTTTAAATTCTTAGTAGGTCAACATCTACTTCAGGGTCTTCCAAGTGCATGTTGTCTCATCTATGTTTGTCTTCAAAATTATAAACTGCTCAGGGTATGCTTTGTGCTCCTCTGTGTCTTGTTCAGTGCTGATCACATCAGCAGAGATTAGCAAATAATTCGTACTATTAACAATAATAAATACTGTGGGGCAAGATGTTCTCACACGTGCCCTTTGCCTGTGAAGCATGGCATGAGGGAAGATGGCTTGGAGTGGCTTGGCAAGAAGCACACTTTTCAGAGCACTGAAAGGTCAGGTCCCCAGAGAAGGGACACTTCAACACCCAGTGAAACACCATGGGCAAGCAATTCTCGTGTAAGCTGTTCAGTCTGGCCAGGGGATGCAGGTTAGTTCCCCTGGACTCCTCTGTGGGCTGTGTCGTCCCCTCGCTGCTCTGTCTGTAGCAAACCAGCTGGGGTAACTAAAGTGCAGTAAAGTAAAATAAACAGATCTGCAAAGTGCCAAGTCCAGTCATTTTCCCCAGGAGAACCTGCACGGCTCTGAGGCTTTACTGGGGATTGCAATTAACACCTGCGTGCAGCATGTTTATGAACAAAGTTAAGGAGGGGGGGAGAGAGAAGCTGGAACTGAATGCTTTCGAATCGGCTCAACTTTTATGGGTTAGTTTGACAGTGGTCACGATGGAGGATAACACTGAAATGGAGCTCACGGCTTCTTGCCGTCTTCTCCTCCCACCCTGATCTAGCTCCTAGTACAAAGCATGTGTTTCCATTTAATACTGGAAAAGAGTCAGTTGATGTCTGGATTCTCACTTAAATATTTATTCATCTGTGGTATTATTAACAGTATTTTTAGTTAGGTGTAGATTACTTCTGCCTCAGATTATCTTCATTTCTTATGATCATGTTGCAGCCTCAGATTTTTTTGAGAAATGTTCTATCATCTCCTAAATTGAAGACTTGTTTCTCTCTCTCTCTCTCTTGTTTATAAATAAAATCTTTAAATTTCTTACAGAATTAAAAAGAAAAATCTTCCACTGACATTAGCATTGAGTCTAACAACAAAAACTGAGAACGTGATGGTTTCCATTATTTTCATCTCCGAATGGCTCCATAAGCACACCCACTGCATTCTCTCTATCTTTAAGGGAGAATTTATGTTTGTGTTTTCCTCTTTGTTTTTGACTGACTTTAACTCAGCTATGGAAACTCTGTTCACATCAAGATCTACTCCTGGATTAGGCTTAGGACAGAATTTAAATCTTTGCTTCAAGGCTCACCAAAACACACTTGGAGTTTAAACTCTGGAGCACCCATATTTTAACAGTACTCCTACAGTGTTTAAAATCACATAAACCTGCTGTGATTAGCAGATTAACTTCCACCATCTTCAATAATTCTCAAAACATGCCTGCTCCCTTTGTATAATTCTTATGAGCAGTTCCACCTCTGACATTTTTTCTGAGTTCCCTTGATGTTCCATCCTGCCTGGCCAAGTGTTCTGAAGTAACACATCTGCATTGTCGGGTCAAGTACAGCACACGATGAACACAGAGCAAACATGAGTGTCAATACTCTACTCCTGTAAGTAACTCCTAAAATCCTGGCTTTAGACCTGCAGTACACAGGGCTCACAGTTTTCTCTCTACATAACCAGGAAAAACATAAACTTCAAAAGAAGCAGGATGCACCACTCAAGCAACACTTGGGCCTACCTGGTTTCTGTTGTCCCAAATAGACTGTGTAGCTTTGGTAGCACCCTGTTTGTTCCACAAGTGCACTGGTTTATTTTCTTTCCTGTTGTGTGAGATGTCCCAGCTTATTAATTCTATTTTCCACAATTTTACTGCAGTTTTGTGTTATTAAAAACCTCAAAGTATTTTCTAAAGAAACAATGCCAGAGGGTAGCAAAAGTGCACCAATTCTCTTCCCTTTTGCTCAGCAATTTTTAATCCTATGTCACAGCTTGATGAGTCATAATGTCAAATGAATCAAAATTCTCATCTTCATACAGTAGAGACAGAGAATGTAAAGCATTATGTGCCTACATAGCACTAATAAAACCAAATCAATAAGAAAATAAAATGTCCTAATAGTTTGACCTAATGACTGTTTTACTTAGCCTTTTTCCCAGTCACTAAGATTTCCAAGAATTTGGTCAAATGACTGACAATATAATCAAAATGATGGTAAACAGACTGTCTGTTTTACAAACATCTCCTTGGGCAGTTGAACTCCAGAGTAATGCCTTGTTTCAAAACACTCAGATGAATTGCTTGTGGCATTTATGTGTCCATCAGCCACAGCACAGGTCTGAGCAACACTTAGGGAACCATTTTCCTAGAGCCTGGTGAAAGATTACTTATCTAGTGGTTATAATTAGTGAGAGCCTCAGTCTGGGGAGCTTGCTACTGTAAATTTAGCAAAAGCATGTTATGCAAGTCCACTCTATTGTAGCCACAAAGTATTGCTCAGTTTTGCCATCTCTTTTCTCTAGATCTGTTTCTTTCACTGGCAGTACTGAGGCAAACACATACCACAAGACCAGCTCTTTAGAAGTTCAGTAGCACACATTTTAAAGCAAATTTGCCATGATGAGAAAATCCACATGAATCTCTCACACTTTTTAAGTCCATTGAGGTCTTTTTGGCATTACTTCTGGCACTGGACTACATCAGAGTCAGAGATGGTTATGATTCATTTGAAAGGTACAAAGCACAGTTGTGTGGGTCTTCCCACCATGCCAAACATTCAAATATTCATGAGAAGGCTGGTTTTGACACATGCATTCTACCTTATTTGACAGTCTGAAGACCCACCAGGCACCTGGAACCTTTCCCTGGGCCTGCAGAGGAGAGTGTCTTCCTTACTGACCACCAAGTGAGTTCTCAGGACTCAGTCCAGTTTTCCAGCTTTCCCTGCCAACATGTAATTCAGTCATCAAAATCACAGTTGGAGCCAAAGTTAAAGAGTCCCCATGTTGTGTGTGTCTTAGTGACAAGTTACCAGCAAGAAGGCCACATCCTTAGTGCTTTGCTTAATGAGGGGTGGGGCAGAGGAAGTTGTGTTTTTTGGAGGTTTTTTGTCTAGCTCCTTAATATTCCTAGGAACAGAAAGGTGTTGTGAATGAATCCACTACTCTCCTCTTTTGCAATTTTCTATAAACACAAGCAAAACCACGCGTCACACTCTACCTTAGTGCTGCCCTCTATCAACTGACCATTCCCAGGAGACATGAGAAATACTAGGAAAAGAATGCTTATTCAAAAACTTTGCTATTCGTGTGTTCCCATTGCAACGGTGTCCAAGAGTTACAGCTTTGCTTGATTGCCTAGAACCAAAGTAGCACAGTGCACCTTCAACTCTGACTCTCTTCAGATGAAAATGACACTCCTAAGTGACAAACCTGTCACAAAACTTATGAATATGGTTCATTTCACACATACCAACATTTTCATTGATGTTTCTTCTCCTAAGTTAAATCAGGGCAGATATTTCTGATCTGAATATTTACAGGACCAAATATGAGTCTAGTACTGTCACTTTACCTTTCTGACTTCTCCCTTCCTCAGCCCAGGACTCTCTTGTCGTCCTCTGTGAAATTTGGAGCAAACCTCCTCTGATGCTGGACCAGAGCCTTTTGTTGTTTATCAAAGGGTAGACACCTAGGCAATAAGAATAATGAAAATGCCATCAAGAAATTGCACTTGTATTTTCAATTAAATTAAATTAAACTTTTTTACTAAGCAGAGTAAAGAAAGTAGATTCAATACTGGCTAGACATTTTGAGTCAGATCCAGAGCCAGAACTTCTACAGTTCTGAAAAGGAAATAGAAAGTTGTATTTGTCTATTTGTCACTATCTCCCTCCTTCACAGTTTTTTCTTTTAATCATTTTTTTTTGTTTGTTTTGGTTTGGTTTTGTTCTGTTTACTTTACTAGTAGGAAGATACAAGAATGGCAGAGGAAGAGGTGGGCGTGGAGGTCTCTCTGGTTCATAGACAAGTAAACAAAGTCTCTGAGGGAGACAGGAAATAGCTGGCTGCCCATCTCAGCCAGGACTCCCCCTGCTCAGCCTGAGCCAGTGCAGAGCTGCCCTCATGGTGTGTTTGTACCCCACAGCTCAGCTGAGATAGCAGTTCATCTGCTCTGTCGTGCCCCTGGAGCAGAGAACAGCCCTGGTGCTGCTCCTTCACTGCACACTTCTAGCATGAAATAGACCCAGATGTGCCTGTCTGGGTACATCTTCATGGTTTACAAATTAAAGCACGTGCCACAGTGAGAAATAGTATTGTCTCCTCGACATCCATACACAGTTCAAGAACACTAAAACTATTCCAGCCTCCTCTCTTGTTCCCTTCTGGGACCAGAAATAAATGAAGTCTATGGTAGATTATGTCTGACTAGTTACTCTGCCAGATGTTTGGAGACTAGAAGGGCCTAGCAAAGCTCAAGTATATTATGATGCTCCACAGAGAAGTGAGTCTTTCTCGAGGTCTCTACTGCCTCTTTCCAATTACCTCGGACTTACCTTAAATGCACCATGAGCTGAAGGAACTCTGCCCCTCCCACAAGGCACTCAATGTGTGAAAAGATGATGCCCATAGACAGTCAGCACCTAAACCATACACGAGTTTACAGGGCAAAACCAATGCTTTATGCCCTGAAGCAACTCTGTAAGCCAGGGCGGGCTTTGTAAAATTACAATAATAAGCTGCTGGTGAGTAGCTCCACTAAATAAGAAATCAGCTCCATCTGTGTGCTGGCTCTAAGACTTTGGGGGTTTGCATGCAGACACCATTTTATGACATCTGGGAAGGAAATATGAGTCCCAAGCTTGTCACTTATAGGGTCCCAATCAGATCTAAGATTTAACAGCAATACTTGATTTGAGTCCAATTTATTTGGGATTTGAGTTAATTATTATTTTGACAAAGACACAACTGAATGTCAGAGAGCAGCAGTATAAGAGTACAATATGAATAGAAATGTATACATAGATTAGGGTTAGAAGGAAAGTAGTTTTCTTATGAGAGTTTGTGGGGGGAAAAGGTTACTCTGTATATTAGAAAAGGAAAAATGGGACAGGAGAATGGTATCTTTTGGCTAATTGCAGCTTACATCTGGGAAATCGAAAAGAACTAAAAGATGTTCAGCATCTTAAAAAACCCACAAAGCAGTATGTTTCCCATGGTACCAGCCTCTAGCACAAAAAGCAGGCACAAAAACGAACACAGAAGCTGCACGGCTCCTTGATGGTCTGCACTGGGTTGAAAGTGCCGAGGGGGTGTTTAAAGTGATAGAGAATGTGAAATGGAGGGGAGAAGAGAAAACGAGCGGAGAAAGGAGGGAAGTTCCCAGTCACTGAGAAAAGCCTTCCCAGTAACTTGCACCCACACACTTTCCTCACCCAGACTAAGAGGGGCTTTCAGCTGATACAGCCACAGTCTGGCTTCCATCTCAGCTGTCACTGATCTGAGGCTTTTTGTCCACTGTCAGATGGCACATGCCATGTGTCAGACAATGTGGGCTTTTTGAGACTCAATTAAAATAAACTTGAGTCCACCCAAGAGGCATCCGGCCCCAGCTGCACTTCTGCTCTGCTGTACGCTCTGCTCCAACCTTACTGGAGACAATGAAAGGGCCGAGGATGGAAAGACACACTCTTTTTTAATTACAGTCATTTATATCATGTGAAATACTCAGGACAGAAGCAAGAGGATTTTATGAATATCAGCTGAAATCAGCCTCATGGAACAAGGGCCAATATTTGCATTTCTATTGTTTAACATAGTTTGGGTTGGAAATTATAGCAGTTTTCTGATTACCTACCTGCAGGCATGCACCAGTTTGACCTTTTGCATGCTAAATTGCATGCACTAAATTAAATTTTTCCTCTCTCTCTTACTGAGATAAACAAGGCCAGTTGCATGACTCAGGCTGCCCTTTTCCTCCTGCCATTCCATATGCAAAGTCAATCCTAGCCAGTTAATCCTCTAAGAACAGACTTCTGTATTTTTTAAATGATTATAGAAGGATTTTGTTTCTTTTAAGCAGTTATGGATAAATAATTTGTATTCAGAAATAAGAGCTAGAAGCATCAAAATAACCTAAGTTTCCTAATAACAGGTTTGCATGAGTACTTCAGAGGTAAATGAATGAGCAATGTTCTTTATTAACTACTTATAAAAGTGATAAAACAATACCATCAGCTGCAATGGCTGCTTAGCATATTCTCCAGAGAACATGGAAGAAAGGAGGAAAAAAAAGGAGAGGAGAAAAATACCACATTCAGCAGGTGATCAGTTGTCTTACAGACAAAACATGAGAAACTCTTAAATCAACTCTAGCTATTCTGTTTCAAATACTAGTAACTAAGTAGAGGAATACTTAAATTACATCATTACTCAAACATTTTCGTTATATTCTCAGTTGAAATTACGCAAATCGGGGACAGCCTTCTGTGGGAGAACTCATGACGCCGCAGGGTGGAGAGGACACTTCAGGCGGTGGCCCTGCAGGCGACGGTGGTGCAGACCTCCCGGACGCGGGCGGACCTGCCGGGCTGGAGACCTGTGCGGGTCGAGTTCGCAGTTCTGCGTCGCCGCGTTTGTTGTCCCGGCGTTGATTCGAGAGCGTTGTTGTCGCCCCCGCCGGTTTCTCCCCTCGCGGTTGTTCCTCCTGTCGCTCCATTCCCGCCTCTCCTCCATCTTGTCTTCTTCCCCTCGCGCCGTTCCCGCCTCTCGCCCTCGCCCTGCTTCCCTATTGGCCCTCAGTTCCCGCCTTCGGCGCCCATTGGTCAGCCCTCGCCCTGATTTGCATGCTGTGCCCTCTCTGTCCAATCAGCGCGCAGTTCTGGAACCTTCCCTCAGGGCGCTCCGTGACCCGCTCTCATTCCCCGCGCTGAGGGCGCGGAGGCGGCATTGGTGGCCGACCGCCGCCAGCCTTCCTGAAATCAAATGAAGTTATTCCTACGCCAACCACACATACTTAGTAGCACTTATTCTCCAGCAAATCATAAGGAAATGTAGTCAATTTTCAGACTACACTGCTGAACTTACACAGATGAAGATTACAGGGAAAGTAACAGGCCAGGCTGTGGAAGAAAACAAAAATCTGTCCTTTTCCTCAGTGGCAACTAGGAAAGATTTGCATAATTCTAAGATGTGCTCTACTTTATTCTGTGACAAAATAAGACAATTTAGTTGCTACGCTAAAACTGAGATCAGCCTCAGCAACTGCAGCTCCCAAAACCTTGTAGTCACACCGAAACGCTAGGAAAAGCTCCAGGAAAACAGAAGGACAGAAGGAAAAACTCTAGGAAAACAGAAGGAAAAACTCTAACAAAGAGTTGCTCAAATTGATCAGCGCAGGATCTTTCCAAACTTCTACTAGAATGGATTCTTCTGGAAAAATGGTTTGCAAGCACCATTCGCTATCACTCTGATGAACTCTTGTTGCAAACACATCTCTCTTCTATAATAACACATAAAACAACAATACGCTTGCAGATTACCGCAACTGTTCTCACAGAGAAGTGTTAATTGGAAAGCATTTATGTGTTTGCTGATGTTTTGATTAAGTTTTTCTGGTGGTTTTTTTTCTAATTTCTATTTAAATTAAAAAAAGATTGAGGCAGCCCAACCCTACCCTACACTTCATCCACCGCTTCCACACAGGTTCTCTCAGTGAGAAACAGAACAAGAGCCAGCATGATGTGACTAAATATTTCTCCTTCAGCCACAAATCACAGTTTGAAAATTTCAGCTCTCCTTACCTGATATAAACAAAAGCAGATGGTAAATCATATATTCACCATGTCTGCATTAGGATTTATAGGACATAACCATTTGCTTATACCAGTCACTGTTAAAATTTACTGGCTCTTTTTATTAGCATGTATCTGAGGGGTAAAAAGCACTCTAAACTGATCAAAAGAAACCAATTATCATCCAAGAGGATGTTTTTAACTGCAAGAGTAGTTCCATTTGTTACACGGACCCTCTGCCATTTATTCAAGAACATAAAGACATGTACAATCAATTCCTTGTTGAGTCAGGATATGTAGTCATACATCTCCATGATCCATGAGGTATCACCTATACACAGATACTCTTTTGGTCTGTATAGTTTTGCAAAGATATGCCCAATGTACCTGCTGTAACAAAGTAGACTATCTTTCTTCTTTGGCAAATCTGAGAACAAAGCCAGATAAAAGTGTCATATTCTCACTATATACTGCACAGAGCTCTTGAACACGAGTTGCACCTGCTCATCCTAGAAAGTGGTTTGAACCAAGAGTTTACTGCTTTGTTATCATAGCCAAGGCAGGTCTTGTAGAGGCTGGGAAGTCAGAGATAAATGATTCTTCTCTCTATTTATCAAGCTATTCTCAAAAGGAAAAAAAGTGATGGCTTGATTTGTGTTTAGTTGTCACACTTTGGTACATGTTCATAAATATTCCTTTTCATTAACCAGTGTACATTGAGAGATGTGTTTCATTTCTTGTATATAAACATATATGGAATTTTTATCAGCCATGGGTACCCATAGATACCATGATGCACAAAGAGCAACAAAACCAAAACCCAGACACTGTGCACTGTATCGTAAAACAGGCAAAGCAAATTACTAGGAGATACCAATACTGAAAATATAAAAGAAGATGCTCTTCTCAAGGTCATATCCCATGAGCTGAAGTTCAGAGTCCATCAAACAGACCCTGCTGGGCCTTTCAGGCATTCTGTGAAGGGACCAGAAGAGAAAGAGACTAGCCATGCCTCAATGAAAATAATTTTGAAAGGCAAATAATTTAGGCAAATTGAGGATAATCAGCATAGCTGTGAGGAAGAGATAAGATTAACTTGGGAAACACTCCTGGATACCCATCATAATTTCTTTAGTCCATAGCTCAGTGTGGGGTTTCACCTGCTCCTCTGTTATACCAAAAGACAATGCAATCTCTGTCTTCTAACTTATCATTCACAATTTCTTAAGAATCGTTACTAGATCCATATACCAGAATCATACTGAGCAAAGCTGCTTGATTGTCTTTAACTTGTTATCACACATATCCCTAGGTATGTATATGTGTGCACCAAGTAAAGCCACAGACAGTTTTATAATCCATATAATTGTATCTATTGTGTATGTACATATAGCACATTAAACTTGAATTTCACTGTCAAATGTTTTGCAATACCTTAATTTCAGTTTGTAAACATTAAAGAAGTACTTCTATAAATTAAGGTAACAAAATAAAATTGAAGAGGTAATCAAATCAATAGTAATATAAAATATTTCCCTTTATATTCTGGTTGCATTACTCCTGTAATATGTTATAGCTGTGTGGTACATATTTTTCTGACTGTAGGGTATATCTAAACCACTTCCAGACCTCAAAAAGAATCCTGTCAGAGGCCTGGGGCACATGGTTATCCCAGGAACCACCCAGGAGCAGCCTTTGAGAGAGCGAGGGTAACACACAGGTCTGAACACTGAGGCAGGATGCACACGTTTTTTCAGTCCAGACCTCTCCTCCCACTGCTCCTCACGTCTGCCTGCGCTTTTGACCTGAGCCCCCAGCAGTGTCTGCGGAATTCCGACTGTGTGCCACAACGGAACTGTGTTCTCCTCTCCCTCTCCCCTCCATTTTTTTTTTGAGGCATTGTATCCTTTTGCAATGGAAATAAATGATTCCAGCTTTGGGTTCTGTTTCATGTAGGCTTTGTTAATTGGCCACAGGTGGGGCAACCATCATTTCACATCAGTCTCGAGGACTCCTGGTTGAAAGTCAAGAGAGCTTCAGCCTCTTGAGTAATATCTTGATTACTTGGTAGCTCAAGCAATGGAGAGATTTGTCTCCACAGTTGGCTCCTGATAGTCTAATACCAGGGAACACAAACTTAATAAGCAGAGGATGATATGTTGGGCCTATGGAACCGAGTGACAAAACTCTCATTGCTCCAAATAACCAGAAACTAGTTCAGGCTTCCAGGGCAGTGCAGAAGATCTGAGCAGTTCCTCCAACACAAATCAGTTTTTCCCCTTTCACTTTTTTCAGTTTGTTTCCACTTAAATTGTTTGGAGTTGGATGAGGCAGAAATATTTCCTTCTGTGGCACCACGATTTATATATGAAAACATTACACCAGAAGGATCCACATAATGCTTCCTGTATTTCCAAACAGTGGCATACACCATTTGTCCTGTAAGTGACTGTGAAAAGGTGTAACTACCCAAGTTTTCTCACAGGCAATATTTTGCCATAGGGAATAGGTACTCTTCTGAGGCAGGAACTTTGCTCTTGAGCAAAGGTGAGCAGAACTGGATCAAGGGATTAACTCCTGCTGTGCTGACAACAAGAGGCAGGCTCACAGGGCTATCTGCCTGTAATCATATCTCCAGGATGAATGCCCACTTTTGGCCTGTGCCTAAAGATGGCCTGAGATGAAGGAAAGCAAAAAAGTGGAAGAGAACATACACAGATCTCTTTCTACCTTCCTTCTTACTCCTAATAATCTCTTACCTCTCCTTGTCCTCAACTGGCACATCAGACAAATGGGGATAATTCTGTCCACTTCCTAGGAATATTAAAAGCATGACTCCAGACAAGGTCACAATCTCCCTGTGTTAAAACCTACAACAGCATCCAGCGGGAGTGATGCTCTGATTTAATATTTTGCAGTTTTAACTAGCAATATAAAGGGTGGCAGGGAAGAGCCATAAGCTCAGTTTCTCTGCACTTAGAGAACTGTGGCAGCAACTTGTTAAAGGACCTGCACAGGAACATAAAGGAGTTTGTGGAAGAGTAAAAAATTTACCCTGGATCTCCAGGAAATCAGTTCAGTTCTTTCACCATGGAGCATATTACTGTGCAGAAATAAATTTTATCTCTATTGCAGACTTTTGGCATGAGACTGGACAAGCAGCAAAACTCATATTTGTCCTCAAAAAGGACAGAGCACATAATACCTTCTTTCAAGAGCTGTAAACTGTCAAGTGAAGAGCAAAAATGCAGAATTAGCATGTGAATTCATACTATCACTGTGCTAAAAAATTAATCCAATGCCGTTTAGAACCTTTTTTACCAGGCATATTTTTTTCTCTTACAGATGGATCTTGGCAATTAGGGACTGAGTCAGTAAGCCCCAAATTAGTGAAATTCAAACTGCAGAGCAAAGTATATGAGGTGATGGTAGGAGTTAACAAGCCAGAGGACAAGCTATACTGCCAAGCATGACCTTTGACAGGAGGGTCAGGAGTCAAAGGGAAATCTAGAAACAGACTGGCTCTTTAAACCTTCCTGCTGGGTTACAGGAGTGAACTCTACCTGTTCTGTTTGGTTTTGCTTGGAAACAACAAATCTTCAGTTTTGCTTAGGCTGAACGACTGCTCCAACTCCTGCCACAGACAGATACCAGGCTGGGATAAGAAAGCTCTCATTTACGCCACAAGGTTGCCCATGTCAAAGGAGAATTACCAGAAGAAAGAGGAAACAGATGCCATTTTTCACTCATTATAAAACTGAGGCTTTCACTCATTCATACACATTCTTAAATTAGTCAGATGTCCTTAAAAGCCAGCATCTTTCCCTTTCTATAAACACTTTAGTGCAAGCCTGACAAGAAAGTAACTATAATCTCAAATACCTGGCTATGTATAAAAACTTTTATAGCATGTTTTCAAATCTACAATTAAGCCCTAATGACCTGAAATGAAATCTGTTTAGAGTCAAACACAAGGTTCCAGAATAACATTGTTACTGGCAAAATACTTGCATCACCAACAAGGGCACAGAGATAGCCTTACCTGACTCACAAAGCTAGCCAGAGCAGTGGAAATTACCAATATTTTTCATGAAAATGACTGCAAATTAACGCAGAACCGGAATACTCGCTCATGTAACTGACAGCTAATTTCAAAATAATGAATGCATTTAAGAGTAACACAGTTTTTAATTGCAAACTTAAGAAGGGAAAATAAGCAACGTGCTGAATAAATTGTTCATTCTGAATGACTCATCCAGATTTAATAACTATCTGTCTCTACAAATATTGTAATAAGGCACAGTCAGCTGGTATAAAACACCAGAAATTAATGAGCCACAAAAAAATGAAGCTGCTGTTTCAGTTCCAAAGGACAGACTTCATAACTCTCTGACAATCCCTTCTGCCTTCAGATGCTCTGCAAAAGCAGAGCTTAAACTGTGTTTTGCTGCCATGTGCCACGGCTGAGACCCACAAGACCAGTTATCATCTGCCCTAAAAGCAAAATGAGATGCTTATTCTCCCCTCCTCCCGTTTTCCTCCCCTCTTCTCTTTGGAAGTCAAGAACGTGAGGCATGGGGGAAAGTCCCTGCCTCGAAGTGCTGTGTGAGCAGGACCTCCAGGCTCCACGCTGCCGCTGTACACGGGCTGGGGGGAGATGACGGGCCTGTCTCAGGAGAGCCGCCAACCATCCCGTCTGAGAGCTCCTCTCGGGCGTCCTCAGCCTGAACATTTTATGGCGCGGGGGGTCGGGGTCACCAACTGTCCAAACACAGCGCCAGTCACGGGCTCAGGGCGAGGAAGCTGAGCAGACAGCAGAGCCCGAGCTCGGGGCCGCCCTTAAAAACTAACAGGCTCTTTCCCCTAAATCTTCCTGATTTTTACTAGTTGAGCTCAAAGTTAAGTGGGCGTGAGTTTTAAAAGATCAATGCACATGTGGAATTAGACTATTCTAAATGCCTTTTTTTTTTAATGGAGGCAAACAACCACCAAACTTTGAACCTCCAAATTCAACCAGCAGCAAACTCCAAAGCACCAGGTGGTTTCATAAACCCGAAGGTTCATAAATCTTTTCTTTAAAGTTTCCAATTTCAAAAAAGGGCTTGTTCTCTTTGTGGTTATTTTTCAATTTTTCTCCCTCCCTCCCCCTTCTTTCCTGCCTCGGGTGGATGACCTGCCAACCCCTGGCAGCCTTTCAAGCTCGCCGTGCCGGCTCCCGCGGGCGCTGCCGGGGCCGGGCTGCGCGCCCGCTGGGCAGCGAGCTGTGGGCATCCTTCATCCTCGGCAGGAATCGCTGGGAAGGCTGCACAGGGGAGCTGGGGTTCTATTTTAAACACTGCCTGTCGCACAGCACCGGAGTGCGGAGAGTTCAAGCGCTCGGTGAATCTCTTCTTGCCAGTCCTTGGGCCTCGAAAGGAGGAATAGTTGAAGTAATCGAGGCAGTATAGCCATCAGTCTCCTCAATTTACAGCCCACGGGCTATGTACAGTCCGTGGGGCAATTCATCTGTCCTGGGGGGTAATTTGGGAGACTGTCAGGTGCAGGCAGGGGGATTGGGATTGAATGAATCACCGGTGGCATGGGCTTAACATGGACCAAGGTGTCTTAATGAAAGACGGCAGCTGGGAATAAACTGCCATAACCAGAGTAAATCACTTGCCCTGCACCTTTGCCTTTGCTGTATGTGAGTTGGCACTGAGAAAGGCAGCTGGAAGGCACGGTATGAGCTCTTCTTGTGGCCAGAACCTGCTGGTGGCTGCTGTGTTTGCAGGAGCATAGCGGGGTTTGCCTCTGTGTGCATACAGGGGAGTATGTGAGCAGTACACTTCCACGAGGCACCAAAGTTTTCGCTGGTTTCTCTGACGTGAGAAGAGCTACCATAAACAGTCTTTCTCCAATATGAAAAGAAGCCAGCAAAAAGGTCAGGTACTCTTCATTTAGGTGCTGCTCTGTAACCAGTGGACATGCAGACACACGGTCCTCTTATCTTTTGAAACTGAGAAAATAAAGCAGCAAGGATGGAAGAAATGGTCACAGATTTCTGCCTTTTTTCTTTGTTTCCTAATTACGTCTAAAAACAGCTCACTTTAACGCATGCATCAAATCATGCAATCACAAAATCATTTGAGTTGGAAGGGTCTCAGAGGTCACCTAGTCAAGCCCCTGGCAGCAGTCTGCTCCCTCTGCTCCACACGTTCTCCTGCAGAAAGGCAGCCTGGCGAGAGGGCTGCAGGAACAGCTGGGGAACCAGGAACTCGCTGTACCTGAGTCAGACACGTGGTAATTTCAGCCCATCACAGTCTTCCTTCATTAGAAACAGCACCCAGCACGTGGCTTGGTAGAGACAGATCACACACAACTGTGTCACAGGACTGCATGAGGGTAGGTTATTAAACCTGCTGTTGTAACTGCATTTGATGTAGTCCCATGAGCAGACCCTCCAATAATAATGACTAAATATACTTTTATTATTATTATTATTATTTTGTAGGCTATTTAGGAGCTATTTGGAGCTGTAACCGCAGTTATCCAGACAGCTCTCACCACATACATGTGGTATTATTTACTCAGCCTCCTGATTCATTAAATGCATTTCCAGCTCCTAAGAGGTTTATTATTATTCCTCTGCGACATCTTCATATTGATTATAATTCCAAAATTCTCTGCTGGAGATCAATGAGTATCTACTAAATTAGGTGACAGTTGATGGCTGTAAAATGGAAACACTGCAACTATTTGCTGTCCACAGCCATCAGAGTAATCAAGAGATTCCATCTCCCCTCACTCATTCTCTAGAGCTAGTTCTGATTCGGAGTTGAACTGTAGGAAAGGAAATAGGAGAGCAGACAACTGGTAGACAAGCTAGATAGTTAGCAGTGGCAAACGTGGTGTCTAAAGTCTTCCAGCAGAGCAGCCAGCATGACAAAGAAGCTCTTCTTTCCTACCATAGATCCTCCAAAACCTCCATCCATCTTCCCTTAACTCAGGAGTGTTACAGTATTGCACTCTCAATCCTTTGAGAATTATAGAACTTGTCAAGAAACAGCTCTCAGGCTAAACACAAGAGGTGTTTGGGGGCTCGAAAGCAGAAGACAACACTACCATGAGCAAGCTGGAACCAGACTCCTCAGTAACACCATTCATGCTCCAGCTTTCAGGGTGGTGCCTGACCAGCAGATTTCTCTGGATTCATTGTTACTCACCCACAGTTAAAAGGCACAATTTTATCTTCCTCTTTCTTTGACTGGTCAAATTCCAAAGTGACTGCTAGATCTGGATTTTGCAACAGGGGGGACCCATGGCTGTGCTAGTAATTTACACACTCCTAGTCCAGATTACCCTTAGGACTGTTTGAAAAGTGTTCCTGCGTTCCAGCTGCTGCAAGCCAGTTCCCAAGCTACAGAGTCCCCAGGGCAGAACATCACACCAATATTTTCATCAACTGTTTCTTTTCAGGACATGAAAAAATCTAGTCCTTGTTTTTTTCAACTTTATATATATATATATATATGAATAGAGTCTTTCCACCATATCCTATGATAAAAGATCTGAGCAGGACCTCAGACCTGACAAAATGCAGGCTGGATCTTGGTAGGACTAGGCTTGGATATAGGAGTCATTGTTTCCAGCATTTTCCAGCAGCCTAGAGAGCTGTCACCCTAAGGGAATGATACATGCCTCTTCTTTATTACAAAGCCTGTTCCAGAAAGTATCAGAGCATCTGGTAGCAGAGAGCTTCAAGGGAATGTGACATGTAATCCTTATCCTGCCAAGTAAATATATACCTTATTAATAACAAAGATTTGTTTGACTGATAGCATTTTTGAGAGCTATTAGCAGTGAGCTAGGTAACTATTCTCAGTTTTGCTAAAGCCCTATGTGGATTCTGCCAAGCTTAAAATAACAGGATGAGGCAACATAATACTTCCAATAGCTAAAGTTCTGAAATAAATAATAAATTGAAATAAGTTGAGAAAGCTTTGCCACAAAAAGAAGGAAGCTTCAGGTTAAGTGACAGTTAAATGATGTTCCTATTACCTGCCATGTTCATGCAGGCAATATTCATTAGCAACAAGACTATAAATGTGGCAAAAAAGTACTTATCTCCTTATAATTCTATAATTGCTTTCCCACCCTACCAGTGTTGCTCAAAACAGAAGGTTTCAAAGTAAGGATCTGAAATCTGGCTCTTCTCTAAATCTACAGGAGTACTTTTCAGAAGAGAAGCTGTAGCAGCTTTATCACACAGATTGCACTAATTCAGCATCACCTGGAGACTGTGCCAGGGAAGAGCAGGGCGTTTTTCCAACACTGGCCATAGCACCACGTATCCTAAGTGTGCTGTGACTTACCGAACAGCCTGCTTCCAGTTCACTTGGCAACGTGCTAAGATTAGCTGGTCTTTCACTAACACAAAATACAGTATGAAAGGAGGTTAAGAGCAGCCGGATCGCTCATTTCACTGTTTGCATAGACTCTTCCTCTGTTAAAAGCATTACAAATCAGCATGGAGTGGCCAACTAATTTTTCCTGCACCTTTAACTCAGCCTGACAGCCATTACATGGAGAAAGCCTGTGAACTGGGTTTGCACGCACACATGCTTGTAATGGGGTGTTTCTAGGTGTGCATATGGCTAGATGTGTCTGTGCAACACATTTCTGGAGTGATCTAGACCATGTGTCCAGAAGCAAATGAAGGATGTGTGTGAGCTGCATGCAAGGATGTGCATTATTACATCCAGATACATGAAAACACAGGTGGCAGACTAATGGATTTTGGGAGGTCAAACAATCTTTTGCTTTTCATGTGGTGTCACAGTAGGGGAGGAACAGAAAACATATAACAGTTGAGAAAGGAAACCCAAAGCCAGTACAAATTAAATAGGGCCATATGATCTGTGGTTGACTCTGTAGGACTTAAAATAGAGATGTAGAATAGAGCATGTGCTTATGTGCAGTTATGCACATGACCTATGCCTTTCTATACAGGCAAATCACACTCCATCAGGTAACAGAAACAGTCACAGTTCCAAAGGTATTACAAGATGCAATGTTAAAACTCTGCCTGCAGAAATAGATACACTTGCCCTATTGATTTTACCCCAAATCTCTATAACTGGTTCTACAATACCTTAAATTCATCACAAAACAGAAACACTAGGGTCATCTCCCTCTAGATATACTGACTGTGGACCTTTTTCTTCCGCTGTAATTTTGAGGCACGTGTGTGTAATGCAGGCCTGGAGAGTGTGGCAGCAACTGTGCCTGCTCTGCTCAGAGGCTGGCAGGTCCTCCTAGGAAAAAGCCTTCAGACTAATCACATGCCTCCACAAAATCTCACTGGAGAGCACTGAACACTGTCACGGGCCTGCCAGGTAAGTTCAGTCTGTCTTCTGCTGACCTGATACTTTCACTCACCTTTAAAAAAAAAACTTGCAGATTTCATTTCAGAAGGCAAAAAACAGTTTGAAATTCTCTCCAGATGTGAAGGATTTTTCTTGTCTTTCTTCCTCCTCCCACATTCATGTTCTGAGTAGAATAAAGCAGAGAAAAGAAGAAGATAGAATTTTTTTAAAAGCCTTTAAAAGATATGAGAGATCTAAATTAAAAACCTTTGTGAAGTGAAAGGTGGCTGGAGGGAATGTACAAGAATAGTCAGTTCCTGCTGGCATGTTTACAGGCTTTGAAGGTTCCTCACATCTAGCCTAGTGAGAATGGAGAACAGCAGCTCTACCTCACACTAAGATTTTATGGGATTAATGAAGTCTTTATTAAACCAAATACCTGCAGTTTCCGTCACTGCCAGTGTGGCTACAAATCCTTCGTACTTGTTCATACACGGTAGAGAGTCAAACTGGAGCAAAGCAAAAATGGTTGGCCACTCTGCCTTTACGTTCTTGTGATCATCACTGTTTCTAAACAGGAAATGTCTTTTTCTGCTGACACTGTTTAAAATGAAAGGGATTACGTTGTTGTTGTTGGGTTTGGGGTTATTTTTGTTTAGTTTTTGAACAGCCATAGATTTTGGACATGCATCAACCCATGTAGGAAAGGAGATTTTGTGGAAGATAAACTGACTACCACAGGCAGAACGTTCAGGTCACATTGTCTGATTTACTTAAACATGATTTTGGTCCAGAACAAGTCTGGTGTAAACTGAAAAAACCTTCTGCTATTCTTCAGTCGTTTGGAATCCTCACCTCACAGCCATGAGCAAAGGATGGATTCAGCTACAGGGTTGGGCCACACACCAACCCAAGAGCCATAAGGGCAAAGGGTGCTGCAGTCTGACACCACACTGTTTCAACTCTGCAAGCCAACATGGAATGCCAGTCTGCCCCACTGATAGAAGAGCAGAAATAAATATTAAAAAATATCTTCTGTTCTTTGATCATCTTTAACTGTAGGCTTTAATTGTAGGCTCTTTCTCCTATACATGATATGAAATAATTCTTTATTATAAGTTTTAGAGGAAAGTTACAAATTAGAAATCTTTATGATTACATCCCGCACAACAAATACAAATGTAAAAATATATTACCCTTGATACAGGTGTCTCCTCTTTTTAAAGACTGATTTAAAGACTCATAAGTTCAATGAAGTTGGCAGGATACATATTCAGAAAAGCAGAATTTTTGTACAAAATTTGTGACATGTTGTGGGGTTTTTTTTAAAGGAAAAATATAATTTGAATAAAACTTCAGTCCCTTTATAAGCATTAATTTTAATCTATAATTTAAAAAAATAAAAATACTTGTATTTAGCCTCCTCATTTTTATGAAGGATACAAACAAGTTGATTTTCTTCACCACGAAAATCTTGTCTTTCCTGGTGTCAGGAAGGTGGGATGACATTGTTGCTGATGTGTTTCACAGTCCTGAAATGCGCTCCACGGGGAATATTAGCCCCAGGCTTCGAAGCAGAGCCAAACCAAAGAATCTCTGAGGAGAAGTGATGCCAAGACTGTGATGCACTCCAGTTCTTGGGGTTTTTTTGGTTTGATTTCTTTTTTCCCAAGGAGCATTGTAACAATATCAAAGCCTTCACGCCTTGGGAAGAGCTGAGTTTGAAGAGTAGCTCAGGTAATGATTTGATAATCACCCTTCAAAAACTAAAGTAAAACACATGGAGAGAAGAGGCAACTCTTCATTTCTGTCCTCCTGTTCACGGGGAGCCCGTGGCCAGCGAAAGGTCCCACAGCCCCTGTGAGGCCACTGCTCCGCGGGGCTGGGTGGTGCCAGCCCCAAGAGGGATGGACACCTCCCATGACGGCAGTGCCCTGACATTTCCAGGAGGGCTTTGGCCTCAGCTCCGTAAATCCCACACGGTCAGGTTACAGGCTGAGGATTTAGGAAATGAGTAAGGAGGCTCGAAAGGAGAAAAGCTGTGATTACATGCAAATATATTCATTAGAGAAGAGATGGAACAGAAATGCTCCTTCAGTAATTTTTAATGAATTTTTAAACATCCAAATGTGCTGCAGGTGTGCAATTTAATGTATCTGACCTTCTAAGGACTGGTTAGCAGTATTTGCTACCAAAAAGTTTTCTTGATTATAGTTTTTTCCTATTTCTGAATAAAAATGTTTCCTTCAATCTCTTCAGCTGTTTTCATTGTTATTAAGAATCATTTATGTCTTCTTTGCTTATGTTACTGGATGTCCAATACAGCTACCAGTTGTAAGTTTTAAAGTGACAAGCAAATCCTACCGGATGTCCTGGGATAGGGGATGCCCTCTACACAGAACATATGATGGGCTGTGCTTGCTGTATATACCTGTGTGCAATTCCATACATTTTTCACCTTGCAGCATTCATCTCTTTTAAGAACACAGAATATATGGTCACAGAATAACTGCTTTCACACTTTTTCCCCAGAGAAAACATTTTAGTTTTAGGAAGTAAGTGAATGCATTTTACTAAAATAATTTCACATGTCTTCCAAAAAATCAAGGTCAATATTAAATTCTAGCCTGGGTTCAATAAATGTGACAAGCTTAATTAAAATATGCACAAAATGTGGTAGACTGGAAAAACCACTCAAATGTGATACTAAACAGTATCTGAGGTTCCAAATTTCCCGTGGGACAGGAGATGCCCAGCACACACAGACCTCATCCATCCAGAGGTTTTTGGGGCGAGAGCTGTNGTTTACAGCAAGTAGCAAACAAATGAAGAAAAGAAAATGTGATGGATTTTGGAATCACTAAGAGAAAAGTCTGATGCTGAATGCTTCCTTGAAGACAATTAAGTAAAGGTCATATTCTTTCAGTATTCCTCCTTCTATCCCATTATGAAACAGAGGATTCGGAGCAGTAATGTGCATTCCTCCCTCTGATAAGCACACGACTAAATGTAAGATTCTCCCAGGAAGCAAGAATGGCAGCACAGACCTCTGCCTGTTATTTTGCGTTCAGCTAATACCACCCCCCCACAACAATATTTCTACTCCCCTTTTCCTCTCCATTCAATCCTTACACATCTATCAGAAATTATCGAGCCAAAGAGCATTTCACGCCAGGAAGAAAAGCATAGGCCAAAATCTCCATTTGCCATTTTGGTTACTAGTCATTACTAAAATCAAACTCTGCATGCTAGAACAGAAGCTTGCTTACCACGATCCTTGGAAATATCCTCCTACTGAAATGTCTGTGCACACATCAGTGCTCTTTTCAATGTACTTGCAATTGAAAAAGAAAAAAAAAAAAGAAATCCTCTTACTTTTGCAGACTTCAGTTCCACAAAGCACTTAAGGAAATGTTTTTCCAGTGAGGCATTTATCCATAGAATTAAAAATATGCAAATATTTAAATCAGGTTCTATTTCTCCTATTCCCCACATGTTAGCAGGAAGATTTCAGCCTTCTGATGGCCATTTTAGTGTTTATTACACAACTATAATACTTAAAACAATACCAATAATCACCCATCCCATTAGTAAATTCCACTGTGGCACACCTCCCCTAAGTAAAATCTTGAAACTCATTCCACTTCATCCTGAATTAGCTGAAATCAGGAACTTACAGAAAATAACTTGATTGTAGCAGACTGTAGCTGTGATCATAGCAGAACAAGGTCAAGGGAAAAAAATCAGACATAAAAGCTGATGTGTGGGGAAACAAGCAAAAACAGAGAGCAGTTTTACCCACGAGCCCTTCAGTCTTTGCAGCTGTGATGCTCCGTGTGCCTCAGAGTCAAGCATGCTTTTTCTTGTAGCTAAGACAGAGCTAAAGCAGTGATGTTGTGACAGCAGTAGCCGTATCTTACAGGTCCGAGTGTGCAGCTGCTTACACACCTCTCCATTCGGACCGGGCTGTACCTCACAGCTTTGGAGGTCCATGGCCCAGTATGGGATTCTGCCATCCCAGGAGCAGAACAAGACTCCGACTGCACAGACAGGAGAAGCTGTCACAGTCACTCAAAACCTCGACTACACAGCAATGAGCCCAGTAATCTACTCTAAAGATTCTGTGCAGCGTGGAAATTCCCTTTTATTTGCCTTCACCTTCAAACTCCCTAGATTTCAGCTCTGAAAAATGAAAACTGGATTCAAGGTACTGGATAAATATTATTGCAGCCACATGGCATTAAATGCTGAGCCAGCACGGGCTCGCTCTGCCACTTCCCATTTAGACAAGACCTTTTGCAGTGTGTCTTTGTCCTTGCAGATGTCAGATCCTTCTCACACGGCCTCCAGCATCAGCTAAATCTGGTACCAAGTATCAAGGCAGGGGAAGTGCCATAACGTGGTTTCCCAGTAATTCAGCCGAAGTGCCATAATGCAGTTCTGCGTGATCCAGATCAAATGTATACTGCCAAGTGATTTGATAATACACAGATCCAGCATTAGTGAGCACAGAGACACAGACTTCAAACCACTTCAAGTATCAGGAACAATATATACTAGCCAGCTTTTACCCAATTCTTTGCAAAGTCCCCTGGGGTTTTGCTATCATTAGCTGGAATTCTACTTGGGATTCACACTTAATATTTCATGGTGTGCTCGGACGGTGTCATCATAGTGGCAATGTTGATAAATTAGTTTTGAAACATGTTCTGCCATTACACTTTTGTGTCTGCTTTTGAAATTGTATGAAACCACACTCGTACTTGAATTAAAATGAAACTGAAAAGCTCTCAAAGATTTCCACCTTTTTTTTAATGTTTTTTTCTCCATATGGAATCATTTTCCCTTATGTTCTTATCTATTTTTTACCAGCCTTCACACAGAGAGCTCACTAAGAAAGTACTCAATCCCCATTTTGCTGTTTTTGCTGAGACAAACCTTTGGAAAGAATGCTTTTAAAATTCTTCTGTTCCATATATGAAGAAAATGGGAGAAGAAAGAGCCCTTGTTTAACAGAATCCTGGAAAAACACTTGAATTCTGCACAAAAATTTCATGGAGATTATAGGGAGTAATCAGAAAAGACCAAATATTTGTCATTTAAAACTATCTAGATTGAAAAGATATTCTGGTGATGTTCCTCCTCCAAACGTATTTTCTACATGTTTGGATGGGTCTTCGGGCAACCTGGTCCAGTGGAAGGTGCCCCTGCCCATGGTGGGGTGTGGGTTGGAACCAGATGATCCTTAAGGTCCCTTCCAGCCCAAACCCTTCTGTGGTTTTAGATTCTCTGAAAATCTAAAGTGCTCTGAGGATTTGGGTTTGATCCAGATAAAATAGTTTTGCATCTTTCTGAAGCCAACCAGTAAATTAAGTTGACAGGACAACTTCACAAATATTCTATAAAAGAAAGACAAGACAAACTATGTTTTCAGTATTACAACTTCAGCTTACAGGCTCAGAGAATCCCAGAATGGGTCAGGCTGGAAGGGACCACAGTGGGTCATCTGGTCCAACCTCCCTGCTCGAGCAGGGCCATCCCAGAGCACATGGCATTGTGTCCAGACAGTCCTTGAACATGTCCAGGGAGGGGGACTCCACACCCTCCCTGGGCACGCTGTTCCAGTGCTTGGCCACCCACACGGGAAAGCTGTTCTTCATATCCAGGTGGAACTTTCTGTGCATCAGTTTGTGCCAGTGCTGAAGTAGAGGCAGACAATAATCCACTGCTCTCCTCTCACCCTGTCGGGGAGTTGTTTCATCCTAGAAGGCCGTCAGCTTGGTCCAGCACGATTTAACTTCAGTGTATCCATGATGACCACTCCTGATCCCCCTCTGCCCTCCATGTGCACGGAGATGGCCTCCAGAACGAGGAGCCTCCTCACCTTGCCAGGACTGAGGCGAGGCTGACGGGCCGGAATTCCTGGGTCCTCCGGGCCCTTTCTGGAGAGCGGGGGGACATTTGCTGTCCTCAGGCACCCCTCCTGATTGCCACAGGCTTTCCAGGTGAGCAGCCTCGCTGTGGTGTCTGCCCGTTCTCCCAGCACTCGTTCTCGTTGCATATGCAGAACAGCACCACATGAATCCTTTTTCTTTCATTACATATCCGAAGAGTCAGTAAGGTCACATATAGAAATACTTCTTCACATTCAGCTTTGCATGCTCTGCACACACAACTTGTAGATCATCTGTTAAAAAATAACAAAAATTTGGTGTTGCAAACTTTTGCATTAACTAATATTCTGTTATTAAAGACAGATACTTCCAAGTAAGTAAAAGACAAAATTAAGAGATATATCCCACTCTTTGATTCAGCTAGTTAAGTATTCTGCAAAGAAGTGTTCCATTAGAAAAGATTTTTCATTCCTCTGTGTTAGCTATCAATCAGACACAACACTTTGCATATTTCAAAAACTTTAAATAAAGTAAAATGAAATAAGAATATTTGATCTTCCAGTACTGATCAATAGTTCTCAATCAAAATGTCACAGTCTAATTCACGGCTGGCAACCTGATATGAGGAGGAAAGAAAAGGTTATTGAGAAATGAGTGCTAAATGTTGTTATCTGGCATGCTGATACATCACATGTAATGCCTGTGAAGCATGAGTAATGAACTAAAAGCTATATAATAAAGTCTGCACAGAGTAAGTCCTTCTTCTGGCATATTGTTTACACTGGGTGGCAACATCCTACTGATTTCATTTCCAGGAAGGATGGTGAAGAGAAAACTCACTCAAATTCCTAAGGCAGCAGTAAAAGGCAAAGGGAGAGGGAGACGTGCTGCCAATCCCAGCTGTACTTGGCAGTGTCTCTGTGCCAGAGGCTTCCCCTCAGTCCTGGTGTGTGCCCAGCTGTTCCAGAGCTGCCCTGAGCTGCTGGGCACTGGGATCAGCTCCCTTTGCCACGCTCAGGGAACTATCACATCTGGTGGGATGCCCAGCTCCACGCTGCTTCTTGGTAGAATACAAAGCCAGGTCACTGTCACAAGGCAGCTCCTTTCAAGGAGTTTTTTTTCAACTTTTAAATACAACTCAATTCCTAATTTATAAAAGAAAATTAATGTATGAACCTGTATTTTCTGGTTGTTGTAACTTTTCATCTCTTTTCTTTCTCTCCCCTTCGTTTTCTTTTTGGTACTGGTAAGAAACTGTGTTCCTCACTTCAAGTGCAGGTCTGGGAATCAGGAATTTTATCTTATTTTCTTCCCCAATGCTTTCTGTGCAGTCACAAATAAACTTCTAAGTTCTATGTCAGTTCTCACAACTTGTAAAAAAACTTGCCTTTTATATTTATTTCCTTTATAGAGAGTTTCTTCTCTACTGCCCATGATTCTTGATTGCCGACAATTTTAATCCACCCATGTTTGCAGACTATTTGGGGATGAAAGGTGCAAGAGAAAATGAAGGTATATTATTTTGTGGTAGAATATTTTAATTAAAGTATCATGCAATGGTTTCAAATAAAGCACTCTCTGATCTGCGTTTAAGGCGCTTGTCTACACTTACACGGCAAGAGGGCTGTGCAAGGCTCTTCTCCAGGCTGAGTCATGTGAGGATACTGACTTTGGCTGCTGTCAGGCCCCAGAGGAGCCTTCCTCTTCCCCAAGGGAAACATGGCCCAGGGAGTGTACCTGCTGCCTTTGTGATCTAGTCCCTACTGGTAATTAACTGTGTGCCTTATTCTGACACCACTAGCAAACCCTCAAAATGCCAAGGAGACCAGTAAATGAAAGAGGACTGTTCATTCACCTGATTCACAGGACTCTGCTAATGGTGTGAGATACCAGGACTTTTCCATCTGACCTGTAATCGTACTGGGGAAGATTTTCAAACGAAGCTGAATTAAATCAAGATCATAAGCCATGTGTCTGCATTTAGAAGGCAGCTGTTTTTCTGCCCTCCATTCTAGAGTCCTGGCTGTGGCCCTATCCTAATGCTATAGTCTCCATCAGATTGTCACTTTTCCCTGCTGCAGGCAACAGCAGCCTCATTTACTCCGCAGGGCCTCAGTTTCCCATCAGGATGCAGCCTCTAAGCAAACAAAGTGTCCTAGCAAACATCCTGGAGCCTGGCAGATGTGGACTACCTGACACCACTTCTGCTTTTCTGCTGGAGCATCTTGCTTCCCAAGGAATGCCTTCTACGTTTTCTCCCTAAATGCCCTGCCTTTCCTCTCCCTTCTTTATCATTGCTTCAAGAATCATGTCCACAGTTATGAAATAATAAAGGATTCAGGGTTATATACATCCCTGTCCCATAGCCACGGAACAAGCTGTCTAAAGGCAAGAAAATTCATTAGCACTGTATACCTTATTCATTATGATCACCTAATTTGGAAAGTCCTCTCCTGGTCAATGCACCCGAGCAGCAGACGAAAGGTTACGCAGTTCCTGATGCGCTCAGGCAGATGAGCCTCACGCAAGCAGAAGACAGGGCCAGCCCGCTGCGGCTGCTCTGGAGGTACCACGGAGGCATCACGGCTGAAAACCGATCCCACTGCTGACGACAGCACACGTTTTGCATGGGGTGGAAATGCCCGTCTTTTACGCAGAGGGTTTTCAAGTATAGAAAATAATTTCATGGGCTTGTAGAGGCTGGGTTCTTTCTTTTGAAATAATGCTAATTTATTCATGAAACCTTTGGGATTAAACTGTAAACATGTGACTTCTGCCTCTTCTGTTGCTCCAAATTATTACTCTTTTAATATAAGAACTGTCCCTATTTCTCTAATATCTCTCAGACTGAGGATCATTTTTATCAGTTTTTTTTGCTGTGTAATATAGTTTTTAACTGACCAGGAATGTCATATCTATAATTTTGCAGATAGCGACCTGTCTTTCCAGGAGCCTCCACTGCCTTTCTCTGGATAAATTTCAGTACAATTCATGCTATTTCTCTCAATGGGGACATTTTAAAATGCTGTTTGCCTCCAACAAATACCAGAATTTTAACATAAGCAAGTTTCAATGGCTGAAGAAACAAGGAAGAGTGAGAAGACTGTTGTGGGGAGTAGGAACAGGAGGCTAGAAACATTAATGCCTGTCTCAGAACTGACAACTGGATCAATGGCACTTCACCTCATTCAGGGCAAAATTTTGGCACTCTTTTCATTCAACCATACCTAGGATCCCACAGCTGAACTTGTTAATGAAATTCCCTCTCACAGTTAAAAATAATAATTAAAAAACCCAACCAAAAATAATGAATATGAATGTGGAAAAAAGGCAATTTGATGTTTGTAATTACCGAGGTAAACTCCACGACCTGCTGAATGTATGCAAAATGGGCCCTGGATGGAGTATATAAAAGTGGTACGTGCAGGGAATAACAGCAAATATTGGGATTTCTGTCTGGTGAAGCAAGTCATCACACAGGATCCCCACCATGAGCGCCAGGGGGGCTTCACTGAAAGGTAAGACTTTTGAAATTCACTTTTAGAATTCTTTCCATTTACACTGAACTAGGAAGCAACTGAACAGTAACAGCTCTAGAAACTGAGGTCTCCCGGTAATGTGAACCATGCCTCCAGAAGGCAGCTCGGTTCCTCTTGCCCGCCAGGACTGCCTTTGCACTGGCAGTGCCACAGAAGCCCGGCCGGAGGGACGTGACTCCTACCCGCAAGTTTGGACCCAGCCCGTTTGCTGCACCACTCACAAGGCGATGACCAGAGTCACTACCCACAAAGCCAGAAGTGATGTAGCAATTTTGAAGGGAAAGTTTTCACAATGGTCTTCAACCTTCTGAGCTAACAAGTCTCAGATTTTCTATTCAAAGAGTTATTCCCCACAGTACTTCCCTTATGCAGCGTATACCTTGCCATGGGGCACGAGGAAGGCTTACTTCCACACAGTGTAAAGGCACCTTTTTGAGTGTAGGGCTGGAAGGGAACTTATCACAGGATATCACTGGGGTAGTGCTGATGATTTATGAAGAACAATTTAATTTAGCATTTAAAATAAGTCTAGAGAATCAGTATAGGTAACAGGTCAATTTCCAGAAGTAAAAACCTCAGAGCACAGAATAGTGTTCCTTGAGTGTGCACATTCATTTACAGATATTTGCTTTTAATTGTTTCCATTGTTTTTCTGTGTATATTCTATTTTACTAAATACAAAACTTAACTCTCTTAAGTTATTATGAAAAGTTTTAAGCAGATAAGGTTTTGTGCTTTAAATAATGAAAAGTCCTCTAAATCAGTTTTAGAAACTCAGGAGAAAAGAGAGAAACTCTCTCTGATTTCTTACCAGTAGGAAATTTAGGGTTAAGCTCTAAATAGCAAAGCAGCACAGCTGCTGGAAATCTTCTGAAGGAACTCCCAGGACAATCAAAACCTTAAGAGAGTGACCTAACCACCCTCCCACAAAAATTAATTTAAACTCCAAATGTTTGCAAAGAAGAAAAGGACCTCTGGGAGGAGGAGGAGGGAAATAAAAAAAAAATTAAAAAAAAAGACGAATCTATTTTCCAGACTTATATATCTGTGCAAATATAATTATGTACCTATATTTACACTATGAAGAAGTTTGATTTTTTCTCCCATTTATCACTGTATTATAAAGTCAGACTCAATAGTAAGAGCCTTTAGAGTCCAGCGTACGCTGCAGTACAGGCTACCTTGTCTCCCCAAGCTCTGCAGCTGGCTCTGCTGTGCTGCCAGGGCGGCAGAGGGGACAAAGGATAGGGGGATTACAGAATTGCAGTTCTGCCCTCCCGCACTGACGTCCAGCCCTCAGTACGGGGGGTGCTCTCAGCCATGGGACAGCACAACCCCCACCAGCCAGCGACTGGCTCGGACAACCACCCCTAAATGCACCTGCGAGTCAGCGTGATTCCATTTTGCTTTGTTTTAAACTTGAGCAGGTCTGTTGCTGGTGGTCCTTCTGGTGTCCAACATGCTCCTGACAAAGGAAGGCGTGACCTCCTTGCCGATCTGCCCGAACGGATCCATCAATTGCCAAGTTTCCCTTGAGGAACTTTTCGACCGAGCAGTCAAACTTTCACACTACATCCACTCCCTCTCTTCAGAAATGTTCAATGAATTTGTAAGTACTCAGTCTTTTCCTGAGAGCAAGAAAATATAAAATTGCAATTTTAAAGCACATATTTCAAGGGCAAACATATGTTAACATACAGAATCCTTCACTAAGTAAACAAAGACTACTGCTAACAGACAGTACCAGCCCCAATGCTGACCGAACCTGTGGAAAGGGCTGACCATTGCTAACATGTCCAACACTTCTACTGAAAGATATCATTTTCCCATTATTCTTTATCTGTGGGACAAGGTTGTGTTTGCTGGGTGCCAGTTCCACTCCAAAGACCCACAAGCAGCGATAAAAGCAGTGGAACAACACCTATAGCTAACGCAGTGTTGGAACTGAAGCTGTCACTTCCCTGCTTCACTAACACCTCTGTGTGCCCACTTGCAGGACGAGCGCTACGCTCAGGGCCGGGGCTTCATCGCAAAGGCTGTCAATGGCTGCCACACGTCCTCCCTGACCACCCCTGAGGACAAGGAGCAAGCCCAGCAGATTCATGTAAGTCCCCTTGCTGCTGACATTGGGTGTAAGGCAGCGCAGGGGAAGGCGGGGAAGGAGGAGGGCTGTGGAATAGTGAGGCAGCAGGGTAGGAGGAGAGTTATGGAATAGCGGAGCAGCAGGCAGAGAGAAAGGAATCAGCTCAATTGGAATAAAGAAGCCAGGAAGAGGATAGCACCAGAAAGCCAAGAAAAGTTGATGCAACATTTGCTCATGCTAAGCTGCAAACCATACAGCATACATAGGTACCAGCAACTTTCATCGTCCCTTCCTCTTCCTGCATGGTACGTTTAGTCACTGCATCTTATTTCCAGTTAAAACACAACCCCCTGGAGCAATGCCAGTTACCATACTTGTCCAGTATTGAGAGCACTACAACCTTTAAACATCATCTTAAAATATCTTATAGGTAGTTATTATTCTAATCGAAATAAAAACACATTGCTCTGTGTAAGCAGAGGTAAATAGTTTTCCAGTAGCTGAAAACTATGACATTACTAAATAAGTGCTGAATAGATTGTCTTGCTGTTACCAGTAAGCAAAACTGGTCATATCATCATGCAAATACAAAAACTCTAGTGTGAAATATTGAAAAACACCCATAAAGAGAAACACACTACATACATACACCAAATGTAAAAATTCAAAACTTAAGGAAAGATGAAGATAGTCTTATTCAGCCTATGGTCACAGACAAATTTTCAAATTCTCTGGAGAACGAAATAAGCAGAGGTGTATAAATGGGGCTGTTCCAGGGAGAAATCTCTACCAGTTTCACGGGGGTGATATCTTTGCAACCCCACTGTATTGACAGCTTCTCAGTGTGTCAATCAGAAATTCTAATGGGCCAATAGAATTCATAGCCCTGGGTTGAACATCTAGCAAAGAAGAAGAGGTTGAATACTAACCCTACCATAACCATGAGCTTTATGAATTCCTGCTGCCCACAAGAAAAGGCAATTTTTAAAACCAGAGCTATTGCTGGAAGCACCATTGTTCAAATGGGAGGACAGATGAGTTACATAGAGGCAATAAAAGCTGTTTAGTGGTTTACCATAATGTGTACCTTCCAGTTAGTACTAAACTTATTAAAAAAAATATTGGATTTTAAAATATTCATAGAACTCAGATAAGAGTTCTGGATTTTTTTTCACAGAAGTGAAACATGGTTGTGCTTGCTAGTTTTTAATGTTGAGAGGACTTAATTTCCATTGCAATACTGTAACTGCTTGTGCAAATATTGGAAACTACAATGACACCAATTATAAGCCTCAAAAATGCAGTTGTGTAGAGGTATCCAAGACAGGGCTATAGAGCCCATTCAGTGATAGGGCCTGGAATAAGTTCCTGAATCACATTTTCTGAGGACACTACTCTAAATGTCTTCTAGTGCTGACAGTATTTATCCTTCTTATTTTCACATCCTTTTCTTTATACGGGTGAGCAGCACGAAGACCTACTGAACTTGGTACTGGGAGTGCTGCGCTCCTGGAATGACCCCCTGATCCATTTGGCCTCTGAAGTACAAAGAATCAAAGAAGCTCCAGAAACCATTCTCTGGAAGGCTGTAGAGATTGAAGAACAAAACAAGCGGCTTCTGGAAGGAATGGAGAAGATAGTGGGGCGGGTAAGTATTAGGTCCTTAACATCCTCCCAGCCTGTGGCTGTAGGAAAGGCATACAGAGATAGACTCTCCCGCCAGGAATATGACAGGAAGATGTGGAGATAAAAGTTATATATAAAGATATAAAGTAGATGTGAAGATAAAAATGGGAGCCAAAATTGTTGAGTCGGAGAACTTTCCAACTTCCTTCTTTCAGCTTTCTTTTCTTCTGCTATCCTGAAATTTCTAGAGACAAAGTGATGTGACTGGAACAGCATAATCCATCACACTCCCAGTCCTGCTTCAGGGGAAGGTGTAACCATCAGGACTGGTGATTGTCAGTCTGTCTTTGAGTATTTGCAATTTGCAATCCTGATCGTTTAAGGATGCATCGGCATTTTTTTTTCCTTGTATTTCACGCATATTGATATATACGTTTTAACATATGTATACACATCTCTATACATACAGTCATTGTGTACAGTGTTTGGAAACAGGTACTGTATTTAAAAGTGTTGTGGAAGTCTGGGCTCTTGCAAAGATGTGACATGCAGCAAAGTAATCCTGGTATCTTTCATTTCTCCTTTTGCACCGTACTGGTTCCTCTGAACTCGGGCTCTGACTTGGTTCCCCCTACACTTGTAAGTTTAGAAAACAAGGCTGTTGTCTGACAAAACCCATACTTGAATAGCCCTTGTTATCAGCAATTGATTGAAAGCTTTCCTGAATAAAATCAGCTCTAGCTTGTTTATTTTTAAAGGGGCCTCTGTTAGTCCCTGAAAAAACCATTCTGTCAGTGAGTTCGATGTTGACCAGAGGTTCTGACTTACTGACTTCTGCTTAGACTCTGAACAGCACAGAGTGCCACCATCACTGAATCCACCACGTTCCACTACATCACTCATGCTCTCTCTCTCTTTCAGCTGGGTGTGTATTTACTCAGAAACTCTATATCATCCAGGCTACATATACATTTATCAGTGTAATCAAATACATCTCTATCACATATCTATGTGTAAAAAGGGTGCAGGTGGGGATCCAAGATAACAGTACAAAGTCAGTTTCCCTGTCACCACCTTCTCATTCACATTATTTACAGAAGGAGGTTGAAGATAAGACTGGCACATTCATTAGTGTCAAACCACATTTTTTAGTCTTAGTCTTTTTTTTTTGCCTGTTCCTTTAACTGAATGCCAGAGGCTCCACAGACACTCTCCTGTGTGCGTTTACAAAGCACAGCTGGTGGCAAGGCAGGATGGTACACGAGCACCAACAGGCACAGACTTCCTTCCTTCTAGGAAAGGTAGATTTCTGTGAGATGAGAGAACTGTCTCTTTCAAACAAGGAGACCTGACTCAATATCCACCTCAGGTGCTAACTCACTACACTTAAATTTCTAACATTAGAGGTCTCTGTGCTACTCAGCAATTATTTTGTTAGTGGAAGCTGAGGTCCAGTGCGTCTGAAGATGTACTGTTGAGATTTGTCTGGTAATGTGTACCTGAAGCTGCCTGTACCAGAGAGATTGCTTCAGGAAAGAGGCCGAGACAAATCTGGAGATGCACACAAACAATTTTTAGGATCATGTGTTAACAAAGTTTTCAAGGTGGACGGAACGAAAAAGGGATGTCCCTGATGAGTCCATGCATGAAGGAAAGTTTGATTTCTCTGCAAAGTCAGGTTGCTCTGGACACAGGTTAGCACACTAGTTCTCTTAAAACTCTACTGACACAGTTAAGCTTTTTACAGGTTTTAGGGAAACAGCCTAAAAAATCTGACAAGTTCATTCAAAACCTGAATGAAGATAGAGAACGTTATTCAGAATATTGTGAATCACAACTGAAAGCACATTACAAGCCATACACCAACAGCCAGCATTCTTCAAGGGCAGTATTTTAAATGCTGTCTTTTACTTCCAGTCAGCTTCACTGCCATTTACCACCAGTATCACTTTGTGTCTTTAGCTTCATTTTGGTGAGATTGGAAATGAAATCTACTCTCAGTGGGAAGGACTTCCATCCCTGCAGCTTGCTGATGAAGACTCCCGGCTCTTTGCCTTTTACAACCTGCTGCATTGCCTCCGCCGAGATTCCCACAAGATTGACAACTATCTCAAGCTGCTCAAGTGCCGCCTGATCCACGATAACAATTGTTAGGTACCCATGGGCCTGATCACCTACTGAAATCATTCACGGTGTTCTCGATGCTTTGCCACTTATCATTGCAAACTTTATGAAAAGTCACACTGTGCAGTATCTGTATGATCAGTAACTTTCAGGCATGTTTGTATGAATTCTGGCTGCAACTATTAGCACCATATATCTTGGTGGTTTAAAATGTTATCAACTTCTTGCACGACAAGAATACACTTTTCTGCCTAATCTCCTCACCTCACTACTTAATAGTATTTCAGTCATAAACAGGTCATGCAGATACAAATAAAAATGTTCTTGAATCCAAAAGCACATAACACTGAGTGATATCAGTGAATGAAAAATAGCTGCTATGGTTTATACCTTTAACAGTACCCTCTCTTTTTGGATCTCAATCTCCACTTACTGATGACAGGCTATCTTACTTGCATTGCTCTTTTCACCCCCTCCAAAAAAGAGGGGGAATAAAAAGGAAGGACATCAAAAACCAGATTAATCACCTATTACACTAAACTACCCTAAACTGAAAGTATGGTCTGAAATCCAATCTACTTCAATCAATTCTTTTACTCTGTACAAAAAGTGCCAGAGTAGGGGAGGGAAAGGTTAGTAAATCCATCCTGGCTAACACAGCCATTGACTCCCCATGCAGTCAGTCCATGCAGAGAGGGCACGGACAGAATTTTAAGGACAGAGATAGAGGCATATGTAGGTGTCTACTGGCTGTTTGGAGAAGAGGCACTTCCAAAGGAAGGTTCGTTATACTGGAGATGACTATCTAAGAGCAAAGGAACCATAGGGTTCCAGAGGGCTCAAAAGGAAACGCTAGGCATCCATATCCTACCCATCTCCCCTTCACATGCCTCACGGTGATGTGGTGGTTGCAGCTGCTATAACGAGGCACTAGCTGAGCTAAGGTGTCTGCTGTGCTGAACCCAAAGTGTCTGCATTCACCTGGGGCTGAGTCAGAAAGCTTTCAGGACATTCATTTCAAAACACCATGGTGAAACATTGGAAACTTGGAAAGACCAGAGCAATTGACTAGTTTTGAAAAACATCTGGCTTACAGTCACACAGCAAGTAAAAAGCCAAATTACAGCTGGAGCCACTGACCATATCTACATATTGTCTGTATAAGCCATAGACAAACTTGGCCTTGACTTCATCAGGCAGCTTTAGCAAACAGGAGCTTCAGTTCCAACCAGCTCCTGGCTTTGGCTTCCCTCTAGCCAAGCACGCTGCACTGCTCCAGGTCTGAGGCAGCTCAGAGGAAGAGTGAAACACCAGAGAAGATGGGTTGGAGGGCTTAGCCTTTCACTACCATAACAGAATAAGCACAGCCATAATAGGTATTTACACAAGAGATTAGATAACTCCAACTGCTAGAAAGGTGCCACTTTAGCCATCTCTATGAGAATGCAATGATACTTGCATTTCTAATTATGTGTATCTATAATGGCCTCTTAATCTCTTCACATTTTCAATTATTGATTGCCTCAGGCTTTATCTAGATAAGTGTACACTAAGCCAAATTTTAACATATAAAATACCACATTTTCAGCAAGCAAATGCCTCGTAAGACAGTCACAACTGACATGTTTCTTGAGCTCTGAAACACACAAAACTTGGGGCATATGCAACAGTGGTTTAACAACACACAGCTGTACACCATAGTCAAGGAAGAAAATGGGTAAAATTTGCCAGGCAAAATGCAAGTGCCCAGAATAGAATTTAAACTGATCATAATATTCTATTTTTTGTTATAATGCCAATGGAGAAGAAAAGCACTTTAAAGGAAAAAAAAAAAAAGAAAAAATGTCCTTTGTAATTATCATAAGTGCTTTGAATTACAGTGTGAGTTCCTATTGAAAAGAAAACATGAATAATGGGACCAGTCTGTATTGAGCTGGAAAAACGATTATGTCTCACTGAGTCAACTCCTACCTCAGAATCTCTTTAGAATTCAAAAGCAACTTGATTAATAGGGCAGACATTCATAATTTTACACTTACATGACTAGATCTAAAACAATGCCTTTCATTAACTGCTTAAAAATTACAGTGCTAAAGCAATTGTTTAAAACTTGCATGCACTGGCTTTATTGCAGCCTGTTTTAGTACAATTATGAGGCTTTTAATTTCATAAAGAAAGATAGAATGACAAAAACCATTCTAAACAAGTGAAAAGCTATCTGCTCTGCAGCTGTTAAGCTAAAGGGGCATTAAAAAGTGATCCAGTTAATATTCTGAGTCATCGCAGCTGCCACAGCAGCAGAAGGATGTAGAACCCCACAAAGACAGTCAGAGCTGCACCTTCACTGTGCAAAGCCTGGCATGGACCATCTTGTCAGACTGAATGGTCTGTGATAACCTCTCTACCATCCTTTTCTTTTTCTCTTTCTCATTTGAGTTCCTAAAAAAGCCCTCCAATGGTTTAACTATAACTTGGCAACTCATCTGTGCAATAGAGTTGACCTTTCCAATACTATTTCAAAGACAGTCCACAATTCTAATAACAGGGGATATACAGTGTAGAAGCCACACATATCTTCTAAGTTTAATTTCTGAACAACAGAAATTCTCTGAGGGCTACATTTTAATTTGAGTCTGTTTGTTATAAATGAAATGGATACAAACAACAAATTATGTCAGAGATGTAAACTCAGTAATCATACTTATGTATATAAGCATGCACTAAAGAAATCTGGTACTAAAATCAAGCATGGGAATAACACCACAGGCATCCACATTCCCACTGAAATTACTGGGCTTACTGATCTGGAAAGCTGTTTACATCTGTGACTATTTCTAGCTCGAGCTCTTAATGACTCATGCCTACAAATTACTTTGCTAAATCTTGAAGACTGATGTTGAGCATCAATGTTCAATTCAATTGAACTTTAAGATTGACTACACATACATTTAAGTGCTAAAAAGGTTTTAAAACAATTTTGAAACATAATGATACTTTTATAAAGTTCCTTATAATTGTATGCATCTCTAAGAATGAAGCTGAATTCAACACCAGTCTTTGAAAACTGTAGGAATGTCATCAATGGTTTTCCACCTTTTTTGGCCAAATAACTCAATGACCACCAGATAACATTTCAGCAATATCTAATAACACCGGGATTTTAAGGTTGTGTTTTGACATATCCCCATAAATGAACATTAAAAAAAGAAAAATTACATTTTTTTCATAGTGTTTTTTCATTTCCTTTCATGTATTCAGCTACGAGGGAGAAATGAAAACAGATGAGAATGATGCCTAATGTCCTCTGAATTATATCTTTCTTCCCTAGAGGTGAAAGCAGTACAAATTGTCCTTGTTTTTGGTGGGAAAAAAAAAAAAGGGATTCAGAGACTTCCCTCATTTGATTTTTGGGTGTTTTTTTTTCCTTTTTTATAAGGTTCCACAGAGAGATACTCTGGAACACAAAAAAAATGCAATGCCAGTTTGAAGGATACAGAGCCCACATTCAATCTCCAGTTTTATTGTGCACTGAGGGAAGAAACAAATCATGTTGCTTACATTGTCACTAATTCCTGTTTATGCTCTTTTATTCACCCAAGAATCCCATGCTAATATTCTGTTGTTTTGGGAAGAATAAGTTGTCATGGCATGCTGCCTTCTAATTCATGCATCCAAAAGAGAAACGCAGGATATAATCACTTTTTGTTCCTTTCATCATGAAGGAATTGTGAAGTTCTTTCATGGAGTAGTAACATTTTCTATCAACATTGGCCAGCTCTCATCATCTTATTTTGCTTCCTCAGTACACAGTGCAAGGGGTAACAAAGCGAAAGGAGCTTGTGGAAAGGCTGGAAGGGTCACAGCAACACTCGGACTCTGGCTCAGAAAGTTCCTGTGCACAGGTGGGTGAATGTTCATTTCTCATTTACTATTGTCACCGAGCCTCAGTGAAAGTCTTACGGACGTGCCCTGGACAAAACGCTTCACTGGGAATTCCTGCATTTCGGAACCATTCCAAAAGTGGCAGTATGGACACAAAATTTGTTACAGAACACTTCTACAACAAATACTTCTCCACGTTTTATCCAGTTGCCTATCAGAATGTGCTTTGCCAAGCATAAAAATGAACAGTATTTACCAGCAATATTTAATAATAGAAGTCCCTCAAAAATGCAATTTTCCTATCAAACATCACCACACTAATTACGGGAACACTTTTCCCGTTTTAATAAATGATAGGGTTCATTACACTGAAGAGTTCAGATCACTTACTAATTCACGAGTGACAGTGTGAGTCATCAAAAATGCTAAGAGCACTCACTTTAGCATATCAAAGAAGCCATAAAACTCCTACCATTTGTACCCCATATCACATGTGCAAAGGAGTTTGCAAATACAAACAGATAGCATGCTCGTGCACTCAACAGAAATTAGTTCACGCGCTAAATGGCTAACTAAAAATATTCCCATTTACTAATGGAGTTTATTTCACTATCAAGTTGACACTTCCCTCCAGCTTTCAGTGTCAAATAACACTATATTTTTAACAGTTTTATCAGAATTACTGGGTCCACACTCATCAACCAAGTCCCTGTTACTGTACATTAACACAGAATAAAAAAGGGTTCCTTCCCAGCAAGGCCCTGCTCTGTTTTCTTACAGTTCAAACAAGTGGCAATCAGAAGTATTCAGATTGTGGTACACAACATTAGCTTGTCTCTCTGCCATTCTTTTCACTCAGTTGCTAAGGTAGAAAGTAATTCCTGAAATATATACAGATATTATTGTGCTTACCTTTACTGACTTTATGTTTGAAAGCATTGTGCGTGGTTTGCAGGATTAGGCCAATAATGATACATGACAATAGGCTCTTTCTTTAGCCAGATGATTGAAATAACAATAATCTTCCCCAGGACCCATTCTTGGAAGATTTCCAGCCTGATTTCACGGACAAAAATAGCTCATATAGCACAAAAAAGTTTCCAAGCTTTTGGTGATTATCCAAGGCTAACTAAACCTCAGAATCTTTTGTATGTTCCCACATCCTGGACCTACAGCACATGCACTATAACTTAATACGACAAAAGGTACTTGAATGGATTTGATTTGCACGGTGTCCTCGTGCAATAGAGACTGAGGTGCTCATGTCAAAGCTAATGCAATAAACAGTTCAGCATTTCTGTGAAGTGTTTTGTGTGTTATTTGCAAGGAATTTGTTTGTTTGCGTCCCTGTTGCACCAAACCGAGAAAATAAAAGAGATTCTGTTCTTTATCATCCTGCACTAGAAAACACGTCATGGCATTAGAAAATTCTCTCCTGCTCTCTCAAGGGCCATGTGATGGAAGAGAGTGCAATGCACAAGCTGAGCTTATTGAGAGATTAGCTTCTGATGGATGGCACCATGAAAAATGTAAAACAAAAGCATCAGAAATGGTTGCAGGAAGGTTAGGATGCCCATTTATTCTTACTTTGACTTGAGATTCCATCTAAGGGAGAGTAAGGTTTAGGTAAATACAAGACAGAGACTGATACAAAAACAAACCTTGAAGTTTTAATACTGTGTTAGATAGTAGCACTCTTTTGCAAGATGTTTTTGGTCCCCTAGACAACCCTCCTTGTGCATGTCATAACTCAGAAAAAAAAGAAACAGGAAAAGCTGTGCTACTGCTCTGAGGGAGAAAAGGTACCTGTGTGATTATTTATGCTGTGCACATCACCTTAGTATCAAAGCATGCTGTTACTGGTACAGCCTTTTATCAAAGGGATTATGAATCCTGTCTTGCCCTAAATTAAGGGTAATATTATGTTCTATTGTTCTGACATAAATATGACTGGGGACAACAGAGCAGAGCAAAGGTGTAGAATGATAGAGCTGCAGTCTTCAAAGTGCACCACACATTTCAGAGAGAGGATCAAGAAATACCTCCAAAGCAGGCACTGAATCACAGAATGGTGGGATGATTTGGGCAGGAAGGGACCCTAAAGCCCACCCAGCCCGACCCCCCTGCAATGGGCTGGGACATTCTCTAGATCAGGTTGCTCAAAACCCAATTCAACCTGACCTTCCACAACCTCTCTGAGCAACTTGTTTCACCATCTCACCACCCTCATTGTAAAAGACATTTCTTCCTTTTATCCAATATATTTCAGCTTAAAGCTGTTGTCCCTTGTCACGACAGGACAAGACTCCCCCTTTATATCCTGAAAGGCCAGAATAATCCCTTCTGTTCAAGCTGAACAGTCCCAAGTCTCATAGCCTTTCTTCAAGGAGAGGTGTTTGTGGCCCTCTTTTGGACCTATAGCCCTTCTACTGGGCACTCCAGAAGTGAACACTCCACAACTGGATAAGGCTCTCCAGGTGGCATCCCACAAGAGCAGAGTGGGGACAGTCACCTCTCTCAGCCTGGTGGGTACCCTTCTCTTGGCGTAGCGCCGGATGCAGACAGATGCAGTGTTTGTGCAGTGTGATTGACCTTCTGGGCTGCAAGGGCACATTGCCAGCTCGTGGTCAGTCCTTTAACCACCAGTATCCCCAAGTCCCTCTACACAGGACTGCCCTAAACCCCTTTATCCCTCAGGCTGGATTGATGCTGGGAGTGGCCCTGACCCAGGAGCAGGGCCTTGCACTTGGTCCTGCTGAACCTCGTGAGGTTTGCACAGGCACATTCCTCAGGCCTGTCCGGGCCCCTCTGAATGGCACCCCTCCGCTAGCAGACCAAAAGATGAAAAATGGTTTTGCGCGTCTCAGAGATGAAAGACGGTTTTGATTGAGTTCTAACCTTAAAATCAATCCGCAATAATTCTTTTCTACATATTTAGTTGTAGCTGGGGCTAACTACATTGAAATTCAGTCTCCAGCATAATAGGTTTATATAGTGGAAAGAGGTAGCACTCATAAACCTATTTTGAAAGCAGAAATGTATTTTATATGAATCCATATACATAATCCTTAAACTAATGCTTTTCTTTGTTGTTTCTGGGTGGGTTTTTCTTATGAAATGCAAAGTATATCACATTTCAATTGTTCCTACTGAAGGAATAAGGCAAACACACCCAATTACAATCACACACTAAACATACCATTTCCACCCCACTGGATATTTTTAAAGAGCTTTCCTTGTTATCATTATCAAACCTACGGACTTTGAAATACTGATGGAATCAAACCCAAACTCTGGAATGCTGCTTTAAGCAGCCATTACAAGGCGCTGAAAATTGGAAACACCCAAGGACTAAGCCCATTTTACTACATCTCCATGGCCAGAAGCAAATGCAGCTCTGAAGAGCTGCAGCAGCACCACACAGAGAAGAGCCCCACGTTCAGCACCATCCATCAGCGTGCGTGGCGCCCGCTCTGGGGTGTCCTCCACTCACCACGGCCACCCCTGACACCCCGCTCTCAGGGCCATGGCCCTGCAGGCCTGGGCGAGCAAAGGGCAGGCAGTGGCCGCTCTGGAGGGGCCAGCAGCCATGGGGACAGGGATGCTGGTGGCCAGGGCATCCCCTGCCTGCGGGGTTGCCAGGCAACTCAGCCCTCCCAGCAGCGGGGCTGCGGTGCTGGAGCAGGGAGGAAGGGTGTTCCATCAGGACACAGGGATCCATGCACACAGAGACATTACTGTAAATCAGGGGGGCGGGGAGCAGCCCCAGTGCCACTCTGCTGTCTAATTCAGAACCTTGGGCAGGTTTTCTGTGCGATTTGGTGAGGGGCTTTTTTTTCACATATCTGACACAATCTGGCAACAATGCGCCACGTAAGAAAGTGACATTTTGACTCTAAGGAAGGAATTATTTGCAATTTGTTTTGAGCAGAAGCTTAGCTTGTGTCAGATGTGAACCTCCAGACAATCATTAGTTTAAACTGCCTGCTATGTGTTTAAAAATTTCAGTCAATTTAGAGCTGATCTGAATTGCAAATGGGATGGTAATAAGCCATTAGGGAATAACATATCTCTCTCTCACACTTGCAGCCCTCTGCTTTAAGGGGCCTCAGCCACACGGAAATAGGAACGTGCCATTCCAGCCACGCGCAGTGACAGCAGACACGGGGGTGTCGTGTCCAGCCCCCCGAAAGCGGCTCCTGGGAGGGCAGAGCGGGAGCAAAGAGCCAGGGGCAGCCCCTGCAGTGACCCAGGGACAGCAGTCGGTTCCCACACAGTGGGCAGCACGGCTTGCTGGTGGCACAGCAAAACAGGGGCCTGGCATCCGAGCAGTGCTCAGATATGTGGATTTCTGAGGGTCCGAGGTATTTCTCGTCCTCTGTGAAACCATTTCTGTGAGCGAATGTAAGGCTTGCATCACCTAAGGTTTTCTGCAGAAAGTTACCTGTATTTCCTAAAAATTAGCTGTCTAACAACATTCTGTGTTCAAATGAATGAAAAGATACCTTTTTTTTTCTAATTCTTGAGCTTTCAGCTGAAGATAGGGCTCTGCAGTACACAAATCTATTGACTAGGAAATCTCCACAGCTAAAATAGAGTAAATATCTTATACATGACAGTGTTTAATAAATAATTCTTAAGTAATTAAATAAATTAACACACTAGGCAAATAATCTTTTCCCACTGAAGAACATTTTAAGTCACCTACTGATGTTTTATAGGTGTTTCACAGGCGGATAGTCTTTCTTCTACAGCCCCTCTTAGATATCTGCCACTGTTTTTTTACACCGCCACACAAAATTTTACACCTGATAAAACTCATCTCTCTCATGGTTTCCTGAAACTGCAGCTGAGGCTGACTCTGTGTCTCAGCATATCAGCTGGCAAGCCACCTACTCTCTACATCCAAGTAGATTCCCATGCAGCAATAATGAAGCAATAAGAAAACCAGACTTCTGATCTGCATATGTAAAAGTTGAATATGGGTACCTCAGTACCAACCAGTGCTGTAGATGTTCCCACAGCACTGGATACTCTTGCAACCCCCGAGATGACAGTTTCCCAGAGGAATTCTGAGACTCTGGATTCTGGAGTAGTGGAATTCTGAAGCTGTATGTCTAAATACATCTCCGGAGATTTTGTTTCTAGAGGAGCTCTTTGCTGAGAGGGGACTAAGCAGAGACACAGGCGCTGAGCAGAGTCCCCCCTCCTGGGAGGTGCAGCTCACACGAACACTGGCTGTGTTACTGCACATGCTGGACTGGGATTCTGCAGACCATGCCTTCGTTCTCAGCAGAGCATTAAAATGGGTATTCCATTAACTCCTTCACAGCACAGCCACTCAATCCCCTCTGCTTTTCAGAGATAACTTCTTAGAATTGTTGACCGTAGGTGAATGTGGATATTACACCCTATCTTAGCTCTCCCAGCAGGTTCAGGTCAGCTTCTGTCCATGTGGCAATGTGCTAGAAAGGGCATTGCTTGCACAACAGGTTTACTGAACAGCCATGGGGTGGAAAGGAAATGGCCATGGTAAATAGGTCAATGTTGGATTGCTGAGCCACGGGCTTTACATAAGAAGGGGGGAGCCAACCAAGGAAAACGCAGCTCAGGGGACACTGTGGGTGCAGACGAACGGCACAGGAGCGTGATTAACCAGCTTCCCACCCAGGACTGAAGAAAGCCTCTCTCAACCTGAGCCTCTGACTCAAACTGTACCTGCCAGAACACATCTAAACCAAACTTAACACGGCCTAATTTTATTGACACACTCTTCCAAATCTTGGTATCTCTGTTTATACATGTATAAATATACACAGGTATAAATATACACATGTATAATTACTGAAAGAAATTCTTTGCATAAATATTAAAAACAAAGGAACAAAATATTTTGAGTATTCAAAATTTTGTGCTAAAAGGTTGGAGAAATATGAATAAACTTTGGACAGGGAAAACCTCAGGTTTTGGAATGAATCACTTCTTCAAGCACAGGTACAACCCAAACTACTTGAGAATGCAAACTTTGCAGACAATTCTGCACCAGCCAAAGAAAAGAATTCCAAACTCTATTTCCTGGGAACACAGCAGACTATTCAGCTCCCTCAAAGCCACATGAAGTAAATTAATCCTTTCCAATTATCTTTGCAAGCTATATTTGGGGTAACAATTCCCAACTTTCTTATGTACACATGTGGAGCTTCCATTCATTTTAGCGAGATAAATGACGTTTCCAATTTGGATCTTTGAAAAGGTCTGACATTCAGCATTTATTATTACAGCAAAGATTAAGAACAGTCCTACTGAACTCTAATATTTAAAGACTTAATCCTTTCAGAAGTGATATTATGGCACAGGACAATTAATACATTCCCAAAAGTATATCTTTCATGCAAAAAATTTCCTGTGATAAACATGGAATTAAAGATGGTATTATATGCTAATTCAGATGGAAATGGAGTAGTTAAATGCTTCCAAATCTAAACTCTACCTCATTACAATTTTCCTAGCATTTGCAATATCATAAAAAAGCAGAATATTCTAGTTTTTCTATTATATTGGGTTTAAGCAAGACAGCACACAGAATAAAATACTCAGAATCTAGCAATATATTTTAAGTTGAAAAAAAAAATAGAAATCCTTGGACTTTTAACAGTTTTGTATTTTAGTGTCCTTAGATGAGGTATTCAATATTCATTCCGTCAATTACTCTGGCAAACTGTGTACATGCCAAAGTGCATGCTCTAAACTTTAGTTTCCACATACAAATTCCTTAATCGTCATAAATGGGTTCTTGCATGTACAACTTACCCTTTGAACACACACCTGCATAATCTGGCAGTTCAGAGATATATATTTCATAAGGAAAAACTTGAGATTTGGGTATCTACTGCATTTACCTTTGAGAACTGACTTCCACTGTCAATGGCTCTTATCCTCATTTGACATGTGACAGAGGCCAAAGATCTGCAGTTGTATTTACTGAAAGGAAACCAACACAAACAGGGAAAGGGAAAGATATGAGCAACTTGGGAGATGTGATTTCTTGGACTTACAAGTGTGTGTGTGTGTGTGTGTGTGTGGTATGCTTTTTGTGTCAGATAATTGGCTATCTAACTATTACTTTTCACATGACATAGTCCTGAGAGCATGTAGTATAAATTAACATATATCAGTTATGAAAAGATAGTCATGTGAATGGAATCTGAAAGGCAAACAATCATCTCTCAGCTGCAACTGAACATAATCCAAGCACAGAGTAATATTTTGGGTTGGTTAAAGAAGAATGCTACAGGAATCAAAGGCTCAGTCCTAGATGCCTTCCTTGTGTGAATACTGCTGTTGACTTCTGCGGGATGGATAATGTAATATGGTATAAACAATCAATATTGTACTTTAATCCCCAAAGAATACCAACATAGGTACATGATACTCATGAGTATAAAAAATACAGAAGAAAACATTGGGGCAGGGACAGTGACCTTACTTACCTGAAAACAGAAAGGAGGAAAGTTTTGTTCTTTGCATCCCAGGTTGCCTTGTATCATCTAACTGGGTCACAGGTTTTGGCAGGAGAGAGCAGGCCAGAATCTGCTAAATAATAATTGGTATAAAACAGAGTAAATGACTGGTGGGAGAAAAGCACTTTGACAGTGCAGAACAGAGTAAAATGGGAGCAGAATCCTTCCCTCAGAACAGTTAATATCCTATCTTTCAATACCCTCTACAGAAAACCCAAAGATGTGGCTGCCCTGAAGTTTCACAGCAAAGTTACAAAGAAATCCGAAGTATCTGTTTCCTAGGACTGGAAGCTTTACCTCTACGAGGTCCTGACAGGGTTTCCACAAAAGGAAGATGGGAGAAATCAAGGCAGCTGCTTCCTACAACCACCATTTGCATACAGGAATGGGCAAAGCTGCACGAAGAGTGTCTCCTCCATGCATATCTACAAAATTCGGTCCAGCCCTTCATTTCCCATCTTCCAAGGAGGGATTTTATTTACAGAATGAAACATGACAGAACGCATGTGGCAATGAGACGACATGTGCCTTGGGGCTGGTAATAGAGGGAGGGGAAGGTAATAACCCCAAATGTGAAGGTGAAGACGATGATGCAAAATGCAGTTTCTCTCGTAGTGTTACGTGAGCCTAGGAGTGCTGTTACTGTGAACATAGAAAATTCTGAGCAGCATGACCCCCTTAAAATAAAACCCTACAGCCCTTTCCCTGATGAATCTATATAAAATGTTCTATCCTCGTTGATACGACACGGAACACGAAGCAAGAGGAGGACAAAATAAACACAGAAGATGTGCTTTTAAAGCTTAGCATATCATGCTGCAGTAAGACACAGAGAGGAATGGCTATGTTCCTGGCTCACAGTGCTATCAAATGACCTCTCAGAGACAGAATGCAGCCTGAAACACCTTGCTGGATGTCACTGTGGGCACTGTTGTCCTCTCTGCTCCGTTCTGCTGATTTCCTGTATTTGGTTTTACAGGGGAGTTGATACTATTTCACCCAGTAGGAGCTTTTTAGCTGGAAAAGAGAACTGAATAAACAGAACAAAACCCAAGCGTATGACACACATCAGGAGCAATTGAGTAGGTGTTGTACAAAACACCTTGCAAAAATGTTCCTTGTCTGAAAGGCACTTACAGTATTAGAGTGGGACAAAAAATGACAAATGAAAAAAGACAGATGGAAGAACAAAGAAACGGTGACACAGTTGGTCAGTGTAATAGGCAGCATTCTCAGCACATCCCTAGTCGGACAGCTGTCAAAATTTCATTAAACTTCACAGCAAAAGAGAGTTTTAAAGAGGCATCTCTTACAAAAAGAAAGTGAGGTGAGATGAGCTAAAATTCTCAAATCTGTGAAACATTTAGCTTTATTGTTCTGAAATCCTTTATTCTAAGGGAATAAAAATCAAGAAAATTATTTGGTTTTCTGATATATGGATTCCTGGATCCATACCCCAGCATGACACACTTTCTTCTTATTTACTGATAGTCTGTATTATCTTAATGCCATTAAAGAAATCCATCTTTTCACTTTAAACTCCCTCACCTCTCAGCAAATGGACATACCATCGCTACAAGAAGAAAGCTCCTTTTGCTCTGAACATGTTCACCACCGTCAGACGTGCCAGATGTTCGCGGGGTGTCGGTCTGAAGGAACATGAAATATGTTCACATGATCAACAGCTGCACTGCGAAAACACCGATGGGGTGGGGAAATCTTCTGGACCTCTACCTGCCAGTGCTACATGCTGAGGAGTGATTAAAAGAGCAAGCCCAAGAGCCACCAGGACACCAGGAGTTACTGAGGGCACAAAAGAGACAGAAACGGGTTTTCTATGACGGTCAGAAGGGTTGAAATTCATCGTTTTCCGGGACTCTTGCACAACAAGTATTCCTAACAGCACCCATATTTCAAAATAATTCTAAGGAGCAAAAATCAAACTTGGACTTTCCAAGAGTGGTATTATGAACCATAACATTGACTGAAAACCTATCAGCGATCCCTCCAGTCATATGCAAAACCGTACAGTCTTTCTAAACCTTGTGAACACTGAGAGCTATTCCTTTGTTACTTGGCCTGTCACTACATGCACTTGCAAAAAGTCCCTCTCTGTGGGAGGACAAGAAAGCTACAATATATGGAAGAAGAACTTTCAGAAATGGACTTATGAAGATGGAGAGACAGAGGACAAAACGGAGACTGTGGAGTTCCAAACGTTTTTGGCATAAGTTTAATGAAAGCACTGGGCTCTGGCAGCTCACGGACATTTCCTGATCGTAAGGACTATTTCGCTATTATGCGGTTATTTGTTGAAAGCTGTCACACCCCTCTCCTGTGGTTACTTCCCCGCGTGCACCCCTGAGGCTGCTCCCCAACATGGCGGATCCCTCGTTGTTCTATCCCCGGTTCCTCCATCTTGTCTTCCCCCCTCACAGTTTCCCGCCCTTGCCCTGAACCCTGCTCCCCTATTGGTCCACTTTTCCCGCTTTGGCAAATTGCCTCTGATTGGCTGTTCTGTTGCCCGGTTACAGACTCCGCCCCCTTCCCTATCCAATCACGTCCAAGTTCCAGAACCTTCCCTCAGACGCTTCCCTCAGAGCCCCGGCGCCATTTTGTGCCCTCACACTCACCCTGGCGTGGGGCGCGGAAGGTCCTTGGCGGGCAGCCCATTAAACTGGTGCCCGAACAGGGATGGCACAGTGGGATCGCACCGTGTGGGGCTCTCCCTGTGTCAGTGGGGCGCAGGTGACGGGGTGGAGTGGAGGGCTCCCCGCCGGGAGCTGCGCATGGCTCGGCGCTGGACTCATCGGCCTGCCCGCCGGGAGAGGTAGGTCTGCGGCCGCGAGCTTGCGCCCCATATCCCCTGGACTGAGCAATGGCATCCCACCTTTCTAAAGCTGAATGCCAGCAATGCGCCCTCTTTAAAATCTTTACCTGCTCTAATGTTGACAAGTCATCTCTGAAAGCCCTGGTGAAATGGATAAGGAAAACCAATCATGCTATTTCCCATCCACTTAATTACAACATTTGGGACAAAATCGGTGAACACTTGTGGTGAGATGCTCGCAATCATGACCAGCTGGCGTCACAGGGGACGGTAGCGTGGCGATTAGTATTACTTTTGTTAGAGCCAAAAACAAAAAAGGGAGGCTTGGTGGAGAGGAAAAGGTAAGGAAAAGCGGCCGATGCGCGCGAGTGGTGTGAGTGGTGTCGGGTCAGGGTCGAGGGACAGAGCAAGGGTGCCGAGCCCAGCTATTGTTCTGCACAAGGTGGCGCGTCCTCCCTCCCCGTCACCTTTCCTCGTAATCGCCACCACAGGATGGTGCCGCCCCCCAGCACCTCTCCAGTGTTCTTGTGGGCCCACTTTGGGTACCTTCTACTCTAGGAATCTATAGGAGGAAAATTGGCTCACCACATTTAAAGATGCTTCTCACTCACAGAAGAGCAGCAGTTTAGCGTGTTACAAGTCACTGTGCTACAAGCACATGGTGGCAGAGACATTTCCCACCTGTTTCACAGGTATGATACTGGTATTGTAACCTGGAGATAGTTGAATGTGCTATAGCACTAACACCCACGTCCAAAACTTCCCCAGACATTTAAGGTCCCCTATCTGAAGGCTAACTCAGCGGATTTCCTGCATGGTGGCCCTCCTCTCCATATAAAACATCAGTTGTCTAATGTGCAGTTTGCCAAGTTGCTACTCTCCTCCCAAAGCCAGTCCTGTACACTGAGCTTCAACAAATGCAGCAAAGACATTCTCAGTTCAGGCCCTCTGCAATATTTACCCGCCAGCCCTTCAGATAATGTCCATGAGTGGCCATGCTGAAATGCAGACATTCTCTAAGATCTGTGCAAACGTATAAAAATTAATGTTTAGGTAAATTACTGCTAGATTTGTTTATTTAAAAGTATTCCTGTAAAACAAGGGTTCATCTTTCTGCTTTTGCTCCCTACTGGTAAGACATTGTGTTATCAACACAACACATTGGAAAAAAAAACTTCTGGGTTGCAGTCCTTGAGTTTGTTGATGATAGATCCTTTCTTTCCTCGCTGTTTTTGAGACACTGTCCTGTAGATATTCATCTAAGAAAATGTTAAAGGCAAAAAAAAAAAAAAAATTACCCATTTCCTTTTGGTATTATCTAATCTGCAGAAACCCGTTCCCATTCAAGAATTAACCATCAGACTTGAAAAAGTCAACTACATATGAAAAGTATCTCAGGCTATCACAAAACAATCCTCCATTTCAGTTTGCCTTGAGAAAAATTGGATATCACTACAAAAATATTCATTATAGACAACCCCTGGTGTAAACCATAACCAAATGCCAGGGGATGCATCCTGCTTCTCACTTGCATGAGGGCAGAACTGGACTTTTCCTTGTATGTAGTATTATGTTTATTTATACCCTCAACCACACAAGGTAGTCATTAAGAAGAAGAAAGAAGATACTACTTCTGCCTTAAAAAAATTCAGTTTAAACTGAACGCTGACAATGTATCCTAGAAAAGCATTTGGGTAGGCAGGTTTAGGGGGAGGAGGAAAGCTTTACACAGGAACTGAAGCATTGGTACCCTCTAAACAACCATCCCAGAGAAAAAGAATTTTCACTGAAGGGGCATCCCTTAAATTCAAGTCAAAATATTGAATTGAAGCAAAACTCTGTTCAAAACTGTTCACAGAACTTACTTGCTTTTAGAAAAGAATATCACATGCACAGGAAGGGAGATGATGAAAGCAGAGGTATAGAATGTAATGGTTTCACACTTTGTAAAGGAAGGGTTTGGGGTCAATGGGTGTTTCTGCTGCGCAAACAGTGATGCTCTGTCAGTCTGATCATTGCTAATTGTTCTATGTATGGAGATGGGTGAAGGGAGATGAAATTGCCTGGGTCTGGAGAGAACACTGAGTGTAAAATTTTATATAGGGGTAAGTTCAAAAAATAAAATTTATTACCTTTTATAAATCAAGGAAGATTAATTTCAAGTACAAGTACAAAAGATCAACCTCAATCTTTGAGAAAAAAGTGCACAATTTTATCGGATCTGCTGGAAACACCAATTTTCTCCTTCATGTTTCCTCCCCTTCTTGCTTTTTTTTTCAATAAATTCTCCATAAAAGGAGAAGATAAATTATAGAGTACACTTGGAATTTGACCTTAGAATCAAATCATTAACCCTGACATCTACAGCACTTTGAAATTATTAATTATATTTTAAACTGATGTTTTAGTTATTTTCATTGTTACAATGCAGTAGTTTTTAATCAGATTTACATAATTAAAGGTTCTCTTTCTGACACAAGCTGTGTATCTATCACAGTCTCATTTAAACCACATTGCCTGAGTTATATCAGGTAATCAGGAAGAGTTTCCACATACCTAGAATCGAGTTTTCAAAATTCCCTCTACTGTTTACATTCAGTAAATAAAAAAATTCCAAATATTCATTTAAACTCTTTTGCAGAGCCATAAGCATTTTCTACAGTTCTCTCCTTCGTGTTCCCTCCTGGATCCCTCACTTGTCCTTGTGAACATTACAGGTGGTTTTCCGGCCCTTCTCCCTTGCAGTGCATTATGCTCTGCAGTTTACAGCCTTGCTGACACCCCAAGAGATGCAGTTCTCCTGCCTCCACATGTCAGGTCACAACTGAATTCCTTTGTGCTTAATGCGGGGTTGATTCTCTCACCTGTGCAGATTAACACCTGTGGCCATGCAGGGCCTCACTAAGCACAGAGGAGTGCTCTCCAACAGTCACATTTGTTCCACTCTGAGTCCTAAACCAACTTCTAGGAAATGCAGAGATGGATTTGCATCACGTGCATATCCATCCACGTGTATAGCAGTATTTTCAGTTAAATCAGTAATTGCAGGGATTTGTGTTACTTCTAAGGGGAATGTTTCAGTTCTGGATCTCAGGAAATCTGATTTCCCTTTGTACTTTAAACCCTCTCTTTTACTGAGTATAAATGATTGAGAACATTCTTTTCAACTTATAAACTTTTGTTATGCAATATCTGATAACCCTGGTGGTTCAGAAAAAAAGGGCTTATACAATTCTGCCTATTTAATATGTCCTGACACACAGCATTTGGACTGTGTGGGGAAAGGGTAGAGACCCATTCAAATATAGGACTGAAGGGTCATTAACAGCTTTTCATGAAGTATTGAAAAAGTAATCAAAGAGGATGTGAATTATTATAGATGTTGTTTTGGAGTACAGAAGGAAGAGAGACCTCCCATAAACTCACTTTAGAAGGATAAAAACCAAAAAAACACCTTTATGTATCCCTATATCTGAGACAAAAATAAATAGACTCACTGCAAATGCAAGTGCCCTACACACATGCAGGAAACATTGGAGAACCTCAAGAAGAAGAAGTGGGAGGTTTTTTATGCCTTTTTTTTTTTTTTTAACAATCCTGGGTTTACGTTCCTAGTACTCTGAAGCCTCACTGAAACCTTCCCTATACAGAAGGGGTGGCTGTTGAAGCAGGCCATGTGCTTTTGGGATGTTTGCAGGTGATACCTATTTCTCCACTTGGAGTAATTGCTCTCACTGTACCAGTTTTTACTGACCCATTTCCAGGGTGTTCTGACTGGAGAAGGGCAGGAGAGAGGTAGGTGCTCCAGTAAGGACAACAAAAGGTGGCCTTTATAAAGCAGCACATATGCTAAAATCCTCTGAGCAGAATTAGGCATTAAAACCAGAAAAAGAAAATACCCTCCAGCCCTTCAAACACAGTAATGAAAACAAACCACTTTTCCTTCACTCAAATATTTAAAATATTAAAAGTTTGAAAGTTCTCCAAATGGAATCCAATTATTCTCACAACCAGAGGCTAATTTCCCCAGCTCTCTGAGCCACTGATGCTCAGCAACCGTCTGAGTGGTTTTGCACTCTAAAATCTAGGGCAGCTGACAGTCAACAGATCTACTTTGCTGAGAGGATTTGCTGTTAATTTTGTCCAGCTTCTGTTTTTCAGTGCCAGTCAATGTTTTCCAAGTAAACTCATCCACAAATTCATGTAAAGACTGGACTTAAAGCCCTTAGGCACTGATGGATCTATTTTTAGTTTTTTTAGATGCAGTCCTGAGTCAGTCAAAAGGCAGGCATTTTTGATGCAATATATTAATTCTTAAATAAATTCTTAAAATTAATGCAACTATTCAAGCACTTTAAAACGGTGAGATGTTATCTCTGAAAGTCTTTGGCTTAAGTGATCAAAACCTGACAGAAAGAGTGTTGTTTGTTAGAAGAAGGATATAAAAATCTGACCAATGCAAAACAATGCTACACTAAAACTCTCTGTTTATCATTGTCTCAGTGGTAATTCATGGCAAAAAAGTCAATATACGTGACTTGGAAAGCCAGAGAGAGCAGGGAGGGAAAGGGGAGAAAGAAAGGATGAAAGAAAGAAAGGAATTTAATCCGTGATCCATCAGCATGTGTAACTTTAGGAACCTGAATAGCTCACTGAGGTACCAAATGCCAGTCAGTGTCTGCTGGTAAACCTGGAGTCATCAGGCAACCTTCACACTGACACTTCTAATGTGTGGGCCACAAACACCTTGTGCAAGTGCACAAGTACCTTCTGGAATGGTCCTGCTTTCTTTTGTCTTATTATAGATATATGTCAGTTGTGGCTGGAAATAGTTTCATTTTAGCCAATCCGTTGAAAAATTCCTAACTTCACTATCTCATCCCTGCCACTTATGATATGCCTTATTTACTCAAAACTTGAGAAACTACTGATAATATTTGAACTGTCTCTTTCACACCACGTGCCAATGGAGCACAGCAGCTCTGACTACTGGGGATCTACTTGCTATTGTATAATCTCTCTTATTCGGTTTCACTTACGCAAAGCTAAAGCATTGAAATGACTCCACCATGACTACTGGGATAATGCCCATTATGGCAAGGATCTGGGTCACTGTTGTTAAAGCTGAGTCACATCACCAGTCATGGAAACACTGATGCTCTTTGGAAAAAATCAGCTGTGATTTCTCCTCTAAATAAGTTTTCAGGATTGTAGGCAGAAAAGGATAATAGAAACATATTGCACTAAGCATCTATTGGGGATAGTGTTTGTTGTGAAAGTCATTTAGCCCTTTGTCTGATTTTGAAGAGTGTCAGATGTAACTGTGCAAGTATTTGTCTTGAGCAGGAGAATGGAACCTGAACAATTAATGTGCTGTGTGTGTGTACGTACATTTACCTGAAAAACCTTATTGCACCCTCCTAATCCCTTTTTAATCTTCAGCACGGCAGAGGTTTTCAGCATAGCACTCCACAAAATGATGGGCAGTGATGGGGAATGCTTCAGCTAGGCAGGGAAACCCCTTGGAAGTCCAAAACCTTGTTCTGCTAGACAAGTCACACTTACTACAGCAAAGATTTGTAGCAGATACAAGCTACAGAGAAATTTGCTGGACTGACTTTTATTTCCCCTAACCTGTATGCTTCAAGTCCCTCCTACTATTCAGTGAGCTGACCCAGGGAAGAGCAGGATCCCCAGCGCTGTTATTCAGCACAATTTCAGAGCAGTTCATGGCTCGGTGTCACTCTGTGCTATCTGATGACCCGACACGGTGCAGTCACAGCAGTTCAGGCAAATGACTGTTTTCCAGGCAATTTTAACTGAATCATCCTTCTGAACTCTAGCTATAGGATTTTTCTTTAACTTAAAGTCCTGAAACATTAAAGAACAGAATGCATCAACTTAATTAGAAACAGTTTTGCCTCAACACATCCTGAGTCTGTTCAAGGACTTAAAGAGAGGAAAAAAGCCCATGCTTTGAAGCACTGTGGCAACTTAAGATAAATTTCAGCACTACTTTTTTAACAGAATATAATTGAAAACATACTTCAACACAGACTCTAATCGAAGTCTGGTTAGAGATGTGCTTAACCCACAAGTCTGGATCTCAACATTCCCAAGTCTTGAAGAAATCCTGACTCTGACCCAAATTGTCTTCTCTTTCTATAACAAGCAAAGCCAGTCTTTCATACTACTGAGTTGAGCTCATCACTTATTGAAAATCACTGCTTTTACCATCATTTGTGTGCTCCTTTTCATCACACTACTGTCTAAAGTTTCTGTTTCTCCCAATCCCTCTTAAAGATTTGGGTCAAATACCTGTCTATTGTAGAAGGCAATCCCTATCCCCAATGCCTCAGTGTCTAAACAGACAACACTGGCAGACAGCAAGATAAAGCAAGCATTGTTATCCCCATTTTCAGCTGGGAAGCCATGCCTTAAGATGACTAAGAGTCAGAATCCCACAAGAGGTCAAGGATCAGATTCTCAAATGCTCAGTAACCAGCATCAGAGCCAGAATTCCACAGGAAAAAGAGAAGAAAAAAAGAAAAGGGGGGGGGGGCCAGGGAGAAGATTTTTCCTTTGAAAACAGAAAAGAAACAAGAGGGGAAAATGTCCAAGCCCTGCCCTTCCTACCTCTATTGGAGATTTTCACAAGATCTCTTTGCAGCACCTTGAAGATCTGGCCACTCAGGTGTCACTGACTGCGCAAACAGGGCAGGATCTCTCCAGGAGACCTCTCGCCCAGCCTGGGTGCTGCTGCCACTTTGAAGCGTCACTAGTTGCCCAAGGTCATGAAGGAAGTCTCTTGCAGAGCCAGAAATTTGAATCAGCAACTCCTGTGCCCTAACCGCAAGTCTATCCTTCCTCTCATTAACAACACAGTATAATTATACAGTATTTCTTTGTTAAGTTTCTTTCTAGTTAGATACCATATAATGGGCCTTTTTCATTATTCATCCACAATGGTAACATGACATTATGAGATTGGCACTTGTCATTCACAAGGAATGCTCTTTTTCCGCTGTCCCCAAAAAACAAACACACTTAGCAGATTGTTGTCTAGAATCTCTGTATTTTAAAATCTTTTTACAGCAGTACTCACAAAAGTAAACTGCCCTTTTTAATAATTTTTTTAGGGTGCTGACAACTTGCAGATCCCTTTTCCTCCAGTGGGGAAAAAAACCTTTTTGGTCAAGAAAATCAAGACAGCAGCAGCTTGTTCATATAGTATTCCTTATCAGCAGCTGCTGTCTTGTGAAGTCCTAAAAACTACAGTACTACTCAGTAGCCACTAGCTACCATTCAGCATGTGAGCAGTGTTAAGTACCCATGCAAGACCTGTAGGGCAGAAAACTATCAAGTGGAAAACCCAAGCAGGGCACAGTGTTTTTTTACGCTACCTTTTCCACTTTCCTTAGAGGAATACATGTAATTAGTCACCAATTCAGGCTCTGGAGACTACAGGGAGATGTCACTGCACAAATTGTTAAAATGATAGATATTTACTGTACCTGTGCAGACAAATGAATGCATGTGAGAAATGAGAAATGCCTGATGGACAGAACTCCATTCAGCTCTGAGTTACTATTTTTGCATTTTTCTCATTTGGTTTTTTTTTTTAATTCAGTTTCTTCAAACCCTGCCCTCTTCTGCATGACCTTTTTGATCAATAGTCCTTTGTTGTGCTCTGAGGCCTTGGCAGAAAAGGACAGAATTAATACGGTTAATTCTTATCTAATGTTTACCTTTAAACTCTTTGGGTCTTGGCACAGGTTTGAGACATTTGTTTTACTCTAGGTTTTATAACTCTAAATGATGAGCATTCCCTGAGAATGTGGTCTCCTCCAGAGACCCCACAGTTCTCAGCTGACCTTTCCCTCTGCTTGTGCACTTACCCCCATCTCCAGCCCACGTGCACCTTTCTGCATCGCCATCTCAGAAATTAGTGGATTACCTCAGCTCCTCTCATACATCCTTTGGCAAGTCAATGGAAGTCAAGTTGCCAACTATTTTCCTGTGGAAAGTAGGCCTCTCCCTGTCTTTTTAAGGTCAAATGATGCTTTTTGTGGGGAGAGGAATCGAAAAGTCTCTTTGTTAGCTTCTGCAGTTGTTTGCCATTTTAAAGACCAGCTCCAACTGTTTTAAATCACTCTACTGTCTTCTCACAGGAGTTTCAGTGACAGAAGTTTGTGGACAATTTTCAAATAGCAAATCAATCTGAAACTCTGTATTCTTTTTACCCTCAGGAAAGCCTGTTAGCCCATCCATGAAGAGCTATTATTGCCTGAGACACGGCAGTGTAGCAGTACACGGCTGGCAGCTCCCAGAACAAAGCCATTAGCCATATGGGACCTGCCCCCTTTCCCTCCATCTCAGCAAGTACCCTGCTTAAAAAAACAACCTAGAGCACCACTCATAGCCCAGGGAGGCACAGCCATCTGAGAACTTTGGGGCTGCTAGAACTGACCACAGAAAGGGCAAAGGGATCAAAAATAAGCCCAAAAGTCCAACTGCAGATGCAAAACAAATTCATACTCCCACAGGGGGAGAGCCAGTTCTGCCTGAGCCTCCGCAGGAGGTTTGGCTGCTGCGGCAGCAGGACAACAGCTGGGGCCAGGCATGGGGACCCCGGCCCTTGGAGGAGGCACATGTGCACTTCAGGAGCTTGTTGGCAGCAGGATGTCCTTGGGCTGAGCATTTCTGCTCCCAGCCAAGTCTGTCTCCTTACAAAAAGCAATTTACTGTTTTCTCTGAACTGAGTTTTCACCAAATCTGAAAGTCTTCTTGGTGTACTTCAGAGCTGTAAAGCTGAGGTGGAAAAAGGTACTTTGTATTGCTTTGGTTTTGTTGGACTTTGGTTTGGGTTTTGATTAACACACATACATACTCATTCGAAGTTAGAGCTTGTCACTAAAATTACCTCTAAACTTAACTATGAGATTGTTTGGGATCTTAAAAATTTAAAAATTGTATTCAGTCTTGTCCTTTCCCCCCTTCCTAACAGCAACTGCTGAAAAGGTGTAAGTTAAGTTACCAACTATTGAAACGCTACATAAATACTCTAAAATAAATCAAGAATTTATATCCAAGTAGATATAACCAAGTGAAACTCACTTTCAGATTCACAATGTGCAGTAACGTATTAGTGAGTGATCTATTGCGTATGAAAAGAAAAAAATACAAGAAAAAGTCCTTTCACAGTTCAATAGAAAGTAACAATATTTGAGAAATGAACAAGAAGTCATGTAATGGCTTTGCAGCTTTTGAACTTTCACATGTTTCAGATTTTTCTAATGCTTGTGTGGATTAAAGAGATTCACATCTCAATGGCTGGGGCACCTCGCATTTTTTCTGGATCAGGTTTAATGATTTCCACACTGTAGAAACTTTACTTTGTATGAACACACCCTGAATTTAAGGAATTTTTCATACTTAGGTGCATGTTTTCCAGTATATTTCTTTTAATGTTAACCCTGTCAAAGGGCACAGTGGCTGGATCATAAGAATGAGTAACTCCTTCAATTTCACACATCAATACACTGGGGCTTTTCAGCATGCTTTTCTTTGCAGACCCCAAAAATAAATTAAGGGAGGGGAAAGGGGGCAGGGAAACAATAAAATAGAAGACATCCTTTTTTTTCTCTTCTGTGTATTATCTCAACCTGGTCCTCAGAATAAAAGGGAGAACCATTTATTTCAGTAATGTGCAAAGTTCATGGTTTTAAAGCTACAGCTACACCCTTTTCATCTCTTTTAAAGACATTTCACAGCATGGTTGTGAGACCCAAAGAGAGGGGAGAGTCTCTGATGTCCATCCAGCTCACAGAGAAAAAGCCATGCATTTTCTACCCTTTGACGTAGGATTAAGGTGCCAAAAATCCATTTCATCCTTTCTAAGAAAATGTGTCTGTGTGGACTTCCATGCAATTATATTCTAGTGGCTATCAGGAAGGCATGGGGACCATCTAGGCTCCAGCAATACTCACACACCTCACAGAAGTCAGCACTTAGTTAAGTCCTTAGGGCTCAGTGACAAGGGGAACCAAATATTTACAAATATTTGCACACAGTAAGTGTGACAAGCCAAGATGTAAACTACTTGTGGCCTGCACAGAACTGAATCTAGTGGATGAACAGAGGAGTGACTTTTTTTTCTGGTTGTAGACCAAAGGGCTAAGAACATTCCAGTTTTAACTGAATTCATTGGTCTCCATCATTATGCAGCACAGGAGTACAGCCAAAACTCCGCTGCCTTGCATTTCTTGTAACTGAAAATGTCTTTAATTGAAATTTCTTCCCAGTCAGCCCAGCTCTCCAATGGTTCCACCAGGGCCAGCATTTCACTCAGTCTCGTAGCTCTGATTTCAGATCATATACTGTTTGAAAACACACAGCCCAGCTGACCTGCACAGCATTAGCTCCCTGTCCTGCTTCTTAGAAACATCATAACATCAATACCTGATTTGTAAAATCAAACATCATCTGTTTGTTGGGACTCCTTGGCCTGCCATTCACTTGCTCCTAAAAGAAATGGATTACTCTCAAAAAACAAAGGAAAACCTTCCAGAGGACAGTGCTTAACCATCATGCCTCATCAAGTAAACTCATATCAAATGTGAATAGACACTACAAATATAGGCACCAGAGGAGATTATTTTTAACATTTGCAAGTATCTCTCCACCATCACAAAAATCTTGGGAATGGTGAGTATCACACCAAGGAATCCAAGTCCAATGAGAAGGTAAGTGTGCAATTTCCTGGCTGTTAACAGCAAACTCTTGATGGAAAGAGGACCAAATCGCTGTGACACAGCAAATAGGGCACTGAAGTCCACTGGAATTTCTGCTCCTTGATAAAAAGGATGTATCCATAAAACTCACAAAAGGACATAATCTTACCAACCATTGGAAGGGGGCAAAGGAAAAAAAAAAAAGACTGGAACTTGTGATGTCATCTGCAGGTTGTAAACAATTGTAGGTTTTAGTTCCAAAGGAGTACTAAGAAGAGCTGCTGGAGATGACACAGCAGCAATTTTAGCTTAGCTAAAATGGTGTGTATGTGTGTCAGCACACACCAAGCAATGCAGGTGATATCTATAACACATTGCCATCATTAGAGGTCATGAACAGGAGATTAAAATCAAGATTCATCAGCCATTCATTTCAACCATAACCAAACTAAGTCTGCAGCATAATGCACCCCCTCCTCCATTCTGTGTGTTTTCTAAATGATAAAATACCACACAAAGTCTATCACCAATGTCCTCTATTAACTGCCATTATTTCAAATGCCTCCTTGAAATATCAAAACCATTTTGACCTCAGAAAAGCCAATTGTTATGTCTGTAAATAACAAAGAAAATCATGGCAAACTCAGACACAAATGTGGTATACCTACCTCCAAATGAACTTCGAGCATTGGTGTGAGTACTGTTTATGCAACAATAAAGCATAAAAAAAAAAAGAATTCACCATTAACTTTAATGATGACAACAGCAAAAGTGGTTAGAGAGCTGGAAGGCATTTCTTTTTAAAAATTGTTGTGTTGTGCCTCCCTTGCCATTTCTAAGAGCCTTACCTTTGTATGGCAAGACACAAGTCATCTCATTACCCAAGTTTCTGCAGCCTGTTAAGAGACCGGGTTCTCCTTGGCACATTTGTTTTGCTCTCTGGTTGTTCCATTTCATTAAAAGCTAAAGACATTCCATGATGAAAGCAGAAATATTCAGAAAAACATAACTGCAGAGGCTAACTGCAACTCAACCCTATCTGCTCAGCAGTGAAGTGAGATTTCCCCATATTTTCTCATACTCAAGAGCAAATTTATAGTATATTGCTCAACAAAAAAGTTAGCTTTCAAAGCATTTCCAGAGGAAGAGAGGGAAAAAAAAGTAAAAGTAGGAACACCACACTTTGGAGCAAGAGCACAAAAAAAAAAAAAAGACATGTTCAGGGGAAAATACCAGAGATGAAAGCCTGGCCCAGCTGAATTCCGGGATAAAACAGCCATTGGTTTCAACAGGGTCATGATCTCTGTCAAGATCTGAGTCTGGATTCACTTTTGAAGTAGGTGTGGCCTAAGAGCAGGAGGGAAGAATTAACGGTAATATGAAATACCTCTCTCTGTCTTAGGCAGCCCATCGTGCCGTTCATGTTACATGGCTGCTGACTACAAAAAGGGCATAAGTGGCTATGAAACCCACCTATCTGTGTACACCCTACTTTTCACCACGCTACCCTTTTTGTTTTGCTTCCACTACACATCATCTGGATTTTTTTGTCGTTGCTGGTGGTGAATGGCTGGCAGCATTAACACAATGGCTCCACTACCCATGAGAATTGCATAAATCTTATGCCAAGCTGCTTTTCATCCTAAACAAACAGCATCATCTATCTGGAGGCACAGGTTTGAGTACTACACTGAGACAGCCGTGATTACACACTAAACGTGTGCTTCAGTGTTGCATTTGTGGGGGTTATGCTCGTGTCCTGTATGCACATTCACACGCTCCACGTACGCAGCATTTCTGAGAGCACAGGCACACACACATGGACGCAGGAAAAGCACCAGTGAAGGAGCCACAATAATGCTGCTCCTGGCTGCCAGTAGTTTGTTACAGAATTTGTTTCCATGTTAATGGATCACAGGAAAAAAATCTTGTAAGGATTATTTTAATTTGTAAAACATTTGTATTCCCTGCTGCATTGCAATAAAGGGAATGTGGTAACTGCCAGTCTTTTAAGAAATACGATACAATTCCTTGTACTTTTGGTTTGAAATGGAAACTGAGACACATTTGCTGCAGAGAAACTGATCTGTATGGCCCTGGCAGGAGGTAAAGGCTGGAAGTCAACTCCCTCCTTGTGGCTCTAATCCCTTCATGGGAATCTAGATGGGTCCCTCTATATCCCACATCCTCTGGGCATTTTCAGGAAAACAGAAAGTTGCAATAAAATCACAAAATTCCCAACAAATCCATAACCGGCCGAGACTTTGAAGTCAGGAATACACCAAGCAGCACAGCCACCTCACAGCTGCAAATGGAGGCAGGATTCTGGGTATTTTGCTGGGAAAAAAAATAAAAACTATTGACTGCATATGCTCCCAGTAAACCAGCACTCATTTAGCCACCCTAGAGCACGAAACTCAGCATAATAGATCTTTCATAGCTCACAGGAGAGGTCATGGTACAAGAATGTTGAACAATACACACAATCTTTTGTAGGTAAGAAATTTCAAGGTAGGAGGTGTAAGCTGCAGCAACAATAGAAACCTCAGAGGAGATCATCAGAAAGTGATTAACATGTTTTTTTCACAAGAATGTGCACAATTGACAATATTTTTAACACAGACATATATTTCTAACTCCTCTGGTGTCCTGTTTCTTATGCATTATACACACACACACAGAGCTCAGATTTTGGTTTTGTTTCATTAATTCCATATCTCTGCTACTTATAATTACCCAAAACATTATGATCAGATCATTCACACATTCATTTATTTGGAATAATTCCCATTAAAGGGACTTTGAGAGAAGTAACTTAATGTTGAATACAATTTCTTGTGAACTACATTTTTATATTTAATATGTCGCTTGATGGTTTGTTAAACTGTCTGATTTGGTGTTTGGTATAAATATTCACTGTGCTGAAATCCCAAATAAACAGCAAGGATATAACTCTTTTCCACAGAGAATATGCTTTATCTTGTTTGTTGTTTTTATTTGAACTCCCTCTTTCTTAGCATGAATATACCAAAATAAGATAACACTCAAATACTGTTTTCTAGGGGTTTCTGCATTTATATAGCATTGTGTTCTTATTTTGATTTCCTGAGGCCAAGTCAATGAATATCCCAGCTGAACTGGATGAAACTTCAGCTGGCTACAGCCAACAGGGGCAAGAACCTCAAGAGACAATTGCAGGCAAAGGCAAACTGCTGCCTTCATCTGCAGCAGGAGATCAGATATTGATCAAGAGAATATTGCTGAGGGAAGGGGACCCAAAACTTTCTGGAGTCACCTCCAGGACAGACAAGGCAAACATAACTGCTGGGCATCAAATAGTGCCTCTCTTCACTTTCACCTCTCTAAAAATCTGTCCCTCTACAAGTCGATCAGGAAAGAGCAGGGAAGGAAGTGATAGGAGTTTCAGTAAGGAATCAATGCCAGGAAAGAGACACAGGAAATTCAGCTCTGTAGGAACTGAGTGCTTTGCCTCAGTCACAAAATGCATTGAAGTTCATGCCTCCATTTTCAGTTTCTTCCTCTTCCTCCCTTCCCAAGAAACTCCAGGGCCCAAAGCAGGAACGCACTGGTTCCAGGGGGGTCGCTGACTGTCCAGACAGACATGCAGGCAGTTCATACCCCTCTAAACGGTATCTCAGGTGTGCAGGCTGCTCACACCCCTCTGAAAGGTATCTCATTCATCCAAATATTTCAAATTGAACCGTTTCGGACAAAAATGAGTTCATTCAGTTTCAGCACCGAGTCACATTTCTTTATTTTGCAATTGCAAAGAAACATGTGGGTCCTTCTGCCCCATCACCCACTGTCTCTTATTTTGAAAACTGCCAGTTCTTCAAGTGTGATGTCATGATGAGTTGTCATGAAAATTTAACTTAAAATTATAAGCACTATATTAGAACTTCTTTACTTGGTAAAAGATCATACAGGGGGGAATAGTGATTTAAACAAAGATCTTCTATAATTAGCGATAATAACAAAGGAGATATTCATAATTACATCAAAGGATTCTTCACTGAGTATTGTTTTTATTTGCTTCCTAAGGGAGCACAGAGTTCTCTGAAAAGATAACACTCTTTTAGGCAGATGCAGATAAATAAAGGAAGGCCATCTAGAGAATCCAATTTCAAACTAAAGCCTGAAAAAGACTCAGAAATCCAGAAGACATTCTCTTATTGATCTGATAACATGTCAGGCGTCAGTACTCTGCTAGGCACACGGTGCTGATAAGTGTGCAGTATATAAACACCTTTCCAGATGAACACAGCGCACACCACAGCTACCCTGGGCATCTGTCTCCACATACACAAGGCATAGCCTGGGGATTAATTTCATCCACTAATGTAAACAGGACTAATTTTTTTAAAGTACAGATAGCTAAAAATAGCCAAGAGTAATGTTATGCAATAAAACCTGGTGTATGTTTTCCCTTTCCAGATGGGGGAATCTGACATAGCTTCAAATAGAAAGAGGCAGCAGTCTGACCAGAACACAAAATATATTCATTTCATTCCCTTCCAGTGAGACAGCCTTTGAATCTTCCATACATTAAAGATGCATGCCCACTCTCATATCATTTCAATGTCCTAAATATTAAATTAAGATCAAAAATTCACAACACTTCTGCCCTCCCCAGAAAAAAAAAATAGGTCAAAAATAAATGGAAACAAACTGTTTTCTGCTCCTTTTTATGCATTTGTCAGAGAGAAAAAAAAATGAGAAGATAAATCTGCATAATACTGAACCGAATCTCTTTAATTCCAGTCAGCTTTTATCATTCAATCACTGAGTCTGTATGTGGAAAAATTCATTCTAATTCCCCCTAGCAACAGCCGCAGCCTATCCGGGGGAGCCCCGCACCAGGCAGCTGCCAGCCAGCCAGAATAAGTCTAAGTAGGTCAGCTCTGCATTTCTAAAAATGCCACGGTCTAGTAACCCCACTGTCCCGTCTGTCTGCCCTGCCCCACAATAACCCCGATGGCTCGGTGACACAATGACACAGTGCCCTGCTAGAGCAATCAAATCCCGCCGCATTATCCTGCTGCGAGCATCGCTGCTGGATGGAGCACCCATCGAGGGGCAGCATTAATCAGGCAGCCATTCATGGCCACTAGCTCTTCACTCTGGAGATGGGGCCTGCATTAATGACCAGCTGTTTGAACTAACACCCACAGAAGAACGCCTTCCACCCTGTTGGCTGCACAGAATACACTATTCTAATCAGGCAGGTTATGCTCACTGACTAAACCTAAGATGGAAATCAAACAGCCCCGGACAACGCCAGCTTTTGTAACCTTCTATTAATTAAAGTGGGTATATTTAAATTATACTACACACAATTCAAAGAGCTGTTGGTTTAATATACAGAGTCACCTCCTCCTACAAATTTGTGTTCACAGTCCAAAAAAAAACCCACCCCAAACCAAAAACCACCCACCGCACCGTTCGCGTAAGACAATCTACCTATCCTGGTAAATTAGAGACTACAACAGAGCTTAACTGCAAGTGACTCGTGCTGGGAGCTGGGAACCATCCCAGACCCGCAGCAATGGGGCAGCAGGAATACTGACAGACGTGCACACTGGATGTGGCGCAGGGGGACTGATAAAAGCCCTGCAAACATATTTCAGCCATGACACAGAGAAAGGCCAGTCGCAGCAGATTAAGCACCCCCTGCAATCTCACTGCTTAAGTGCTGCCGAGTTGCCTTCACAGACCTAAAAATAATTGCAGAGGTCAGAAAGCCCCTTTGTGGGATCTGGGCATGTGTCTTTAAGAGCTCATAGCTGCGCCCATCCCTCCTGCTTCCCACAGCCCTGGGGACTTCTGCATGGCTGCAAGATGCTGCACCAAGCCCTGTCCCTCCCCCCTTGCTTTAACCAGAGAAGCCTTAATATAAACCACACCAGAGCCTAGTTGATCTTCTCTGGGGTGGTATTTCAGTATCAAATCTGTAATGCCAGAACAGCATTTCAGCAAGCTTGCTTTAAATTTAATTACACCCTTCCTTTTAAACACCTTTGTGTGCAGCTCGTTGGTCTCTTCCTTCAGAGCACGCCCCCATGTCAAGCATCTGCCTGTACAGGATGGAGCTAGGAAAGACATTTCCAAGGATAGATTGTTCATCTGCATTTTTTCTGGAAGATTTGCACTTTTGATGAATGTGTGCCCACTGAGAAACTGATAATTCAGTCTTCAGTGCTGCAGAATTCAGCAAGCCTTGTGCATGTAATCCATCCCCATCTGATTTAGGAACACAGCAGATTCATGAATCCATTTTGCTCTTTCTTGCCTGAACCAGGCTTGTTAACCAGGTTTTGAGAGCCTTCCTTTGCTTTGCGGCGCACATCACATAGCTATTCTTGGAGAGACACACTGACGTAACCGTGGGCTCCTAATTACAAGCTGCTGACATTTTGCTCGTCTCTGCAGCTTTGAAGCTATGAGTTAAGAGTCTCTCCTCCTCCCTTCTTGCTTGCTTTAAGCTGCCCAAGTTAGAAGCACATGACAGTTTCAGAAAGGTATAGGCAGTAGCATAAACTCCTTTGAAGAGCCTGCTGTGCTGCCAAAGTTCTTTTTTCTTTAAGCAAACAGAAAACTACAGTTAGGGAGTAATAAGACTCCTTTGCCCCCAGCACAAGAGTGTTATCCAACAGCTGGCTAAATATAATCCAACACACAGGGCTGCCTTTGTAGGCTGGGGAACAAATAGTGGAAGGACCAGACAGGCGTCTTGCAGGGTAGCTCACCATGACTATTGGGAAATCCCCTCATACACATTTTAGGATGACATTATGGTCTATGGCTTTGTATAACAGGGAAAAAAAAGGAAAGGGAAGAAAAGCCCTCTTTCTCAGTAGGCAGCTGCTAGAAGCCATGCCAAGCCCTGCTAGCTGACTGCAGCACTTGTTTCCCCTATTTCTGCATTTTTCAGATATGGCCAAGCCAAGCTGCCTGCCAAATGAAATATGCCTGTACTGCGACAAGTCTACCTGCCCTAAAAACACAGTCTTCCCCATGCAGGTTCAGCAGTAAAAAATACACCCAGGTACATTTCACAGAAATAGATTGCCAAATGCAAGCATTGCCATTTCTCAATATACGAAGAATCCTTTTCAATTAGAGGCTGATTTCAAAAATCTACCAAAATAAAAAACAAAATAAAAAGATGCAAATATGACACTGAATATAAATGCTCAGTTGAGGATTTAGTCATCTGATGACTGTGGTAGCCAACTGGTCTAGAAGTCATCTGGGATGCATTTATTTTGATTAGATTGATCATGTTTCTATTTACAGTACAGAATTTTTCACTATACTGAATACAGCTGTGTTTATAGAGATTTTAAGATGGAGAAAACGAAACCCCATGGTTTCTCTCAGCACAGTGCAGAAGATTCAGTTCTTCAAGGTGTTAAGCAGAAAGGATCTGCTTTCACATTTCTTAAAAGAATACTGCCTACCATCTGTTTTCACAAAGTGCCACCTCAGTCAGGAAATGGGTGTAGAGCCATAGCTGAAAATACAAGCTGCAATAAAGTCTGACCCAGCAAAGTGACAAACGTCCTCTGTAAACTGGTTCGAAATGTCTTGCTTTCATTTCCATCCATGTTCACACACACACAAAAGGACGCACATACACAGATACACACACAGAGCGCATGGCTGCTGTTTTCCCTGGGGATTATTCCTGCAGCCACCTAACTCATCAGTTCACTCCTTGAGAGCCTCAGGAGTGTCCAGGGTACGATTTACAGTCCCTCGGTCCATACACTGCGTTGTTAATCAAGCCATTCTCTCTGCAATGAGAACCCACAGAATCAGGCAAACGGCACGCAGTGTTTCTTCTTCCCCTGCATTTGCATTCGCTCGCTCTCTCCTTCTCCCTTGGCTTTGCCTTAACAGACAGATGCAACCGATACCTTATTTATCCATCTCCAGCACAACACTGAGGTGAGACTCGACTGCAGGACTGTGGCTTCCCCATGTTAATCCTCTGGAGCAGCAGAGGCTGGATTCTTGTTGCTGATGCCCTTGATGAGCACTGGATTACTTTACATAATATTTCTTTAAGCTTTCACCCACCCCATCTTAGATCAGCACCCTTCCTTTCTCCTCCCTCCCAAAGAAAACCCCCAAATCACCACATATCGCAACCCTTTGCTTCCAGAGCCAAAAAAAACCCCAAAACGCGGCTCCATCGCTCTTCTTCCTTAGCAATGTGCAGACGAGGGAGTTTCGAGTCAGGCAAGGCAGGGTGAAGCGCAGGCAGCAAGACTGCAGCAGCAGCAGAAAGAGCAGCAGCCGCCCAGGTAAATGGGGGAAAGCAGGCTGTGTCGAAAGCGGTGCAGCGTGGTAGCTGTAAGGAAAGACAGTCTTATTTCTTCCGAACGGTGCAGCTTTATGCCTGCAGAAACGGAGAACAGGGAAGACCCAGAATTAAAAATAAAAGCCAAAACAGTTAAGAAGAAACAATATAATAAATTATCGTAACTTTATTTTTCTAGGCTTTTGGGGCTTTCTGGGAGGCTTTGTCTTTTCCTCTCCCTCCCCAAAGTCTCCTGTGTTGCTGAATGCTACTGTCCAAGAGTGCGGAGTCACAAAGGCTCACTCTCCAAAGCGCAGTGAGACCAGCATCACATGAGAAACCACATGACGCTCCCAAATTGGATGCTGATGTGGTCCACTATTTCACTCGGGGTGGGGGGGGGAAGTGTCGACCGAAACACGCGCCTCTCTAGGGGTTAAAAAGAATTCCCCTAGGAAAAAAAAATAGCCCAAGAAATAAATATCTCCATATCTATCCATCTTCAATGCCAATGCTTCAGGAGGCAGGAGAATGCTGTTCCACAGACACTAGCTGGATGGCAGCAATATTACTTCCAGGCTATGTTATTCAAAACTCATTCCACTTAAGTGAATTCCTGAAAAGCATACTCCACGTTTCCCTAACATGAACAGACTCAGAAAACCATCTCCGTTATCATTCCCTGCAATCTGTATCCAAATCTGTGTTCTGAATAATTTATTTTACGTTAATAAGCTGTTTGCCAAGACCACTCCTTTTCCCACTCAGCCCCACACTCAATGAGCGACTACAGCAAGCAAAATGGAGGCATTCACGGTTTCCTTAAGGGGCAATTTTAGTAAATGCACTGTTCCACAAAACAATCAGGAAAAAGTGAGCAGAAGGGTTTTTTCCTCATGTGTGGACACAACAGAGCTCTCTCTGGTTTGCAGACGGTGGCAATGTTTTCCTGATATTGCCGACTCAAAAGCTTCCCGTCCAAGTCAAGATGCAAACGTTTTGCCTGCCAGTCCCTGCAGAGGTGTTGTGCCACACTGTTTAACGAAGCAACATCTGGACACCGCTGGCAGCCCCCAGACAGGAGCGTGCAGCTTCGCAATGCTGTTCACTGTCAGGGCACCAAGCAGTTAACATCCTTGGCTGCTTTACCATCTTGCCTACAGGAGCATGGAACCGAGGGACTGGTTCGCTCAAGAAACAAAAGCAAAACAGCTGACCTTGATGATCGATGGAATTGCTGCTCACAAAGTTATCATCCAGCAAACAGTTAGCGGTTTGCAGCTTGTTTTACGCCTAACGTTTGTTCAAGTGACAGAGCAGGTGGCACAGAGTCTTCCGTCTTTGTTTGCAAACGCTGGGCACCACCTCGCGACGCTGCGCTCCCTGGCTCTTTGCACTGAAACTGAACCCAGTGGCAGGGAAATGTAGGAAGAGAGATGCTGTGAATCTGCACAGCTGCTTTGCACAGGATCCCACTGCCAGCTCCGAAGTTACAGGGTGGATATTAAGCACAGAATCCCCCCCAGAACAGACACGCTTAGCCCTTGCACGGGGAAGCACAATTGGAGCAAAACTCCAGTGCTCTTTCATGCCGGTTTCAACCTTCCCAACTGTTCACGCAACAGCAGATTGCAAAAATTTACACAAGGCAGTTGTAGCTTCTTCTCATTGGCTCCTCTCGGAAAGAGGTTTTTCAATGGGCTGCACCTAGGAGTTGCCTAAATTCCATGTAAAATCCAGTCATAGCGCTCAGCCTCAGCATGCTGTTACTGTTCCAGAGAGCCAGAGGACTGCACGTACAGAAATCACAAGACTACCACAGTCATCTGAGGGCATTTTCACCTGTGGGGTTAACAACTGCAACATTGGCAAGTCTTTACCGGAAAGCAGCACTGGTGTACCCAAACTCTGACTGCAGCTAACCCACATAATACTGTGTTTTCAGATGCAGTGTCAGCTAATATGGAGAATCCAAGTTACGGATGACTTTCTCAGTCCAAAAGATAAACATGAGTGAGGCAGAGAGTGAGTGCAGCAAAATTCAGGGCTTTGGATTACAAGGTAAGGGAAGCTGTCCTGGTGACCAGTCCCCTTGTTTTTATCCCACAGCAATCATCATAATATGGCCCTGACTGGCTTCCAGTCTGTCCTCATTAGTTTCTAAGACAGAGCTGCAGCAGTTTTTGACTCTGTGAGCTGATGATCTTTCCCACTTGATACCAATAGGTCATTTATCTGTCCTGACTTAGAATGGAGATATGTTGGTTGAAAAGATCCTCTGGAGGTAACTCAGTGAAACCCCTGGATATCATCAACATTACATCAAGTCAGCTGCAACTTCATCCTGAAAACCCTCAGAGATGAAGATTCTGTAAGCTCTTCCAGTGCTGCACCTTCCTCCCTGGGAAAATAAATGTTCAAGAAAGAAATGTTCTTTCTGTATTTCTTACCTGGCAGCCTTCCCTGCGCGGCTGTGTTGCAAACCTTTTGCTAGACTTGCCACTGAAAGAAAAGTGAAGGAGTCAAGGAATGAAGAGACTTTTCATACTAATTAACCAAGTTCAGCTCAAATCAATAGCACCTCCAAATTGTTACCACCTGATCCTCATTTAATCTCTAAATGCTTCCAGTTCAACTATTAGCCAAACCACCAAAGCCTGAGTGAACACCCTGCTAACAATTCCAGTGTTCTACCATGTGTTACCCATGAGAAACAGGAGAAAAACAAAGATCGTGTGAGTATGAAATCTGAACAGCACTCAGGAGTCTGAAATAGGGCTGAACCAACACGGTACCTGGAGGATGCTGGTTTGTTCAGAATAAATAAGACACATTTTTCAAACAGACCTGGAAAAGGAGCCCTAAAGTATCTACAAATACTTTTTCACAAGTTTGTGAAAAACCTCCTATGCAGGCACACGATGTATGTACCTTTACGTAGTACGCAGAGAGGCACAGTCATGTTAGGTGACAATGAAGAGGGAGGGAGGGAAAGAGATATGACTTACAAAAAGAAAGGCCGGCAATAATTCCTTCGGAAATGTAAGAGACTTAGATGAAGAAAGGCTTTATGCAAGACACAGCCTGAACACATGGTGCTTACAAATCCAGTTCTTACACTTCGGATAACCCCGCTGCTAACTCCTCTGCTGAGAGCACGGGTAACTAACTTTCATCCCTCTCCAAATGTCTACCATGGGTACTTTACTCAGATACTGTTAGGTCTCAAAGCAGTTCATTGGTAGACTCTATATTAACCTGTCTAAAACGACTTTCTCAGTAAAAAGAAAATTTTTCTTTTTCTACCTAGTCTGTGCTCTGTGCTGCTGGAACTCTGCAAACTGGGTGAGAAAGAAGACTTCAGCAGCAGCCCTGGGGACGAGCAAATGTAAAATAACATTCCTATGACATAATTATGGACTATTTAATTGCTACAAACACATCACCTAAGCTACATCACCAAAAACATGACCACCGAACTGGGTCACCCATCTTCTATTAGCTTTACATTCATTTTGCATCATAACTTTGTTTTTGACTCCAAAATTCAAATGTTGCTTTGTTTAGTAAATCAGCACCTCAAGAAGAGAATCTACTCTGAACACACAAATTCCTTATGTAAATACCATAATTTCCTTAAAAAGTCTCCTAGTCATTAGTATTGGATTAATAAACATAGAACACTAGGAATACTGATGCAAATGTAAGAAATAAGGATGTTCTGCAGTCCATCAGTTCTTTACTGTGAGGGTTTTTCCCTTTACTGGAACAGTTGCCCACAGTCGGTGCCCCAGCCCTGGAGGGGGTCAAGGCCAGGCTGGGTGGGGCCCTGAGTGACCTGGGCTGGTGGAAGATGTGCCTGCCCCTGGAATGAGATGATCTTTCAGATATCTTCCAACTCGAAGCAGTCTGTGGTTCTGTGATTCACACAAGCCAATCTACAAACCCTAAGGTGTTTTACCCGCCTGTGAGAAAACTGTGAGGTGAAGAGGATACAGGGAGATCAGAGATGCACATACAATAGCCATGACCTGCTCAGTCAATTAATATCATACTTCTATAAAAATTAAATAACCAGTGTTTGGGGGTTTTTAATTATAAATTTTATCCTACTTAAGGAAGAACATACAGAAGCATATTACTACCAACTCCTAAGTGAAACTGCTGAGAAAGCAGTTAATATTTGGTCTTGGGCAAAGGACTGATTTCTTTTTGTTGGCTGCCCAGTTTTCGATGGGTATTTGACATCAAACACATTACAAGTTCAAAGTGGCAGAGCTATGTTTTTCCACCTGTGAGTGGTTTCAACTTAGACTTCAGCATTACTGTCAGGAAGTCAGTTTTTCCATGCTTGTTCCAGTAAACAAAGACTGTATGGCACATCTCCAAAAGCGCTAGAAGGTCAAGGACCCAACTGCGAGAGCGACACGCTGCTCCCAGAAACCAAAGGCACAGCACTGAGGTGAGAACAAGCACAGTCAAACCCTGAGTGATGCTCTCAGCACACAGCTGTTTGGCCACTACAATGAACACATGCAAATACAACTTCACATACTGCTTTTTAATATATATATCTATATAAATATAGAGATATAGTATCTATAATATGTGTATTTGTATATAGCTATACATACCACACACACATATATAAGAGAAATGTGCATTTCTGGCTGGCTGAAGTGGAGATGAGCCAGTATTATCACTTATTATTAACATTGCCTCCCACACACTTTTTAACAGTTACTTTTAATTCTGTCAAATGTTATTCCCATCTCTGCTTGGTTTTGATTTTATTTTACCTCACATTGTAAATGTACAGTAAAATGACTTAGATGTTTTTAAGAAGAGTCCTTCTCTCTAAACAATAACATTTCTATTGATATTTTCTTCATAAAGCGTTGCCACTGACAGAATTTATTGCTTTATAACCATGTATTTTGTTCATCAGGGTGTTAGTTTTTGCTTCTCCTCAAGTGTGAACCCAAATTAACTAATGTTAAAACATTTTTTTTAATAGGTAAACCTCTAAATATTATTTTAGTGAACATAATTCACCCGCTTCTGCCTCTGTGTGAGGCTTATCAACATTACCTAATTATACACAAGTTCTATATGTGTGTTTTCATCCTCAGGGCCCCAAGCTGAGGTTCTGCAGATGAGTATTTACAATCACAGTTGAAGCCTACAGAAATTGTCTTGGTAGTACAACACAGTGCATCCCAAACTGAATACCTTAAACAGGTGGAGACTCTAAACTACCACTTCTTGCCTGTAAAATGGGGATGGTATCAGCCCTTCATCTCGTGAGGGTGTGACAAAGATTAATCAGACAGTGGATTAGTAAGATAATGCACACATTAGCTGACAACAAATCACATCTCTTTGGAGCAGAGATCTCAGAGCACAGTAAATAGAAAGACTGAAACCAAAGAGGTGGGTGTATATTGATCTGCTATGCCCATCCTGCTCGGGGAAAGAAATGGAAACTTCTAGGGGAAGAAAAGCACATGTGACCAGGCATGCAGGGAGTGAATGGTTGAGTAAATATGCCCACATTCCCGAGGAACAATTTTGCTGCTGGTGTTTCCTCACACATAAGTGTTTGTGCCCAAAACCTTAAAACGTTCTTCTAACTTAACTGTGTTTGCAGTTTTGTAAATGGTGTACTTTAGGTTATTATTCATGACACAGAAGTAACTGGGTGAGTATTTCTGTTAACTATAAACCTTAATCTTTCAATACCTTAAGAAATGCTTGCAGCCCACCTCATCTGCTACTGTACTAACCCGGCAGTGTTCATCACAAACCTACACCTCGTGGCAGGGCACGGGAAAAATAACAGCAAAGTAACAGCAGAGCTTAGGAGAGAAGGTGAGGGGCCTTCAGAAACCAAAACAAGGGCAGGCAAACAAACTGAAGGAGAAAAGCAAATTTATTCAAAAGCTCGGAAATTAGATCTATTTCAGTTCATCTACTAAGCACTTCGTACATGAGCTTAAATAGTACCATCTTACATTCCACTGTCTTCAGTACGACAGAAGCACATACTTAACTGGGCTTTACTGGGAAAGAGCGTTTTCTGAAGCAGGACTACAGATGTTATACTGGCTCAGCAACACAAAAGCCTCAGATACATGCTCTTTATTTGTGTCCTACAGATATGCAGAGCTGTAAACAAATGGTGAAAGAATTTGAGGAGCTCTAAAAAATAATTATGGCAAACAGGATGAATGTTTCCTGGTCTTACATCCAACATCAAGAAGTCATTTGAAAATGTCTCTGCATTCTGTTGCCATTTAAAAGTTATTTCAGTCCCTCTGACAACCATAACTAGGTTCAGCTTTAGAATATTCGTTTTCATTCATCATCAGCATCCCTTCCTGTGCTCTTAAGCATTTCGAAACCTCTCAAAACAAAACCTGCCGAATTACAATAGTGAAATGTGATATGTGGAAATATGACCCACCACACTATAAACCAGACTAGAAAAACTTGTTATTCATCAGATTTGAACCCAACAAACAGGCTGTGTTCCACTGATTGTTAAGTACTCACAATGTTAAATATTATGAAATATTGTTAAAGACACTCTGACCAAGCTAATGTTTACTGTAAATGTAACAATAAATGAAGCTGATGCTCACCCATGCTACCCACCCACAGGCCTTCTTTGTTGCTAATGAAGGCTGGCCGTCCTCTGATTTAGCACAGAGGAATTCCTTCTGTAAACACAAACTCTCTTTTATGTCTTTGCTTGACAAAGTAACCTTCACCTGTGAGCTTTCAGTCGCAATAACAAGGCCTATGATCACTGCTAATGAACCTTCTCTTGATAAACCTGAGCAGGTCCTGTAGAATATAGAATATAGTCCCTGTATAAAGACAACTGCAGGGGAGAAAGAGTCCAGCTGCCACAGGCTCCTTATGACAGACTGGCCATGCTGAGCAGTGGTGGCTTCCACTCCACAGTGGTCACCCCAACCATGTATCCAAAACCTAATCCTACTCATAACTGTAATTGAAAGTTAACATAAAGCATAAATCTCTGGCAGAACGAAATGAGAACAATATAAAGCACCTGTGGTGTGCCCTTTGCTTTATTTGTTACTAGTATCAATGATTATCTAATTGCCACAAGCCCTAAATTACATCTTCCTACCCCCAACCTACAGAGGATGATCTCCATGAAAGCAGAGTTGGTTTTTTTCCTGTGCTACGCCTTCTGAATCCAACTATCTCCATCCCATAAAAAAGACACAGATTTATGGATGCACTTCTCCAACAAAGCATACTCAAGTTACCTGCTGCCTTTGCCTCCCTGAAACCAAAATAAAACTTCTTCAGACTGGAATGGATTTTAATTTCAGATATGGTATCAAAACATCTGGATATGTGCAATGCAACAGCCTTTTCACTTATCCTGAAAGCAGCTGCCAAGCTGTTGCACCGTGTCCAAACTCAATTTCTTTTGAGAGAAAAATATCACCTTCTTTCCCATCTTTCTGGAAATGAAGGGACATTAGTTTGCAACATGCAAATATTTTCTAAACATGAAACTCTGGTAAGAGTTACCAGTCTGACAGGAGACAGACTAGTCTCAAAATGCGTAACAATGATAAATCCTTTTTTCCTCAAATGGCATTTTTAAAAGCAAGTAAACTCCCCTCCCAAAACACACAAACAATGACAAAAAAACTGTCCTGAATAGAGAACAAAACCAAAACCCCACTATTTTTTTAACAAATGGGGAGAATGAGAGACACATGCATTTTCTGTGCCTGCAACAGGCCATCCTGCAGATCAGCCCTTAGCTGGACCACAGTGTCTTAACACAAATGCCTTCTGTTAGGCTAACCCATTTAAAGTGAGTATTTCTGTTACAGACTCTGCCCATAAGCTGCAATCACTGTCAAATCTACGCATATTTGCATCATATATGCATGCAGGTCCCACTGATTTTTACATGTGCTGCTTGAGCAGAGAAAACTCTTCAGTCCCAAAGGTTCTCCCTCCCTGTGCCAGCTTCCCATGTTGGCAAGTTGAAGCCAAAGGCTATTCTCACACAAAGAGCAGCAATGCCACATACCCCTTCTCCAGATGGGCACAAGGACATAGAGCTTAGCTGCCAGCTCAGGTGAAACCACAACACATGCCAATAATCAAAACCCACAATGACCAGTCTTTTCATGCATTATTCCTTCAAACCTAGCAAAATTCCTGATTAAATAGCAATTTAATGGACGATGGTTGCATCTGAAAGGAAAACCAGCCCAAACCAGAAGAGTGCCATGTGCATCAGCCCTGCAGTGAAGCAATGCCTCACCTCAGGGTCAGGGGGGCTCTAAGGACAGCCCAAATAATGAAAAAATGTAGATAACAGAGGCTTCTGGGAAGCACAGCACCGTGGCTGGAATAAACACAGATAGCTGAATAGGTTTCCTATTGGCCCACTGAAGATTTTAGAAAAGATTTAATTAGACATTGCTCTTTTCAGGGTGGACAGCCTCGTGCAAAAATGTTGGAGGCAGAAGTGAGAGGCTTTCATTTCCCACCCTGGAGAAGACTGTACAATTCTCACTGCAAACAATTCGACTATGCATTAAAGAGAAACAAAGTTAAAAATCCTACGGAAAATCTTTTCGAAAAGAGGTCTAAAATAGAAAAAAACATCTCTTTGAAAAAGGTGAAATAAGAATCTAATGCATTTGTATAAATAGTTTTCCTCTAATCTTTACGTACAATTTTATTCACAGATCACCAAGTTTTTACATCAGAAAATTAAGGTTGGTGGATTGTGCATTCACGCACAATTCACGTGTTCTGTTTCCTTTTAGATAAGGCTTTTCTTCTGATTTTGCCAAGTTTTTAATCACACTTGAGAAATAATTGTTTTAATGTTTCAACTTCTAAATTATTACGCCCACGCAGACACTCAAGAATAACTGCAGCTTAATGCTGTCCACTTTTATGAATGTAGGAAAGGGCATCTGTAGAACATGAGTGAACTCGAGGAATACAAGTTTGCACAGCTCCAAAGGAAGAAGGAAACCAGAGCAAGATAACAAGAAGTGATTATGCAAAGATGGCTCTTTCAGGAACACCTAAGGACAAGCATTCACTGGCATTCATTTTCTTGTAAAACAGACCCAGACGGACCCTATGCAGGTATAAAAACACCACATTATACGTACAAGACTGTGAAATCCTCCCACAACAGCATGTCTATGTGCACACTATTTCTCAGAATTGATATGTTCTAATGAATAAACAAACATGACAATAAGTAAGGTTAGTTTTTCCACTAAAGCACTACCCTTTTCCTGCCCCCCCGCCCCATTTTGAGGTTTGGCCGTAGTTCACAGAGAAGGAAACATCCCATCCTGTTCCGTGCTCAGGGCGGTTGGTGCCCGCTCTGCTTCCTTCTCTCACCTGAGCAGAGGGTGAGCGTGAGCCCTCGTGCACAGTATCTGCAGAAGATATGTACATCTGCGAGCTACACAGGTCCTGAATTGGCATCTTATATCAACGGGCACCCATCTATACATGTGAAATTTACATTATTTGGTAAGCATACCAAATATTCCTTTACACTAATTTATAGTTTCACAGTACATTCATTTAAATGGTTCTTTTTCTAAATCAAAAATCAATTGAAACTGTAGATGAAAAAGAAGAGAAATAAATGCTTGAATTAATCCTATCTAAAAAAGATTTTAGAAAGGGATACATGAATTCCTGCTGAATGCACAGCAGTACAGCAGTCAGCTGTAACTTAAATCTATATTATATTTAATAAAACCACACTGTGTTCTCTTGTCCTATTAAAACTGCAGTCTACCTTACCAGGTCTGAATAATTTGTATAAAATTGATTGCTACAGTTCTTAGTAAGAGCTCTAATTGCATTCCTGGTAGAACTTAAAACGATAACCTTATCTTAATTAGTAGCATGCTACAGAAATGTTTCTGAAAGCTGTGGAGGATTAAACCTGCATTTTTAAACAGAAGCCTTGGGGTTGGGTTTTTGTGGTGGTTTTTGATGCTTTTTTCTTTTCTTTTTTTTTTTTTTTTGAATTTCATCTTCAACACATGAACTACTGCTAATGTAACATAAACAAAAAAGAGAAAGGTTTAAATAGAGAGAGAGTAGCCAAGCCTGCCGCCACCTCCTCTGGGCAGCAGCACCAGTGTCCGTGCGCAGGCTGCTCTCTGTGCACAGGCACGCAGCCCACTCAGGGGGCTCCTCCTGGGGAGCAGAGGATGTGCTTAATGAAGGGTATGTCTCTGCTCCCTCCCCAGCACACACCGCCTCTGTCTGGACTCAGAGCCACCAGTAAAACTCCGAGAGCTGCGCGTGGGGCAGGAGCAGGAGGTGGAGCAGGAGCCAAACAAGGCAACTCTGCCCTTGGAGGACCTGGGAAAAAGCTTCACATGGATGCACAGCCCAGCTCCAGCACACAGCAGAGGTAAAAATTCTGGTCAATTACAGAGGAAATAAAACCCCTCCACAATAAACAAAACTACAGACAAGTGTAAAACAACACCAACAACCAACTTAAACATGCCATCACCCCAAAACAAAACCAACCCGAAAGATTCACATGGGCAATGTGCTCAAGATATCCCATCAACAGGGTCTCTGATGACAGAAACAAAAATAACTCCAAATCTGCAAGTACAGCTGCCTGCCCAACTCATCAGCCAGCCAGATGTTGTCCAGCTGATGAGATTTCTACAAGCATGCACTTCACAAAACAGCAAAGGAAAAGCGCTGCTTTGCAGTCAGAAAAATTAGTACTAGTAAAATTTAGTAGCAAGTGACTAAAAGCCTTTTATGCAAATCCTGCTTAGTCCTGAGTTTGGAGGAATTTTCTTTTTCATTTGTTGGATTCTTGCTACATTTAAGCATATCCATATTGCTGTTCTGTGAAAAAGTGACACAACTATCTAGCTTAATACACAAATACTAATCAGGCTTATTTAGAAAGTAATTGGTCAAGCAGCAGCTGTGTAAGACATCTTACTGACTCAGAGGAGGCACTATTGGAACTGAAGTCTGCAATGGCATCCACATGCTTCAAAATTTTGATGTATTTTACCATTGTTTGTGCTACAGTTCTGTCAGAACTAGTTTTATGAGTCCCATCTTAGTCCATCAAAAATAACAAAATAATAGTAGAGTTTCCTTGCACTCCACTGCTGTCAGTCATGCACCACAGTACTACCACAATGAGCTACCAAGTAGTAAAGGCCAGGACAGGGGCTCCACGAAATTACTCTCTGTAACTGTATCTCCTCCAAATGAACTCCATTCCTAACTCTGTGGCGCCAAGGAAACACGCAGGTGTTTAGCCAGGTTCGCAGGTATCTCCCAGCCCGCTCTGCCAGCATCTGTGCCCCTGTCTGCCTGCACACAGCGTGGGGGGATGCTCCGGGCTGTGCTGGAGCTCCACAGGCCCAGATATGAATACCGAAGCAATGAGGTGGTGCTTCAGAATGGCCAGAGTGATGCTGCTTCCAAATGAACACGTGTGACTTGACACACACTCACATGTGTGAGAGCACCCCTGAGCACACCCCTGCACGGTGCCCTGAAATTCCACTGTCGCACACGTGCAGAATGACTGAAGTTCCCCAGGAGGGATGAGGCTCCTCTCAGAGCTGTAGCAATACACCTCCGTGGGTGAACGTGCATGCACGGACCTTTCTTTACTCGCAAGGGAATGCCTCCAAAGCAAGAGTGTGCATTAGTGTTTTGTTCAGTACAGCACACAGACGCCTACAGATTTTTTAACCTAGTACTAAGTAGTTAGCCTTTTGATACAAGAGTGATTCACACCCAGCCTTTTTAACTTCTACTGGTGTCACGGAGTGGAAGGAGAGGGATTGAATGAAAATCATCACTTATCCAAGACTGCCTGCCTACTGTTTCTGCTTATGACAATGCACAAGCAGAACAATCAGCCCCGCCTCCGATGTGATCCCAGCCAGTCTCTCAGCTAGTCCTTATAAATCCATCCATCACCTCTGTGAAAGTCACTGCCTTCCTTTTACCAAAGATAATGTATGCTATTGGGATTATACCACTGCATGGAAAGGCATTAAAGAAAGATAGACCACAATTTATGACCGAGTGTGCGGACAGCAGGGCATTATTTTAACCATAAAATCACAATCTGCAAGGAGAGTGGCCAAACCAGAGGAGCCATTAAAGACTTATAATTAACATCAATCAATGTGACACTATTGTTGACATCTTTATTACTTTAAATACACTAATCAAATACTTCTGCATTCAGATAGAAAGACTGATAGGCAGACAGGCAGGGAGAACATCCTTACAGAGAGCAATTTTAAATTATCTATTCAAAAGGTAACAAAAAATAAGCACATCATCATAATCACATGGAAATACAGTGAACTGACTGAAACTGTTCTCAGCTGGGATAGTGGACTTGGGATGGTCAGGCTTGCATAGGAGATACATCAAATTTGCCCTGTAAAAATCCCCCCCTGTATGGCTTAGCCGTGCAGCTGAGTACCAGCTCTTCTCAAGTGAGAGCGCAAACATCCCAGAGACAGGCCCTGCTGTAGGGTGTTTTGCCTTGGAAAAATTAATGGCTCCCTGGCTTCTTTCACGACTCTTCCCTACACAGGTGGGTAAACAGAAGAATATCATGGTACTATTTGCACATCCACCGTTGTGACTGTCAATATTTCCTAAGCAGATCCACATACAATTTCATACCACAGAGACACTAAAATACACCGTTACTGTTGCTACTCATACAAACATTTTGGTACTAAGGAATAAGGTGTTTCACTTCTGTACACCACTTCTCAGGCCCCATGTTCTTGTACCTTACTGAATATATTTCTGAGGAGCAGCTCCTCTCTCCATAGGACATTGCCTTTGACATTCATTAAAGGAGAATTTTTGAACAGGTGTTGAGAATCAAGTAAATGCACATAATTTCTTTTCAGAAAACATTAGATTTTAAAAATCCCTGGTTTTCCTATTTCTATTTTTCTATTTTTGATTATTCTTATGGCGATAATAATACTTTTTAAAGAAAAAATGTAACAACTTCATATTTATTTAGATCCTACTTAGTTGCAAGCAGTAGCTTACTAGAGTATAGAAGCTGACTTTGAAAGGACACGCATGATTTCCCGTCCCCTGGAAACTAACTAGAAATAAGCATTGCTGTTGTGTATTTAAAAAACCCAAACAAACCAACAAACCCAACAGAGTCTTTATGCTGTGCTTATCCTGGTGAGCACCTTTTTGGAGAGGTCAGGGCCAGCCTGGGGCTCATCCCACACATGCAGAGGGCACGGGGACCAGCAGAGCTGTGTCAGCAAGCTGGAGAAAGGCAGCCCCCCTCAGAAATAGGCCAAGCCCCCGACAGGCTGAGCTGCAGGGCACCCATGGGCCAGCCAGCCACCCCAGCAGCCAAGGGCTCAGCAGCACCTTCAGGCAGGGATTTCACTCATCCTTCTCAGCCCCGTGGCAGGGAACTCTACTCTCCCCTATACCATGGGAAAGCCATACAGAGCACTAAGTAATGAGAAAAATACCGTAATATGCCTATTGAAAATCCAATTAGTTTAAGCCAATATTTATCAGATCACTCTCCTTAAAACATTTTACTTCAATTTTAAATGAGTTATACTAATTTGGATTGGACTGTCCTTCTCTAATGAAACTGCCAAGCCTTTCAGATGCTTTAATTCATTTCCAAACAGAGTGGAGCCCCATAAAACAAGCAGAAAGAGACTGCTAAATGTATGTGGGGTTGCAGTGCATTAAAGCAAACTAATGTATCGAGTGACAAAACATAATGAATGCTTTTACAGGGGGAGGAACCGAGACTGAGGTCTGAGAGGACACACTGCAAAGCAGGCAGCCAGCCATCTGTCTGCCCGGATCTCCTTCGCATCCATCCCGCTGGAAAAGCAGCTCCTGCTCAGAGACCTGCCCAGCTCCCCACTGCCCACCTGAGCCATTCCCCAGTGCCAGTGTTTACTGCTCAGTGGGGACACTGGTACCCCAGTCCCAGCAGGGGACTGTGAAAGAGCCTACGACTATTTTTTGAATGGTTCTCGCTATTTTCCCAGGCCGACCTTATCTGTGTGAAGAACAGCACAAAAGGAGCAGATAGCCACAGAAGGTTTGCTGGCTCTGAGTCAGTACAGACCCGGCCGTATCAAAGCCGTCTAAGAAAGCAGCTGGCAGCAAACAGGAGCGGTGTGCAGGGGAAATGACAGCCCTCAGGGTGCAGCCGCTTCCTGCTCCCAGCTTTCGGCCCCTGCCAAAACCAAAAACAATGCTCAAACCCGAGCAAACATCCTCGGTGACAGAGGGGAAGGGGGCGACTCATAACGGCATTGTTCACAAATATCCAGCTCACTCAGCAAGCCAGTCCAAACGGGGCTGACATGGTATTTGCCACAGACAGATACATTTACATAATAAATAATACAGGCATCGGGTATTGCATGGTCACCATTAGACACCAGGCAGTGCACCACTGCATATACAGGTTCTCCAAACTGATTTTCCTGTGCATTAGGCTTGTTTTGGACCATCAGTTATGAACTACAACTTTGCAAATGCTCTTGCTTACACTAGAGAGAAGGGCCCAAAAAGCAAGGAGAGAGGCACTGGGTCTGAAAGAAAAGAAGGGATAAATGGACATCACAGTGGAACAGAAAACACCAAAAGGAAAGGTGACTATGCAGAGAGCAGAAGAAGAGGGGAGAAAGAAGAGATAACAAGAGCAGTGCTAGAAAACAGAATGAGGAATATCAGGGATCCTGTAATACATTAATTTCTCATTCAAATTTTACTCATGATTACATTTATGTAGCGTAAGCATACATCAGTGGTTTACTGGATTTAACTGTCGTTGCCACAAAGCACACAAGCTGCAATCTCTTAATCTTTTTTTGTCACCCTACACACCCAGGAACACTCTTTCCTTGGCAAATATACGGTTTTCAGCAGAATCTGGATGAAATTCTGCACCTTGTCCACTCTTCCTCTTTACCTGAGGTCACGGAATGCACTTTATCCATGAATCCTAGATCTTCCATCTCCTCACAGGAGTCTTTAGGATGCTTGTAAGTACAAGGTGGCAACTTAAGAGGTCTCGCAGAAATGCAAGGCATTCATGCGATGTGCTTTCTAGTGAGCTTTGAGTGCTGACCTGACAAACAAGGAAAACATATGGAAAAAATTATTTCTTGCGTGACACCTTCTCTCCTCCTCTCTCTCAGCTCCCTTCCACCCTCCACGCCCCCCCTGCACTGCAATGCACATCACTACTGCCAGAGCAGCATGCAAATGTATGCAGGTACAGCGCTGGCCTTTTACAACTGTCTGAGCCAAAGCATTAATCATCAGCTGGGATTTGAAAATCACAACCAGCAGACAGCAGTCGCGACAGCTCTGCAGCGCAGTGACAAAATATGCAGAGCGACATGGAAGGGGAGAACACACTCTGTCTTCTAGTCTCTGTGCAATTGAGAGGTATGTTAATAAGCGTGTTCATTTGAATGGCTTTTATTGTAACAATAATTTTCTTGCTCCGCTGGATTTTTTTATTATATTCCTTAGAGTAATAACATTAATCAAGGCACTGCTACATGGCACTGTCAAAGAAAAGGCACATCCTGAGCCTGCCTATCATGGAACCAGTAGTGAATGCTTCAAGGTTTAACGTGGGCCATGAGATCACACACATCCAGGCAGGCATGTGCACGCACACACTTTCCTTTTTTCATACATGATTAGATAGCACAGGCATAGTGGAGGAGAATAACTACTTCTTTAACTTACAGTTTTATATCAACATTTAATGCAACCAGTTGAATAATAGGTCTCTCCATAAGATAGCCTTCCTTTGAATAATGCATGGCCTACAAAGATTTACTGAAAATGCATGAACTGGGTTTTTAATCACTTTGTGTGACAGCACCAAAGGCACATTTTCAGCAGAGCTTCTTTTGAGACAGTGTGTGTGCACAGAGCACATGATGAGCTTTCACTCCCACTACAGGCACAAGACCTTGCAGAGATGGCATTACAGTCCCTGCACCTGCACCACAAGCACTCCCCTGTGAGCAACAGCTCTGCAGCATCTGCACACCCTAACACGCAGACACATGCTTGAAATTTTCAGAGTGTGGATGAAATACACACGTTAGAGAATGTGGCCTCTGGAAACACAAGCCACAGCAGAGAAGCCCCAAAGGCCAGCGGTGTTGTGAGCCCAGGGAGGGTGATGGGTGCCCATCCAGCCACTGCCTTTGCCTGCGCTGCAGCAAGCGCCGGAGGAGTGACCTGGGAGAGTTCAGCGCCGGGAGCTGCTCCGGCAGCCTCGCCCTGTCCTCACGTCACCCCTCGGCCTTGCCAGCGATGATGACAGCTCTGCTGGCTTGGAACTGTCTGTGGGAGCACGAGGGCTGAGTTCAGCTGCTCCTGCGCCTGCACCACAAACATCCAGGGGAGCTCAGCCATCAACTTCAAGGGCTGCACCACCAAGGCCCTTGGAGCAGCTCCTTGTACAACCAGCTCAACAAACAGTTTGTGGTTTCCTTTAAGAGTCATTAGAGAGCTTTACATAGTTTTATGTCTAGGACTTGAAATGCTGGTATCTAAGACAAACCCAGAACTTAATCACAGAATACATTTGATATTTATCCTAGGCTAAAACTTGCTCAATTTAACTTTTCCAACAAGCACAACAAATATTATGCAGCACAGTAACACTCAGCTGAAGACAGCATATATGCCTCCAAGCAGAGCAAAACATACATCTTATAAATTAACAGCCTCTCGAGAGATGCAAATACCTTAATTCCATGTAGTTTTCCAAACAGTTGTTGCAACATGAGCTCTTTTATGGGTTATTTCATATTTACAAGGGTCACAGTACTGTTTACTGATTAAAGGCAGGGAGTCAACTTTTTTTTTTGTTCCAGCCCTGTTTATTCCTGTCCATTTCACTTGGCATTAGGAGCTGTGACAATTGTTTCTCATAGGAACTGCAGCTCACACAGTTGCAGTTCTTTTCCCTACATCATACTCTTACAGCTCCCTTGAAAAACAGAATGTGTAGTTTATTGACTTAATGTCATCCGTTCCAAGGCCATCACTGCTGGATAAAAATAAAAACCCCAAACCCAAGCTGTCTTCATTTTAGCATCTGGAAAACATGTGCATTTAGGAAGTTTTGACATATTCCAGAAATGATAAACAAACACTGCCAAGTTCTTTCACTGGCTTACAGTAAAAGACAGAGTTTAAAAAAAATCCTGTGCTTCATACCCCAGCTATCCCATGTAACTCAGGCTTTGAATACAAGCACAACTCTATCTCTGCATCTATACCTTTCTACAGAAAGAGACTCCAGTAACTTATCAACAATGAAATACATTCTATTTGTCATATTTAATTCTAAAATACCAATTACGTATACAAAAACTCGAAGCTTAAAAATTAAGCTGCTCACGATGCATACCAAACAGAGGGCAAAGCAATAGGACAGTTTGCCAAACTCTGGCCCTCTCTACATGGAGAGAGGCTTTTGTGGGGGAAAAAGGGCCTTAGCGCTGCCTGGAGACATGCTGCAAGGGATAGAAAAGCCTTGGGATTTGCTTTTCTCTTTTTAAAATGCTATTTTAAACTTAAAATTATTTATTTTCTTCTTCTATGAGCAGTTTGTTGGGGCTGTTTGGCGTGGTTTTTTCCTCCTGTCTGAAACAATAAAATTGCAATTTCTTTAAACTCTTCATGAACAACTGCAACAGCCACCTAGAAAAGCCCTTGCTATCTCACTGCTAAAAGCTGAGGTGGTATGCTGTTGGTTGGGCTTTTAAAATTCTTATTTTTTATTTTTCTATTTTCATGTTCAAGATACAAAGCCTGATTAGTGCAGGAATGACTTGTGTTACGTGTCATTCAGGCACAGCCACGGCTCTTAGCTGCTGGCTGCTCCATTTCTATGTACATAATGCCATACAAACTACTAAGTGATCTTCAAGTTTTATGACTTATGCATTGGCACGATGTTTACGTTCTGCATGAAAAGAGGGAGAACAGTAAATGTGGTGTGCGCTCACGAGCTGGGAGCAGAAGTTCATCTCTGGCGAGGAAAAGACCACCTTCTGCGAGGACTCTGACAGCACATCAGCCTGGGAACAACCACCTTCTCTTAGGAAGCCTTTCACAGATATTAGGGAAAGAAGAAAGTAATATTGGAGACTCTGGTGGAGGTTGGGTGGGGACACAAACATCACAAACATGCCCTGGCAAAGGCCACCTGCTGATGAGCTCCCATACGGCTCCCACAGGGAGCACTGCAGGGTCACTCTGCTTTACAGGTTCAGCCTTGCATCTAACATCACACCTAGCGCAGCAACAAGTACACAGACAAGCAAAGCTTCAATTTTTCTATTTTCTTGAGCACTTTAGATATCCAGTATCAACAAAGACCTGCCAGGTACACAGCAAATGCATGCACCTACATCCACACCGTATCTCTTCCGCTTTGGATTTAAAGCAGAATAAAGCACTGTCCTGGTGGAAATAAATCTTGGCATAAATCAAACCAGGTATAAACATTACCTGGTATCAAATACAGTATGCTGACCGTATTTCCTTACCATTGCAGCCACTGCCCATGGGCCGAGGGTACCCTGCAAGAGGAGCCGGCTCCCACGGCGTGCCAAACAGCCTTGGCACAGACTCACAGGTCTGCACTTCTTGTCTGACTGAAATTCAACATGCACCCGTGGTAAGAGGATAAAGGGGGCCAAAGCAGCAGGGCTAGCTGGCTGCAGTGTGCAGGTGCGTGACTGGAGGCTCGGTTTGCCCATCCCAGGAGTGGTACCACAGACCCCAAACACTGGCAGCAAGGCACTGACAAAGGGCGCTGCCGCCCACAGGCGCCCCTCGAGGGCCAGCAGAGCCCGGGGCTCCCCAGTGGAAGGCAGAGGGACAGCAGCTCATTAGGCAAGGCAATCACAGGGGTTCAAAATGGAAGCCCCCACCTCATTATACTCCCGGAACACCGGTGTGGTCCTGTTTCAATACCTCATTGATACGTTGCAATAACTGGCCTGTGACACTGCCATTCCTTCTGAAAGCAGCTGGTCACAAGCCATGTGCTAAGTGGCCTCCTGACTTTGGCAGTAAGTGGCAGCAAGTAGAAATTTTTGTACAATCCACTTCAGAAAAAGAAGTCTCATTTTGCACCCAGGGACATTAGCTCAAACAATTCAGTCCTCTTCTCATCACCTACTGTAGTTCCCAGACAGGGGAAAAAGAAAAAAATTCTCAAAAAAGTGATATTATGAGAAAGCAATTTAAAAATAATTAAAATTTCAATAGTCTAGATCTGGCAAAAGTCGTCTCCCAGTTTTCTGCCCCAACCCTGAAAATGTACTTTTCAAACACACGTATTTGTTGGCAGTGCCTTGCCTCAGTCAGTCTTGTTTTCAGGTATGTTTGCACTGATTCACAGGCAGGTTTTACAGCACCAGTTACACCACTGGCCTTGGCCTGCAAAAAAACTACAGACCACAGCCATCCAAGTAGGCTATAAACCGTGCTAACCAACTTTACAGCTTTTAAATCCTGTTAGGCTCCCTCACACAGATTAAACCCCTCTAAGTTATTTATGCCATGAATATACTTGTGCAACGCACGGAAGGCAGAAGGATTTGTCTGGAGAAGAACTTGGTCCTTCAGTTGCCTTGCAAGCTCCCTCCACATCAGTTCAGCAGTGTGACATCCACAGTAAAATCAAAATCCTGGTATTTTAGCGATAATACATTTAGGAATCATACTAACCAGTATATTGTTTTCTTAGGTCTATTGACTGATAACACAAACACCACAGCAATCTGATGTGTTCACAGAGTTTCCCTATCCCTACTTCATAGGTAGGGAGATTATAGAAACAGACATAAGATTTCACCTGAATTTACTATGACAAGATCTGCTTTCACATCACATACCTAAAAATCCCCTATTCAAAGCCTATTGTTCCACAAGGACTTGCAGTAAATGTGATTTAAAAAAAAGAAAAAAAAATCTTTCTAAAAGAGAGCTAAATTACACTGATTTTACTGGGGATGGAAGAAGGAAGCTTCCATGAAAAGTCTCATGGTGCCTCAGTAAAGACAGCAAAGCTCAGTGTAATAAACTGCCTTCATTTTAAGCTCTTTTTTAAGAGACAATAACTTCAAAGTTAATATAAGAATAACGTGGCCCACCCCTGAGTTCAGCAGTTCCAAAGTGCATGTGTCTCTATGCACCTCTGTAACTACAAGTCCTGGTTTAATTATGCACAATTGGACCTTTTTTAGTGTTAGCGTTTGACAGCCAACCCCTTTCTGATGGGAAGACTTTTACAGCAGACTATGTTTTTTCAATTTTCTAAACATTCTGCATCATTAAGTAAATTTAAGTTACACAACCATAAGTAGCAGAAAGGAACACAAAGTCAGTAACAGGATAAACATACACCAGAGCAGAAATTAAATCTAGCCAGCTCTGTACTTCAAATGTAAACAGGCAGTGAAGTCATTATTCAAAGGGCTGTAAGTGTAAGTTTTCTCTTACTGGTATTGTGCTACAGTTATCACAGATGTTGTTACTAGATTATATTGCATATTATGGAATCCATATGCATTGACATAGTTATCATTTGTTGATGAAACTCCCAAAGGAGGCAAACAAAATAACAGGCGTTTGTAATGCACCACAACTCCTGAGGAGAAAAGGGTGTGTTAGGTTCACGTATCAGTTCAACTAACACAGAAAGGAGCTTGAAAAGGCAATCACAAGCAATCCATTTCTGCTCCCAGTTCTACAGCCAGTGTTGCTGGGGGAAAGAACTGAGTGAGGTTTCCAGGGTTGCACACTCTGGTATTCATTATCAGCTTGAAAAGGGATTGTGAAGCAGGGTCATCACAAACCTTTCCCCAAGAGAAGCTGCAGACCAAGACAGAAAGTGTCCTGGCCTGCCTGCGTGAGCGTCCAAGTAGCTGGGACTTCATTTAGAGTTCACTTCCTTGCAGAGTTTTTCACAACTTTACTGTGAATTACTACATCACCTTTTGCAAGAACAGGCTTAACACTTAGCACTTGAAACAGGTCTATTTACAAACACAAAAAAGCTACATAATGCTTTTTCTATTACTATTATATCACCATAAAATAAGTGTGTTTCTATTGTCTCTCTTTGAACGAGAAGGGAGTGTGGTTTGCAGGCCACTCAGGTGCAGCTGTATTGCTGTACCAGGCAACACAACAACAGAACATTCTGTAAGGAATAGCCAAACTCCTCACTGAAACCAAAATTCTGGGCTGCCAAACAAGTAATTAGCACAGTGACCAGAGTCAGGGGAACAGATTACTCTGTCCCAATCCCAGAGAGGAGGAGTTCTATACTGAGGAGAATTATAATTTATCAGGAAAAAAAAGCACAGTAAGAGATAATGGCAAGAAATTTTGCTAAAGACATGGAAACTGCAAGTAAAGCATGACTCTGATGCAAAATGCAACTAAAAATTTCCAGAAAAGCCATTGAACAATTTCCAAAGCCCTTTGGTTGATAAATGAACTTAAGACTGTAGATTTCATTTAATGCCGGAATTATTTGCTTGAATTCTCCTGTATAGACAAATCAGCCTTTTCAGAATGATTTTCCTTAGCTTAAAACACATGTAAAACAACGTGCCCAATTAGCTCTGCTCCAAGATGCAGCACTGGGGCTGCTCCTGAGGTGGTACGCCTTTAAATCTTTGGTGCTGATGTGAAAGTATGTGCTCACTGGTCTGATGTTTTCAGTAATTGTCAGCACAGTGTCACTGGACTTATACACATCTTGATGAGAAAGTACTAAAACAGGAACTCTGCTTCTGCTTCTTAATCTGTTGCACTCACATCAAAGCCAGCCCCTGTATAAACAGGAAACTGGAATGGCTCTGATAATGTGTCACCCACAGGACTGGAGATTTAAAGGAGACTGCACAAACAGAACTGCGGACACTTCTGCATTCTCACTTATAAAGCAGTCACTCCCCAGCAGATCATCCTCCTCCAGGAAGCCAAGAAATATGAAGCTCCCAAGATTGCATGATAAAGTTAAGTAACTTTCTCTCATACAAAGTCTCAGTCGCACTAAACTAGCCAAGTTGTCAGCCGTGTTGAAACAATAAAGGCAGAACTGTCAAAAGAACCTGAGGTCCCATTTTTAAGGGGACTCGATACCCGTCATCCAACATACTGCATTTGCTTTAGAAAATTTAATCTCTGCCCTTCTAACTGTCCAATAAGGTTGCAAAACTGAGTGTCTGAAAACAACTAATTAGTGCAACCAAGAAACGAACCTCTTAAGCACTCACCTCTTCCTTTTATTTTCGTTTTTAATTTGCTAATATGAACAGCTGTAAATTGTTTTTAGAAACAGCAAACACATTATTTGTGGTTTGAAAAAAGCCTGCAGGAAAATACCATCCAAGACAGAGCACAATGCCCTCACTTTTAAACTGTGTTACTGGGCCTATTGGAGTGCCAACAATGTGCAAGTGCCACAGGTATTTAACCTTCCAGAGTACTGAGAGAATTCCCTGGAAGGTGCCAGAGAAGATATCAGGGGGTCATTATAATGAATAGGGTACATAGCAAAAAGGAGACCAAGTTCTGTAACCTCCGTGCTGGGGAGCACCAGAGGCAGAGATGAACAGAGAAACTCTAGTTCTGAGGTCTTCCCTTCTGGTCACAGGGTCTTGACTTCTAAGGACACCATCACCGACCCCAAAGTGGGTAAGAAAAAACCCCAAAAAACCAAAATCTAAAACTTATCACTTTCCTTCTATAAGATAAAGTTTATGACATAAATAAATAATAGTACAGAGCGTTGTTAATGAGGCTTTGGAGTTACCAGCATTTGAATTCAGAAGGTTACAGATACTGTGCTGTTGTGACCGAGATCAACCGGACATCTAATCAGGTGGTCATGTCTTTCATCAGCTCTCAAAGTCACAGTAGAGTAAAAAACACACAACAAAGGAGCTCAGGGGCACAAAAACTTTCCCCAAAATCAAGAAGTGAGATTTTCTTTGCTTTACATCACAGTGAGATTTTCAGTTGCTCTCCACCTGTTTCTCCCCATTTCAGCTCATTAATCTGCAGTGCAAAAATAACTGAGAGTGAGGCAAAGCCTTTAACTGAAAGTTGGGAAGAAATGCATTGGTTAGGTGTCTAATGTACAGTTCCTAGGTGCCACATGAGAGCACCACATTCAGTTTAAGATTACTTTAGAGTTAGGATTATTTTTCTACTCTTCATTTATTTCAGCTACTAAATTTATAAATTTTGTATTTCACAGAATCACAGCATGAGTAACGTTGGAAGGGACCACAATGGGTCCTCTGGTCCAACCTCCTAGCTCAGGCTGGGCCATCCTACAGCACATTGCACAGGGATTCCATCCAAACAGTTCTGGAATCCCTCCGGTGAGGGAGACTCCACAACGTCTCTAGGAAACCTGTTCCAGTGCTTGGTCACCTGCAAGATAAAGTTCTTTCTCATGTTCACTGGAACTTCCTGTGCATCAGTTTCTGCCTCTTGCTTGGCACCACCAGGCAGAGACCCACAACAGTGCCAGCCCTTTTATCCTGACCCATAAACTCACTCATCATTCAGCCCAAGACAGAGCTCAATACATGCTTTATGAACAGCAAGTGTATTCAAATATTGCTCTTTGGGGGGAAAAAAGAAACGTATTTTTCTTCAGCTACCCTTGTTTTTTTGTTATTGCTGCTGTTCAACAACAATGTGTTTGCACTGGGTTTGATCAAAATGTGCCAATTCTCAGATCTTAACATACATTATATTTTGATTTGTAAAGGATTATTGACATGACTTATACTACATAAGGCAGGATTCCTTCTTTACAGTATATAAAATATCACAAATCAGCAACAGCTATGAAACTTTGCTCAGGGGTTAAGGTATTTTACTGCCAAGATCCATCTCTCAGAAGCATAATCAGCCCTTGGTAGGAGCCAGAGTCATGTACTGCTTCATCTTCTATTCTAATGTGTTTTGTATCTCCACATAAATACAGAGGTCTTTAAATATCATTCCAATGAACAGAGTGGGGGACAGAAATATCCTTGGCAAGAAATGAGTTCCAGGTTGAAGTGGCAATATTTTGTACCGATGTAAAATTGTCACAAAATGCTGAAGATTATTGCCATGCCAATTTTGGTGACACAAAATCTGCGCGTAGCACGTCTGCTGTTACACAATGAAATCAGGCACACACCAGGTATGTGTAACTAATGAAAACAGAGCGTGCGCTGTGAGCAGTACAGACGCCATGACACAATAAGCACAGAACAATTTGCCAGGGCAATTTTGTAACCATATCTTTTGAAAGCAAGCAAATTCATATTTTGATTTAAACCTCAGTATATTTTCAGCAGCAATGCACCTGCAAAAGTCTCACTTCTATGACTTTCCATTTACCAACGCAGCCCTAAAAGAACAGACTCAGGTCTTCTGGTTAACACACAGGGCACAAAACTCTTCATTAAACTATGAATCATGAAAAAGACAGATGCCTGGCCAAGCACGTAAGGCTGGAGTTAAAGGTGTTCCCTTATTTTCACGCTGCTGCAAGTGGAATGGTGCCACAGGCTTTACCTAGACAGAGATTTCAAGTGGGCTGTTACCATGTCTGAGCTAACACCTGTTAACACTCTCTCATTGCTGTACCTGTGCACTTCAATACACCCTAAGCTGTTCCAAACGTAGCACAGGGCAAAATGAATCTTAATCACGGTAAGCAGACGCATACTCTAGGAAACACAGGAATTCTGAAAGGCAGCAGTCTGAACTTGGTAACTGATGGGTTTTTCTGTGTCCGCCCACAAGCCACTGCCTAGGAAGAGCTGTGGAGGGGAAAGCTGAGTACTGTATATGCAAGTGATCAGCTAGAACCCCCAATTTGATTTACATCAAAGTTAAAGCAATAAGACATGCTGTGTTAACTTAAGCTACAGTGCTCCCATTATCTGCAAAGTAACCCTGCCCAGAAATACTAATGGGGGGGAAAAATCCTGTATATGAAATTAAAGCATGTTAAATCAAGAAAACAAAAAACTCTCTTTCCGCAGTTTGATAACACTTAAGAATCAGGTACGTCGTATTAAGAATGAAGAAACTCCTTCGGCCCAGAAAAATGAACTGTGCTCTTTGAAAGCCAAAAGAACAATTTAAACTGTGGCATATTAGCCACATTCCATTGGTCTGTATGAAAACCACAACAGTGAGGTTACTTGGATAACCTCTATAACCGTGCTCTATAAATTCCCTGTGCCACAATGGTACAAGGATGGGTGCTGCTCACATGGCATTAAGCAGTAATGAGCAGAATAACGTGGTGTGCACATCAGAAGGCAAAGCAGAGTTAAATCCAGGTACAATAAAAAACTGAACTAAAATGCTTTGACAAACAGGGCTTTCATGCTCATTACCATTGTTTTTCTGTAGAATTAGATATCCAACCAGTCAAAAAAATTCTATTCTATTAAACACACATGCCCATACATATGCACATCTACATGGCTACATACCTGTCCCAAAACACAGGCTTTAAAAACTGGAAGAACACTGCAAGCAGCCAGACCAATCCTTCTTTAAAACCAAAGATGAAATTTTACCTCTTACTGATGCAGTTGTATTATTTACTTACAGCTAAACAGGCTATAAACTGTGTATCTACTGTACACCCTTGTAATGAGGCGTTTCCTTACACTGACTCAGGCAGTACTGGGACAATTAAAGAGTGGAGGGCTTCTATCAAGAGAGATTTTTTGGTGACACATGAGTTGCAAAGAAATGCTAATGTGCTCTCCAGTGCTGACACAGCAAACAAACAAGCACAAATAATTCCTCACGTCTGGAAGTGAAAAGGAAAGCAATGCCATTCTCCTGGTGGGAAGACACATTCATTATTTCAATATGGAATTTATTCTGGCTGATGGATGTAGACTAAGAGAATTAAAATCAATAGAGTCATGCACATATTCAGTTTGAGTGAGGTGGATTTTAAGCAAGGACAGGAAAGTGAGAAACATGGATTTTTTTTTTTTAATAGTTTGAATAACAGTAAGAGATTATTATGAGTTTTACTCACGGAAATTAGCCAATTAACTAGAGGATGTCATCAACCAGACTCAGGATGGGAAAACATAAAGTAAGGCAACTTCCCTTCTGTAAATAACCCTTACTCATTCATCTTTTATTCATTCATTTTATAACATGACCTGCAGTCAGTACAAATTTACTAGCAGGATGCATTAAGGAAAAGCAAAACACATTCTGTTTCCTCGCCATTGCCCATACTTCACCTTTTTCCTGTAAAGAATGAGATAATGAAAACTCACATGGTTTATGACATTCCCCTTGCAAATTCAGACCAGTAAAATCTGCCCTTCTTATTGGCTCATATGTACTGCAGTTTTTTTTGCTGAGGCTCTAGTCAACAAATACTGTGTTTTTCCAAGGGAAACACCAGTGCAAGTGATCTCCTTGCTGTGTTCCTTGGAAGACTCCGAACACGGGTAGAAAATGTCAAGGGGGAAACCTTGCCTAAACCTAGGCTAGGCATTAAAACTCCCCAGGGGAAAACCATGTTTATTAGGGCACTCCTCTTGTTCAATAAAGGCTAGCAAGCACTTCCAACAAATTTCCTCTTGGGTCAAATAAAGCTGACGAGAGAGTGGATGTGATGCCACCTGACAGGCCTGGATTTTCAGATGAAAGCTACGGTAGTATTTTGGACTCTCAGGCTCTGGATCTTGCTTTACAATGATAAAACAACACCTCCATGATTTTTTTTTTTCAAATAAACTAAAAATGTTATTTTATTTCTGGAGAAAATGGACACAGATGGAAGTTTGTTCAGTGCTGCGTCCCCAGATGTGAATGTCGAGCAGGCTGGCAGTACCAACTGCCACGAGAGCTGCAGCTGTGGGGTTCTGCAGAAAAGGGCTCCTGCTCACCCCTCACGAGGGCCAAAACCTCTGCCTGTTTTCTTTCAGCCTTCTGAAAGGGCATTCCTGAGAGAGGCTCACTGTGCTCCTCTTAAGGAAAATATATCCACTGTATTACTGAGAGATGCTCTCTGTAGATGATCTAGCATCTCATTAAGATGATTTTGCCCTGTGCTGTTCTGGCACACAGGCTCTCATAAACAACATTTTCAATACTCTGCTCTTCAGATCTCATCACAATCCTAAACTAGGTCACCTGGAATGATACTATGGCACACAAACAAATAGATCACATCCAACTTCTCCCTTTTTTAAGTACCTGATATTTAGGGGCATCTTCCCTGCAAAGGAAAATTTACAGAAAAACAACAGATGCTTTCATTAGCCCTTTACCAATAGCTGGCTTACCTCAAATCACACTCAGGCTGACAGTGAGCGACAGTGATTGCCAGTCCCTGCTACCAACCATCTCCTTTCTGGCAGCCCAGGGCACAGATTTTCCCCTTGGGGGAACACGGGGCTGTGGCTGGAACGGGTCTGGCACATGAACCCTCTGTGCAGCCAAGCAGGGAAGCCCAGGCCAGGGTGAGGTGGCTCTGCTGAGGCAGCAGCGAGCAGGCTGTTCTCAGCACACACGAGCTGGCATCTGGTGACACCCTGGCAAAGACAAGGCAGGGTGGGGATGCTCTGCCAAGGGCCACGTCATCCTGCTATGACACCTGTATGAGAGCCCCAGCTCACCTCCTGTTACTCACTGCACCTGAGCCAGGACACAGGGGAAACACTGCCACTGCCCAGGGAAGACACAGCAGCTCAAGTTAATGATTAGATGAACTTGCTATGGCATTGGCCACATTTCATTAATTTTATGAATAAAAGGAGGAACCAGCCTAGCATTTCCATGGACTGCAAACTCACCTTAATGTTGAACTTACGATCACTCTGTAAGAACACTACTTCTTAACAGCTGGCTGTTATTTTGCTTTCTAAAACACTTTACAAAACTACTTTAAATGGACAGCTGTTATCAACAATGGTATTTATTTTAGCTATCTCACTCTTACTACTCAGGCAAACCTTCAGGGAGGGGGAAAGGGACAGGAAGAAAAAGATAAAGGAAAAACAAATAGAAGCAAAGTAAGCAATAAAATATTGAACTTCTAATCAAGGATTACAGAATAAAATTGTCAAATATGAAATTAAATCAGTGCCATACGCTGTCTGAGCCATGTACACAACTCAAATTCCAAGCTCAGGTTCCGATGCATGGTCCCTGAATGAGGAAACAAAGTGAATTCCCTGGTCTCCACCTGTTGTAAAGGGTGGCATAACAACCCCTATTTGCTTTGCACCTATGACTTCTGCCAAGTTCAGTAGTTCAAAAAGTCTTATTATTGCAGCAGATAAGACAGAATCCTGACTCGGGGTTTGACACGGTGGAGTGCCTCATTACACACTGTCACAGACATCACAGGATGCACCACAGATTTCTTCGTCAAGGAGAAATAATGAGCTGTCCTGGATCCACGGTGTCTTTTACAGCCTCCCAGATGTTTGCATTTATTTATTTTCTTATTGCATTTAAAACACTCCCAAAACCTGCATCAACTAAGTAAGGAAAAATACACCTTTATCAGCATAAAGCTGATAAAGATCAAAATATGAGATTGCTGACAAAGCACCGTAATGGAAATCATCTGTTTATTCAGCATTCTCTTTCAATACTATGGGATATATTCAGATTCCTTCTACAATTCCCTCCTCATTAACATCCTGTCCTGCTTGCCACAGGCTGTGACGTAGACTCTGATAATAGTTTTGGCATATGTTTCCTAAGGAAAGGCCCAACCACCCTTCTCTTGAGCAGATGTCAATCGTGTTGATGCTGGAGATGCACATGTACCACCTCCTGCTGGGGCCCAAGTCTCGGCACTCACGTGACCTGTCACTGTCACTTAACTCTAATCACTGAAAATCACACACAGACACTGCAGAGCTCCTCTGCGAATGGGCAAGGCATGTATGTGTGTGCCTGGGCAGACGCACACACACACCAGGCACGCACTCCAGGCACACAGGAGAGCCATGCTGTATCTTACAAAGAAAAGAAATCATCATTATCCCTGAAATCTTACGGGAGGGGCAAAAGGCACCTCAGGGAAAAGGCAAGTTCCTTCAGCTCCATCATCCCAGAGCCACATGAACAGCAGCCAGTGGTATCATTGGTTAAGGCTTCTTCTCAATTTTGTTTTTCCCCCCTAGAGATATACAGGAGAACAGGTGTCATTTTAACGTAAAACCATAATAAAGTCTTCCACAGTGCTAAGACAAAACGAGTTTCCAGATGCATGAGATGCATCAATTGGAGTACTGCTCCTCAGTAAACATAACCAGACAGTCAAACCTCCTCTTTGGCCTCTTCTACATCAGCGAATTAAACAGCAGCAAGAAGCAAACCCAGACTTCAATTGTCTCTGCAGTTCAGCTATTAGACAAGCTCTTGTTTTAGCAGACTGCCCAGCACCACGGGGGGAAACACAGTGAGGGACAAATCCCATAGTACAGTGTGGACGTGCTCACCTTCTTCTGGCCACTCAGAGCTGTACGATTTCCCCGTGGGCTGCCTGTATCCCCAGTGCCAGGCAGCACTCCCAGGCGAGTTCAGCTTCCCCGCACAGACACAGTCTGTCTGCTGCCAAAGCGCAGCCTTTGCTCAACAGAGGTACCAAATCCCTCTCAACAACATCACAGTAGCACTATTTCTGACTAGAATTTCATTCCTTTCCCTACCAGGTGAAACAAACTACGCTGTAGCTCCATCATACAGCCTTGTGAAGAGCATTTAATGGGACAATATGTAGAACAGCAAGAATTTGGCATATCAAATGTATTCTTTACTCAGAATTCTCAAAACACAAAGTATTAACAGCAAAACTGACACTGACAGAAAATGTAGAGGAATAGAAAGCTGTCAAAAGTACATTACCAAGCCTTCTCATTTAAAAATAATTAAGGATAGACAAGCACACAGGTATACACGCAACTCACAATAGCACAGAAACTTCTGAGCTGTTGCATGTTATGAGCACATTGCCATTGTAGGGACAGTTAATGTACTTCTCCAGGGCCTAAAATCTCACTTGGGGAAAGAAAGAGTAATTGTTAAGGTCCTAGAACAGAGTCCAGAGGATGGAGTTTTCATGCTGGGATTGGGATTTCTGGAACCTGTTCACCCGTGCTGCACAGTCTCCCTAACAAAATGAGGAGAAGCCAGGGCTTTAGTGTCTAACTATGTCAGCTGTGCACCTCTGAACTGGAAGAGACAGGAAGCTGAAGACAAAAACTACAGAAAGTCAATAAGAGCAGCCCAGGCTTTAAGTTCCAGAGTTAAGCAAAAGGAGCAAAAAAACGGGGAGTGAAGTACATTCCAGTACTTCACATTTTTCCACGTAGAAAAACCCCAGTACCATTTCTCACAGAAATCCAGCTTTAACTGGCCCATGCTCCGTCCCTTTAAACCCAAAACTTTCAATTCTCATCTCCAACAAATAGAAGGATATCTTTCTGCACAGGTCAAAACCAGAGGTGACTTGACTGCCTCCTTCCTGAATTCTTCCTAAAGAGTTGCACATCTTCATATTCCCTCATTAAAGCAGTTGAACAGTTCAGTAGGGCAGGAGATACTAGTAAAGTTGCCAGTACTGATCCTGTCCCAGCCTATGATGCTACCCCGTGTTTACAGTGCTTTAGTGCAGCATCCACACTGAACACAGCCAAAGCACGGATTCACTCTCTGTTGTTTCCTTTCTTCGCTCCTTTCCCCACCTCACCCTTCACATGCCAAGTGACTGCACTGCAAAACTTGTTTGGACAGAGCCAGGGCAAGGGCTGTGATCTGTCACCAAACCTTCCTACAAAAACAAGCAAGAGGGGCATTTTTTTCCTAGTACTCCCCATCTCAAGACTGCAGAGTGCCAAGGGCTGATGGTTTGGGTATGCTTTTCCTAAAGCCCCATTTCATATAATCCCATGCTTGGCAACACCCTTGTGAACTGCTAATCTTTCTTACAATGGCCATAGATTATCCCCAAAAGAGAAGTCCTTTTCAAGAAAAATGGTTGTTCCCTCACATCTGTAATTTAGGGAGGAAATATCCGAACACAGATAGGAAGAAAAGTATGGGATGATACGGAAACAAAAAAGAGTAAGCTATAAGTAGAGAGTCCATGTATAAATTCTAGATCAAAGAAAAACTCCTTATTTCAAAATATGCCTCTCACAAAATTACATGTATTTTATAGCACAATATTCACCTGCTCTTTGCAATACTGGACTCTAAGGAACTATAATTGGAAAACGTATTTTAAATACATTGCAGTATATCCTGAGCAGCCAACAAGGTAAACTATCAAAGGGAGCTAACCACAAAAAATGCAAATACCTGGCCTCCTTCCCCCTTCATGCACGTTACAGCATCTCTAAGGTGGCACAGCAAACCCACTGTTGAAAGGCAGCCCTGAGAGATGTCACTCATCAGTGCCTGTTTTGGTTACGTTTCCCATCACCAAGCAGACAGGAAATGTTCTCAGGCTCACGAAAAGGCAAACAGAAGCCAGAGTTAAAAGGAGATTCTTTTTCCCTTTTCCCTCTGCACACCGTAACTGTGAAAGACTGGAAGATGTATGGGGATCAAGTTACTCTCCTGCTACTTACTGCCTTCAGGTGGCTGCAGATGAAAGAGAAAGACTGGCAGCAGATGTGCCCATCTGCTCTGCCTCCTCCTCCTGTGGCACACTACACCACCACTGCATCCAGGCCTCTTGGCACGCTCTGGCCAAAGGTGTGCCAGCTTTGCACAACCCAACCTTCTTCCCCCTCCATTGAGGGTCAATAGGCGAGCTAAAAAAAAAAAAATCACTCTGTGCTTCCTCACCACAAGCTTCTTTTTTTTAAAGGGATGATGCAAAGGAGATTTATGGTCTTGAGCTGCCGCACCTGGAATGAGCAATTATGGCCCAGATCCCTCCCCAAGAGCTCCGGCATCTGCCACGTCACCCCTCTCTGCTGTGAGCACTGCAGTACCGTGCCTGCCTTCAAATGCATTTTCCCTGCCAGGAGTCTTAACATTCCACTAATCTTAAAGACATTTGCAAAGGAAGCAGACACTAGAATGAACAACTGCTCCAGAAGTTTAATTACATCCATCTCAGCATCCTTTCTTTCAGCTTAGGACCGTGGGTGGAATTACTGGTCAGGGAGCAGGTTGTCACTAGCAGTGCATTGGTAACTTGAACAAACTAAGCATATACAGCAAACATGCTCAATTTCCTAAATAACAATGTCCAATACCCTCTCATTTTGCTTTTTATTTGTGGATAGCTGGACAACAAGAGAAAGAGCTGTTGTTTGCAAACAAGGTTTTCATATCATATATGTGCACAGAAAATCACCACAGACCTCTTCAAATGTATTGTTTTACATATATTAAATATTTGTGATAGTCACAGTCTCTCAAAGACGCAAAATAATCGGTGGTAGAAACTCAATCTACTGTAACACTCACTGGCAATTCATGTTGATGGATGGGTGGAGCACCGGGTTCCTCCTGTGAGGAACAGCTGAGGGCTGGGGTTGTTCAGCCTGGAGAAGAGGAGGCTCCAGGGAGATCTTTAAGGCCCCTTCCAACCCTGGCCATTCTATGATTCTATTTTATATCCACTTTACAACGTGAAAAAGTTGTGTACACATCTATGGGTGCAGCATCTCAAACTCATTGGCTTATTTATGTCTTCATAACCTTGCAGAGAGATTTGCAAGAGCAGTAAAAGGTAAAAACAAGCAGGTGAAATACAGACAGAACACGAATTTGGGGACATCTCGGGGTGAGCTTTCCTCTGTTCACTCACACAAACACAGAGACATTCACCACCAGTAACTGCTAAGGCTGAAAATCAGAAGCACAGGCAAAGTTTCAGAAATTTGTTCTCCATGTGTGTATTTGAATTATATGGTGTTTTCTTAATGCAACTAATGAGATTTGTTTTCTACCTTCTATTTTTTTCTAGCTGTGCCTTGTTGGAAACACTTCAAGATACTGTTTTCCTTCTGCCATAAAACCAAAATTCTTTGTGCAAAACAAATAAAGGCAGTAAAGATTATATCAGCTGTTCATTTCACAATACAGTCAGAACTGTGCTACAGGGAAGTGAAGGTTAAATTTGGGAATGCAGCAGGAGAACCTTTCACCTGCAAATACTGAGGCAGCTTCCTCTTGAACACAGAATAGAGATGACTTTGGAAACACTAAAATATCATTTTTAACTACATGAGAAACAAATACAAAAAACACACGTCAGTATTATTTCCAAGATGGGCCATCGTTCCTCTCCGTCCAAATGTACTTTGAGACAGTCTCTTCCAGGCTCTGTTGTCTAGTCCCCAGTGCTTAGCACCCTTACCAATCGCTCAGTGGGGTGAGGGGCACACGCTCCCCTGGCACTGCCAGGGCTCTGCTCTGCTTTGCAGGGACTGTCCCAGAGAGCACACCCTGCCCGGTGACCCTGCCTGGCCGCGGCTCCTCTCATGGGCAGTGTCCTCAAAACGCAGAGCAACGCTTGCAGCACTGCTAAATCCCACTCACCACGGCAAGCTTTTTATCCTAACACGAGATAAAAACCCAGCTACCTAGATTTTGTACCCGGGATGGAAATTTTTGAGACAATTTCCAAACATATTTTAATGACAACCAGACAAATATATATATGTGTATATATGTATCTCAGCATGTTAATATTGTTACTCCAGAATATGATTCACATATTCTATTTAAATCTCATAAAATTACAATCTTACTGCTATACTCCTTGTCTGTCTTTGAACTGCATTTCCTCTCTAAACTGTCATTACTATTAAACTAAAATAAACTTTTACTACAACATGCTTTTAGGGACATAGGAAACAATTCATTTGTGCACCCACTTTTATATCATGCACTCCTCAATGAAATACTGGAGAAAAGGCAGTATGCCTCAATTTCATCATATTTACTAATTAATAAAATGCTCCCTCTGGATTCAAATACAACTTTATGTAGTAATTTTCCACTTTAAATAAGAAGCACTACATCTGTTTTCAGGGGGTTAAACCCAGTTTTGCTTTGCATCATTGTATTTATTGTAATCTTTTTAGTAACTTGTACTCTCCCTGGAGCTGGGTTCATTTCTCGGGCTGGTTTCTCTCTAAAGCAGCACAGGGCTCTTCCTGTAGCACGCCCTTGCTGCAGTCCTGAGGCTGAAGCAATGCCAGGCACTGCAGAGCCCTCCCTGGACGGGATCTCAGGAAACCTCACTCACCCCACCAGTGCAGCGATCCTGAGCTCAGCCTGGGGCAGCCCCGGCTCCTCCTCGCACAAAGACTCTCGGGCTCAGGGCATGTTACCCACCCCACCTTCCTCCCTGCCGCAGCACAGCCTCTGTGCCAGGGCTTTATTTGAGCTTATTGAGCTTCCTGAGCCTCACACGTGCAGAAGTGCTTGCCTCTTGGTTCTCTCAGAGGAAAGGGGAAAGAGGGAGGGGGACTAAAACCCCACTGATCAGTCAGTTGTTCCCTCTTGTTGACAATATGCAATATTCTCATAAATCCATCATCTGCGGGACAAGACAATTACCTGAAGAGCTAAAATCTACACTCAGGTCACAAGCAGGGCTGAGATATCTCGGTAATATCAGAGACACAATTACCCACAGGGAGGAAGCAGCCAGAAAGAGGATGATAAGTACCAACAATTTGCTTATATAACAACAAGGGGACAGAGAGCCATATATCTTGAGCAAAATAACATCTCACTTCTCCCAAGACATTGAACTATAATCTCAGTTGACAAAATATGAACTCCAAAGTATTACTTTAGCATGAGGAATAACCTTACCGTCAGCATTGCTTCTGTGCTGCTCCCACCTCCCTTGCTGGTTGCTCTGGCCTGGCTGTCAGAGGTGCTCAGGTGGAACCTGTTGGAGCAGGGACAGGGCTGGAGAGACTCCTGTGACCCAACAGGTGTGACGAGCAGGGCTCTGCTCATTGCCTCCTGTGAAAGTAACAGAATTAATTGCTGAGCTGCTCATGGCCTTTGAGCCTTAACGGGTATGATCTGAACAAGAATACACCCTGCCCCTGAAGATACTGAAACTCTAAGCCTAATTCCCTCCATAAAGGCCATCAAACACCCCGATGGCACCTGGTGAACATTAAAGGCAGTTTTGGTTTCAAAGGCAGAAGCCCTTGAGAAAAACTGAGGTCACATTTGTCACGTCACTCTTTGCTCTCCAAACATTGTTTTCCTTCTTTATGTTTTCATTAACACTATCAAGTCTGACAAATACTTTCCTTCTTTTTTTCTTTTCCCTCCCCCTGTCCCCCTGCAGTTCTTCCACAAAAGAAGTGGGGGAAGAGGAGATTTCTCCACACAGGAAGATTCTTCTGAACAGTTTAGTGGTGAGCTCACAGTCTAAACGAAAAAGACTCAGAAGTCACACCAACCAAACTTCTGCAATGTAGCTGAAGATGGTCTCAATATTCAATTATACTCCTGCTAAGTCATTACTTTTCATCACCAAATAAAACACTGTTTCAGACCTGGAAATCCCTTGTCAAATTCAGAACTGCTCCACTGTGCACAGCAGAACTGAAGTTAGCTCTTCTCCTGGGTCGAGCCACCTATGTCTATTATTATCTGTAGGTGAAAGGAAGCAGCAGGAGCACTGTTGGCATGGCAATATAGGAGGAACTTGCTCCCAGCTAGGCCCTTACCCTCTAATTTTATACATCTGTGAATACATTGAAACAGGAAGGCTGTAGTATTTTAATGGATAAAAAATTGGGGGGGTTTCCCTTAGAAAGGATTGTTATAATGATTAACATCAGTCCTCCTTAAAATTCCGCTTTCTCTTGCTTACTTATAAAGATAAAATAATTAAGATGTTTAATTTACAAGTCAAATTCTCTGAGTTTCTTCACACGCTTGTTTATAAGGAAGGTTTTTGACTGCAGCTGGAAGGACAGTGTGTGTGTCCCATCCCCAAGGCACTGAGAGGGCAGAGTGCTACAGGCAGGCTGAAAGACCCCTTAAACTGCACTTCTGGAGATATTACACTCTTGAGATGCCCGCACTAATGGTGGAGACATCACTCAGGCAGCTGTCTGAGACTGGAGGCACCCACCATCCAGCACCCCTTGCATCTCCTCCTCTGCCTGCTGCCACGAGTTCCAATAACTTGATCCAAGGTACTACATCTGTTTAGCAAACGAAAGGCTATCTATGCAGACAGCCTATTTGGACTGCCAGAGCTGACCCTAAATTCCTCTCTCAGATGTACTCGTCCAAGGCAGAGACAGCCCAGTGAATTCCCAGGGCCAAAGTAAGAGGGGGACACCCTTCCACACTTCCCCAGGCGCAGAGGGACAGAGCTTGTCCCACGCTCTGTAACAGAAGTGGTCCAAGGAGGAAAAACAACAGCTCCACTTAAACTGCAGAGCATTTTCACTACATACAAACAACTTATTTATAGCTAGGTGTTGGTACACTGCAAACACTGAGACACCAAAATAAAGAGGCTTGGGTAGGCTGAGGCCATATTTATTCCGGTTCCATCTTTTAAGGAACAAAAACAAGGTGCAGTATTGGTGCTTATAAAACCCTAACATTAAGTGGGCATGAAAGAAGTATCTTTGCAAGAACTTTTCGCCGCAGCACAGCACCTGTCTGTGCTCCAAAAGCTGTCCAACCCTTTGGCCATGACTGATGCAGCCAGCTTGGCTCTAGAACGGGTACAGCCGTGGTCTTTCCTACCTCCCTCTGCAATGCTTGTAACTGGTTGATTATTTAAAGAGCGTGGCATTTTGCAGGGGTGGCATATGCAGATCTGCAATTTTTTGCCAAATCATTCTCCTCACTCTTCTTTCCATCTGCTCTACCCCAGAGCATCTGTGAGAGAAAAGGACGCCTACAGGTGGTCTGAGCACTGGAGTTGTGTGCTTTGCATCAAAGACTATCATTTATTTCAGGGGCAGACCTGATACACACAGAACATACGCCAGGCCCCAGTGGCTGCCCCATGGCACGTGACGGTGCCAGGAGATGAGGGTTTTCCCTGGCTGATGTGTGCAGCTGCTTCAGGGGCTGCGTGGGAGGAGGATGTGGGCTGGCCCTGGCAGCACCGACCTGAACTTCCCTCTGACAGCGCACAGGGAAGAGCCGGGGCGAGACTCATACGTGCCCACCCACACAGACAAGCCAGCAGATATAAAAATACATGACCTTAAAAACCAGGGCACAGTCTCTCCATTTTAACTTTTCTTCCCTTTCTCACCAGCACCACAAGTAAATCAGGCATTAAAATACCAGCACAAAAACAGAGGACTGTGGAGCCCTGCAGAACTGAAATCAAGTTACACACACCAACAGGACTGGCCTGTTGCCTTCACCACATTTGCTACCACACTCCTATGGCCACCCTCCTAAAATTTCCCTCAGACACTTCTAACTTCCCATTTCTCTATTTAATTCCAGAAGAAGAAAAAATGGGGGGCAGAAAAAAGAAAAAAAAGTTGCACTTCTGTCTGTATGAAAAGTACAAGTTTGCCTTCAGAAAGCATCTACAAAGTGCAGAAGGACCAACTGCTCAAGTTTACAAAAACAACCACTTCTCCCACATATGTTCCCCTATCTCCTGAGAGGAAATTCACTGCTCCGAAACCTGATATTCCGCATGCTCTAATTAAGGAAAAAGGAAATAGCTTTCGGTCTCTTGTGCAAGGCCCAATGAACATAAGTCAAACACTCACCTAAAACCATGAAAACACTTTGAAAAAAACCCTAACCCAAACATTCTGCTAATTTCCCAGATGTATATCCAGTAATGTTTCTGGTATAAAGGGAGTGGGTAGGAAGACGGAAATAATTTAGTGATGTGACAGACATGCCTTTCTAATCCATCCCCAGCCCATTTTATGTCTTCGTGGTGGAGGGATTGGCTCTGTGCTGCCCCAGCAGGGCTCCCAGGTGGCACAAAATGGGCAGTGCCCCGTCTCAGAAAAACTGCTTTCTGTGAAGCGTTGTGGTTCTCTGGTCACACTTATTTCTGCAGCACCTCCCAAATGCTTAGGCAAAGTTAGCAAGGGTCAGGAGATATACAGCCCAGGATTTCCATTTAGGAAACTCCAATACTTCTTTCACATTGAAAACCCTTTCTGTCTCTGGCGTAACCTGTTATTTCACTTGTTTCCAACCAGCTTAGTGACTGAGTATTCACCACATTTGTATGAACAAAGGCAAATAAAATGGCAGCCAGAAATATCATTTACATGCACATGCCCAGTTCCACTGAGCATCACGGTTATCTGCCCATCCGGCCTCTTTGAGCGCAGCAACAGCTCTGAGGGAAGGCAGGGTCTGACATTAGAGATTGCAATCAAGAGTTGTTCATTCACCAAGCCAGCTACCAGCTTCTTAACACGTCTGGAGACTGCTAAGAACACACTTCAGTTTTTCAGCGTGAATGCACTTCATTTTGTGTGGGCCAGTGAAATTGCAGGAGAGACACTGACAGGAAGGACGTTACTGGTCTGCAGGTAAGACCTGAACACGGTCACCTGTGATGCAAATAGATGGCCACGCGTTCTTATGCACCTCCTGCCTTAGAGGCAGCTACAGCAACATCAGAAATGTACCTTCTTATTTATTATAGTCAATGTCGGTTCAGCACAAGACATGCTGTTCTTTAGACGTAGATGCTATAGGAGAACTACCCCCTTCTATCTTGTTATGCAAAATGAGAGGCAACTTCAAACATAGAAAGTAAATGTTGGTTTCCTTTTTGAGTGTGTGTTATTTGTTGATCATTTACTGGGAAAGTACCAAATAACTCTGCTGAAATGCACTGATCTGAAAATACTGCTATGAGCTATGTCACATACCAGGACAAAGCCAAGACCTCCAAAACCTTTACCGGTTGTGCCTCTGCAATACCTTCAGAGAAACCGCAATATTTTCACACCATTATGCATCTTAACACTGTCTACCTTGCTTACTGTCCCCATTTCACAAGTACAAGACCTTGGGAACTCCGAGAGGCAGAGTCTTTCTTAAGGTCCTACAAGGTGCCATTGACAGACTCAGGGACCCAGCTCAGGCCCTGCAATCCTACCAGATATCAGCAACAAAACCAGCTACCTTGTTTTTTCCCTTCTTTTAATTTCCATCTCTGCCACCACATATTTTGATCTGCCGCATTCAGCATTCAGCATAACACTGTTTCAAATCCTGGCTTTCCAGGAACACAACTGCTTTTCCTCTGGAGCTGCTCTTCTTCTTGCAAGACTGAGCAACTACACAAACACACTCCATCTCAATTTGTGCCTGAAGATTCATCCTCCCCCTGCTGTCCTAAGTACCGTTACAGTGTCTATCTGGAAAAATGAGATGAAAGATTACACAAAAACTTGAGATGCTGCCCTGTCTTTTTCTGGCAGGATAAAAACATTACCTACAACTGCAGTTTCTTCTCCTGGTCAAAGCGCATAATGTCACAATCATAGCTACAAAAGTAGCATTTTCTAAGTCATTTGTATTTGCTGTGCATCCATTCTCCCTCTAAGACAGCAGCACTTTTACCTCTCACCTTCACCTGATGTAACAAATGCAGCCTTTGCACTGGCAAAAGACAGCAAACAAGTTAAAAAAAAATAAGAAAAAAACCGAAGCCATATAGAGCTACACATTTGAGGGAGGGGGGAAAGAGGTGCACAGCGATTGCTCTGTGGCAGATGATACCAGCAGAGTGTCATACCCATCATTTCACCCCCACCTCCTGGCACTGCCACAGCTTGCTTTCACAGAGCAGAAACTTCCCTGCCAGCTACAGCTGTCAAAACCCCGAGCCCCCCTGTCCGGCACAGCTGGATTGGTTATAGCAAGGTCATAACTTACTGCAGGACCTTCAGCTGCCAGCTGCACACCTTCTCACTGCACAGGGACCTCTGCAGATGCACAGGCTGGGCCTCCCTGTACAAGCCTGGCCACCATAGCCTAGCTGAAGCGAGCAAGAAGCAGCATTACATTGCATATCATAACATCTTTTTCTCACCCTTACAGAATCCCCCAGGCCAGAGAGCAGCTCCACATTTCGAGGCCCCAGTACTTGGCGAGCGAAGGATGATGATGATGGGGTGGATGCAGTAACCACTGCCCAGCAGCGTGCCCGCACCTCCACGGCCTCTTCCCGCGCCAGGCGTTCCCTGCACATGCACAATTGTCATTAAGCTGGAACGAAGCAAACACGGTGCTGTTTCACCCTGTGGCTGAGGGCAGAAGGGTTCTCTGTAGTAGGGAACTCGAGGCTAAGGTCTGAGGAGCGGGAGATCTTTAAAGCTCCTCCGCTTCTCGTTTGCTGAACTTCCATTTCTGAGATGAAATGTCAAGGGGGTTTCCTCATCTATTCATCTACTGAAAAAGATCAGCCAGCTCAGGTTTCTGCCTAACTGCAACACCTGCTGGTTTGGAGGCACCTCTCTAAAGGTCCATTGTGCCTTCTCTGACAATTGACACGAGAACTCCGTTACGAGCATTTTCAGGCTCTGAAATGAGTATCAGCTATTGAGACACAAATCTGCAATTACTGGTGCCAAGACAACAAAGACGTGATTTTTCTTGCTAAGCAAAAGTCAAATGGAATGGATGAAATAATTACGTTACATCAAACACATAGTCAGAGTCCAGATCATCTCCCTCTTCATGTCTCCACACACTTTCAACACAGAAGAAATCTCATTTTTTAGGTAAATAAACACATAAAGAAACCAACTGAATTGGAAATTCCATGGAGTCAACAGATTATTATCTCATCACTGCTTTTTTTTTTCCTCAAAGCATTTCCTTTCCAAACTGAATTCATTTCACCTGAAAAAATTTAAGCACAGAGTATCTTGAACTCTCTGGTGGAGGGAAGTTGCTCAGTCATGACTACACTGCTCTTTCCGCCTGGTCTTAATTTGATTTAAACTAATTTAATAATTTGATTTAAGGCAAACACAGAAATCTGGCAGGAGTGGAGGCAACAGTACTAAATGGGATACTATTCAAAACCAGCAAATATAAATGCATTTCAAAGAAAAAAACCCCTCCTGTCTTGAGCTAAATGCAATGTATGAATAGTTAAAGTTACAACAATAAATTATCACCTTTTTCTTTTTTTTTTCCAAAGGCAAACCATTGTAATTTCCCTCAAGGAAAATCATCAGCTTCCACATGGCTCAGTTTTCTGTCCTGGAGCCATTTATGGCAAGCATAAGCCCTGCGAGGCCCCATGATGTAGGAACGCCCAAGTGCAGGTGTGTCTATGGATATTTGTCAATTTTTTCCAACATTTCCACCCTGTGGCAGCTTATCTAGACCGCCCTCTCCTTTCTGTATTAATCTCTGTTTATTCCTCTCTTTGGCAGCGAGAGGGAAGAACACTCACTCTCTCCTGTTTATGGTGCTCTGGATCCCACCCAGTAGCTGTGCTTTGACTCAACAATACAGCAAAGTCAGCGCTGAGGAGCAATGTGCACCTTCCAGCCACGCTGCGCTGGAAGGAAATGAGCTGGGCTCTGCGGGGAAAAGGAAATTGCTTTGGAAGTCTAGACCGAACCCTTCCTTCTCCATCCTCCTCCTGTTTCCCCCTTGAATACGTGTAAGACAAAACAAAAGGAAGCTGGAGAATGAAAAGGAATGACTGAAGAGTTTCCATCTCTGTGTGTAACAAAAACACAGCTAGAGGGGGATTTAACCAGGGATGGAACATCAGCCAGAGGAAGGGCAGGAACGGTGCAGGACTGCAGAAGCACCTTGGGGACAGGGATGGTGCAGCCCCAGGACAGCCAAGGGGCCCCAGCAGCGTGGGGAACCGCACACACTGCAGGAGGGCACCGTGCGCCTCCTCTGCGGCTGCACTGCCCATAAAGGGCAGTAATGCTACCTGCCCAGAGCTGACAGGGCAAGGGAAAGAGCTGCAAGGTGCTGAGCAAAGTTCCTCTGCTTTCAGAGTGCCCCAAAGGGGGGACAGGGAAAAGGCAGGGGTGAAATAGGATTGGAGGAGCAGAGAAGCTTGAAACACTCAAATGAGCTCAGGTGAATTTCAAAGAAGCCCGTGGAGACTCCACGGACTAAGATGGAGGAGAGGGAAGTCAGACAGATTGATCAATAAGGCCTCAATCTGACAGGAAAGCCAAGCAATAAAAATAATGGGACAAAAACATTAGGGGTAAAAAATGTAAGGGTATTATAAAAGAAAATCAAGAAATCACCTGATAAGTTTGGTACTGTTTGATTCAGTTGTGGACCAGATGATACAAGAGCAAGCTAAGAAACTTTTCCTAACGCAAGGAGGAAAAGAGGGACCAAGAGAATGGACAGAGAAGTTTCTGGGCATTGAGGAAGTATTACCAAGGTGGAAAATAATCTGACTATAAATGCAGAAAATGTTTAAAACAAGTCTGCAGAAGGAGCACCAAGGAAAGCAATCCTATGAAGGAGAAAACAAGAAAACACAGGTGCCTGTGAGCATTTAAACTAAACCGCAGCATGGACAATCACTGAGTTTCACTAACTTGCTTTATTTCCTGTCTAAATGAAAGGATATATTTTGTTTGAGTTTGTTTGGCTTCGATAAGGAGCGACCAGAGGGGAAAGAGTGGGAAACCAAACCATCATAGAATTCCTCTGGTGCGCTTCTTGGGAATTCAGCACCGTCTGAGCACTCCGAGCTCCTGCTGCAGTCACTGCAGTTATGTGACCTCCCCCTCGGCCACACAGGAGAAGGAAACCAGAGAGAACGGAGGGGCTGCACCATCGCACCTTCTGCCCCGCGAGTCAGCCCTCAGCCCCTGCGGGCACAGGGAGAGCAAAGGGAAGGGAGAGGGGACCAGGGACCAGCCAAGAGCCCCCGGAGGGGAGCGCTGCCAACGCCTGCTGAGCTCACAGCGCTCGCACCCTGGGATGGCACTGCACCTCAGCACGCCTGCAGCTTAAGGGTGGGTTTACTGGTTGTGTTATCTCCCAGTCCAAATAAATAAATAGATAAATAAAAAAGGAGAAAGAAAGAAAGGTGCAGAGAGTTTGGTTTGGTTTCTGACCAAGTGCAGGGAAGAGGTTTTATTCCTTAAGGAAAATTCTCAGGAGTGGGAATGAATGTAAGGATTGTACATCTGAATCCTGAATCATCCTGTTAATTCCCTAAATCCTACACCATGTGGAGTTCAGATAGGAAACTTTAAAAAAAAAAAACAACTATATTTATGTAAAAAAAAAGTAAAGAAAAAAAAAAGTGGTTTAGAGCTCCTCCCTTTCTAAATCACAGCTGGACCCAGAAAGACCAGTTTTGTTTTTGAACAAAGTCAGCAAATTGCCCTTAAGCTGCTCAATTCCAGTAATTGGCATCAGAGTAATAACAGGCCCTCAGTCAGCTTCCCCTTTGCCAGGCCAAAACCAACCATTCAGCCAAATTCTTCCCCAAAGTGTTTATTTCAGCTGAAGGGAGGGCAGTGAGGTTGCAGACACATCTTTTTCACAGCTGGAAGTGTGCACCTCTACACACAGCATTGTTTCCACATCCCTCTCTGTATTCAGAGTTTCCCCTGGATGTATTATTGATCCTAGGGAGCAGATCTTCCAAATAACCAAAAGCATCTCCCCCCTTTCTTGCTAGGCACTGCAGCAAAGGAATCACTTTTATCACAGGCTGCTTGGCAGTTAGAGGCTTGGTGTTGTTTACAGCATGCTTGTAATGCAGTGCAGGCAAAGTCCCCACTCCCCATCCATCATGGAAGCTTGCACTGATTGCAGGGACTAATAAAGCAATATCAAAGCACCTTGCATATTTATTTGAGCCAAGTACATAGTTTCATCCACCTAAAAAGCACAAAGTCATCAAAATCACAATAAATTGTCCAGATATTAAGTCAAAGCCCCCCCAGTTAACCAGCCTGGAAATGCCAAGGGTAGCCACGTTATTCAGTGTACTCACAGCACAGAGCGCCTGCAGTGCAGACGAGGTCTGAGACTTGATCTGCAGCCTTTCCAAGGCCTCCCGTCACCAGGACACTGAGCATGTGGCTGAGAGCAGGCAGCTGGGAAAGGATGATCCATCTGCTTCTTCTAAGAGAACAGAGACATCACACACGAGAGATTTGAACAATAGCAATTTAGAACTGTTAAAAACATGTATTTCACACCACTGTGGCCACTCATGTCCCCTCACAGTCCTTCCAGTCTTGGAGAACACGAGAATCACACCTCAGTTTCATCCAAATAACAGAAACCAGCATTTTTCCCCAGGCCTGGAAAGCACATTCATGCAAGGTTCGTACAAGCTACAAGGCTGGGGGTGGGAGAATAACGTGCCGTTCACAGCTAGAAAACAACTGTTTCATAACTTATGAAAAGATTTATCTGAGCAAGTCCACTGGAACAAGAAGGTTAACTAAAAAGAGCAGAGGAAAATAATTCTGCTGCCCATCATCACTCAGCAGGAGACAGTGGAAGGAAATGATGGTAAATCTTCTCAGCATGGGATGGAGCAAAATCTGAAGGAATATTGGATATAAACCAAGAGAGAAAAGCCAGGGTAAGCTACTGATGAATCCCAATGAAGTCACAATCAAAAGGAACTGATCTTTAAACGCTGGACTTCAAAATATAATACACTTCTTGAATTGCCTCATTTTAATCTGGCTTTGAAAATGGAGTAGGAGACTGAACATTTTCATTGGTTACAATTCCTGTTCTACAGATGGAGGACGTGGCCATACAATTTCAATACAGTGTTATAGTTGTTGTTGTTGCATCTCTGGAGCTGCGTCTGCACAGGCACGTAGGTACCGTACACACACAGTACGGTATTTACACTCACTGTATTTACACACAAACCAGAGAAGGTTTGCTTCATGCCCGAGAAACGGCCTGTGCTTCCAAAAGGCATTGTTGTCCATTAGTTGCTGTGACAGAACACACCTCCTCTCCGATCCACACGCTGGTACACACTACTTGCATTCTAGTGGTATTTACACACATACAGCACACACTTATGCCCCTCTCCTCCTTTTCCGTTGTTTAACCCACGCCAGCTGACTGCAAATAATTACACAGTGCCAACTCATAAAAATAAGAGTAAGGTGTTCTTACTAACCCACTTGGCTTCCTAAGCAACAGTTTTAAAACTGTGTATTTCATTTCCCTGTAAACAAAATGGTAGTATTTATATTTTGTACATAAGCAAAGGATAAAACCTTCACACTGCGACTCTTAAAAGCCCCATAATTTACACTCTAGTGTCATAAACCAGCAATAAAATAGTTTAGAGATACCATAAAACTGTGATCCAGGTTCAATCTTTTCAAAATGCCTGCTTCAACTCAGCTGTTAGAATCTGAGCAGGATTTGATCAGAATGATATTTACATTTGATCAAAGTTCACGTGTAGCCCCAGCTCTTCCAAAGGCTGCCCATTTGCTGCTGGAGCCTCCCAGCTCGGGCTCCCCCCGGCACTGTGAGGGGCTGGATGTTTTGCTGTAAATGCTTTCATCAAAGGAGGTGTCCGTCACTGAGCCCAAATGCTCCATCTGATAGTCTCTGTACAGCAAATGTGTTGTTTGTGCTCTCTGATTTTACATTTCAGGTCCAAATAATAAATTAAAACCAAAATACCACTCCAACTCAAATCAAAACAAGAGTTAAAAACAAACAAGAGTTAAAAACAAACAAGTAAAATGCCACAGACGCCAGAAAGCTTACTTCAATTTGTTCTCTAACAGGGCAAAATAAATAAGAGGAAGAATGGAACAATCCACATTCATAGCATCCTTCACCAATCAATCATAAGTTGCATTTAAAATTATTTGGGGCTTGAATCTATTCTCTGCAGCCAGCTGGAACTCTGCATTTTATCGGTGGGGATATGAGAAGATCAGACATTGCAGATGAAGCAGTGAGCTATGGCAATTCAACAATGAAATGTTAGTCAGGAAGGGAATAACAATTCAATTACTCTTATTACACATCCCCCTGAGATAACTGCAGCACAGCTCGTGCCTGCTCCAGATTTACAGGTTCTGGGCATAGCTGGACACTGGTCACTATAATTAAAAATAAACCAAAAAGCCCCAGCAAACTGCACCTCTCCTTTTTAGAGTCACCTATAAACCAACATGAAGTGATTTACTTCAGTGTGAGCTTTATGGTGGAAGAATATATAAAGCTATAAAACATATTTTACAGCTGGTCAAACACCGAAACAGAGCTGAGACGATTGGTAACTGCAGAGGGGTTATTCGAATGCAGTGAGCGCTCACTAACTAAATGAGACAACAAATTCCGGTATCAGGATTGTTTTGGAGCTGCACAGAACTGCAGCTGTCACTTGCCTCGGACCTTCTGCACATGCCAGTACTGAGGACATGCACTTCGGGCACAGACCGAACAAAGGAAGGTTCTGAAAAGTGTAAATAAGTTCGAGGCCAAGCAGAATCAACACTTTTATTCCTACTCCTTCTTCCCAAAACTCCTCATACAGCTTTCTCAGGCCAAATCGTTACCATACGCAATCTCTGTGTGCTCTCTATGCTCTCTTCATACGCTGCACTCTTCTTTTCTACCAAGTCAAACAACATGGGCCCTACCTTTCAGCTGGAGCTTTTATACAGCTTTGCCATACAAATGAAAGAAAATATTTTAGCAGTTTAATCTTGTTATTGTTTCTGGTGCTCCAGCTGATATTGCTGCTTACTTTGGATGCGTAACTGGTCTATAGTGTCTGCCTACAAGCTTTTACATGACTTTAATAAAACGCAAAGGATAGTTTAAGAAAAAAGTTTGGGTATGTACTGTGTGAAAATACTTTAGCAAACTGTTCTGAAACCATACATCAAATACTGGAGTCACTGTTACTAATAATTTATAACACACCTCAGATACACAAAGTTAGCTTTGACCCCTTCAGCTGCTGCAAATAGTTAAGATTTCAGCACAAACTGTGCAATTTTGACATGCTTCTGTTACCTCATTTGTGGCATCTTGAATAAGGCCATTGCTGTATATAACAACTGATTTGTGTTTGAAGAGTGCTCGTAGAAATTCACAAGCAATGGAACACATCAGAAGACTATCCGATCTGACATGATTTTCTTTTGTCAGTTTGAAGATGGAGGAGCTTTGGGTACCTTGTCAGAATCTCTGAAGTAACATGTGACAAGGTGCCATATGTTCTCTTAATGCCACTTTATTCAAAACTGTAAGTCAAGTTTCTCGTTCTTTATGGTTTTCAGCAGTAGTTTACACACAGAAGAGCAGTGTAAATTTCGGTTCCTCGACCATCTCCAGTGTCCTGGACACGACGTCTGAAGGATGGAAACAGTGGCAGCTCTTCTGTGGCCCCAGTATTTGGGTATCTACTCACACCTTCAAACCAATTCTGAGAGACTTCATTTAAGCCAAGCCTGAGCACTTGTGGCTTTCTTAGCCCACAACCAACTTCCCAGACTTTCGGTTTGCAAAAGTCATCAGAACATTAATAATTCTTCTCCCTCGAACCACAGATACTCCTTTCCCATTTATTCATCTTCCTGTAAACACATTTTTTTGCTTCAACACAAAGCAGGTACATCCCACACATCTAATCACCATGAAGACAACACTTCAAATGCACCTTTAATCAAAACTACAGTGTCCAGACTGTTTTTAGATGTATCTACCACAAGTCCACACTCTGCCATTTTTAGCTGTAGTAGGGGAACCTGCATTTTTCACACGTCCCTTTCTACTTGCCAATGAATAATTGATCTCTCTGTGTTTAACCTACACATACACCTGGCACTGAGGACTTAGACACGATGGGCACAGATGAGGCACGGTGGAAGCAGGTCACTCTGAATGAGTGTTTATGTCATGGCCCCATGGAAACACGATGCCCAGGTTTACCAAGATGCTCCCCTTCTCCTCTGCCCAGGAGCATCCAAAGCCGGGGGAGCGTGTCTGATTCCAGCATGTTTGTCACCTGCTCTTTTTTGCACTTGTTTATTTTAAGCTACAAGAATTCCTCCTACCTCGATGCTTTCCCTGTTCTTCTCTACTCACACCACCTCCTTTCCTGCAGGTTGTTTGTCCCTCACTGAGCCTCCAGTGGATCTTGTGCTGTAGAAATACACTGATTTAAACACAGAAATACTTAGGGGTGGAGGGAGTGTCACAAAGAGATGATTGTAAAGCTACCAGTATTTCAAGAAAGACTTCTTTTTTTTTTCCTTTTTTAAATTGTTTTTTGTAATTACCCCACACACACAGTGGACCCTGTAAAACAAGTGTCCCCTTTCTCCCTCATCCAGCCTGAATCTGTGCTGCTCTCACTCTTGACACTACTGCAAGTCTCATGACTGGAAGATGCAGTTCCCAAAGAGAAATGCTCAAATGAGAATGTCATGACCAGTTGACCACAAATGCTACCATTATTCATCATTAGGCTGAATTATTCCTGCCCACCATGGATCAAATCATTATGCAAAGGCATGAGCTAAGAGTATGGGAAAAGACTGGCAAAAGGCCCCTTTAAGAAGCATGCCAAATTTCACCAATTCATTTAATGAACAAAGCGTGTCTGTCGAGGTGATCTTTATATATTCCAAGTACTCTAATGTTAAAAGGAGTCTAGGTGTTTATTTCTGAACTTCCATGCACACATTTCCCTGACTTACATTTTCAAAAGAGGGGACTAGATATTTTAGTAACAACAACATAAAAAGAGAGATTCAGCTCTGTTTTTCCATAACTTCATACACTATTGCGGTCATTTCTCTTGGCAGTGACATTTTAAAAGCTGCAAGAAAAGACCAGAAACAAGGTTGACTTTCAATTTTTTTTTTAACTTGAATATTGTCAGCCTCATGTTTAGCAGGAATATTTAATCTTTGTTGGTCTATTTATTTCTTGTCTTTAGGATCTCTGTAGGGAAGTAAGTCTATAAATGAAAAAAAATGTCCACTAACAAAATACACAAAGGAAAACCTCCCTCAAGGGAAGACTTCTTTTCAATTAGAGAGGGGACTAATCAAGAAGCAAATGACAGCAACTCCTTTTCAGGGCACCAGTTAGCAATGACACACACACGTGCCAATAACCCCACGCAGCCTGAACGTGCTGGAGCTGGGCCCCCACGGTGCTGCAGCTCAGTGACCTCATGGCAGTGGTGTCACCCTGCAGTGACCACCCAGAGTCCAACTCCCCCAGCCAGCTCAGGGCTTCACCTTGCACTGGTGCTCAGTTTCCCCTCGGCAAGGTGTTAAACAACCACCTGGCTACAGCCAGCCCCTCTCAGGGGCCAAGTCTAAGTGTGTTATTGCACAGTTATGCAAGGCAGTTCTCAGATTTGAAAATATTTTTATGCAATAAAAGGTAGAAAATAAATTTACAGCACCTAGAGATCAAGTGCATATAGTTTCAGACAAATACCAACTCCCAAAGAAATGGCTTAATGCTTAAAATATTTTGACAGCATGGCATGTTGCCCACAGGCCCCACAGGCTGCTTGGAAAGCAGAAGGAGGAGAAACAAATGTATAGCAAAACTGTTGTTAATGTATTCGTCTTACCTACACCAGCTAGTTTGGCTTGAGTCAGCAAGCCCAGGAAAGGCGGCAGAAGGCACAGAGGGAGAGGAACCTTTACAGCTGCACTGATTTTGTGCCCTATCCAAGGGCTGTGTTACGCTCAGGTTTGTAACCCTTCAGCCTTGCTAACCTTCAGCCAGTCAAACACACTCAGCAGTGTCCACGACAAAGACATTTACAGTCTGCAAATGGGATTCTCTTCCTTCCCCTGAAGGCAGTGCCAAAGGCTGGGGCTCTCCTGGCAGTGCTGCATCCTCGGGGAGCCTCTGGCAGGGTACAGGGGGGAGGAAGAGGGGTCAGAAAGCAAGCACTGCTCTCCCTAACCCGGGCACAGAAGAGGTGAAAAACGGGGCACTTTGGGAAGGCAAGCAGCCTACACAGAAGGCCTGGAAATTAATGTTTTAGGGTAGCAAAAAGCTACACTGAGATGAGGTCGTTTAAAGGCGACCCGTAGGTCCAACAAGGGATGGACTTAGAGATGGAAGAAGTTGCTTATGCCAAATGAAGGGAAGAATGTCTTGAAGAAGAAACAAAATCTGCCCTCTTCCCATCCCGTTTTTCTTCTGCTCTTCTGTAATGTTGAAAAGAAAAAGCTTCGCATTTGGTGATGCTGCTACACTGCTCCTAGCAGGAAGTGAAGGACAAGTGTAGGGGAATTCCATTTACCCCAAAGGTTGGATTTGCTTTTCTTTCAGTTCTCTTTCGCTTTTTGGTTTTACCTAAGGCTTTGAACTTTTTTCCCTTATCTTAATGTTGCAGGAAACCCTGCAGCAATGACACCCGGGTTTACCCCCTGTGCCAGGATCTCTGTGCTCCATGCACTGCTCCTCCGGAGCTCCGCTGGGGCCCAGGGGAGGGAGTGAGGAATTACTCAGGCACCTCCCACCAGCACTGCAGCAATCACTCGTTTCCACTGGTAGTCTGCAATCAAAAAGGCTACAGTAAGAGTCTGCAGCAAGACCGGGGTATTTGAGAGCAGGACAAAATGGTTGATTTTTCACACTTCACTGGCCATTTTTGCTGCCTGCATGATTTTTTCCCCTCTTCCCTTCTGCAAGACACTCTCCTCCTGATGTGTGACCCAGGGCTGCTGCAGTTCCCAGGCAATGCAACTGCAGTCACTGCTCGCTGCACTCGGGGCTGGTTTCTCACAGAGGTACCGCAACAACAGGGCTGAGCTTAGGACGTAAAGCTCAGCTTAAGGCACTGAGGAGCTGCCACCACCACCACGAGAAGGCAGAGCATTTCTCTGAATGTTTTCCCATGAGCAGCTCTTTCTTTTCCTGCAGCAATGTGTCCTTTCTGAGCAAGCACGGAAGAGCACCACTTTCACCAGCTCTTACGTATATGTGGTTGTATATATTCGTACATGCAGGCAGACAAGAGAGACCATGCCATCTACATATGGGCAAACAGTATTTCCAGTGACCCCTCTTTACCCTCTAATGTCTGGGAGAGTTTCTTAAGGGCTTTCCTCAGACCCACAAAGCTGGTGCTTTAATTCCTGACCCATTTCCAAAGCTCAGCGAAAGCCAGCACAGATGTATGTTCACCACAGAAACATCCTCTGATTTTGCAAAGCAATTTAAAAAAAAATAAATCTGAAGTTGCAAGGCTAAGCACTCTGAAATCTCTTGGATCAAAAAAGTCATTAGGAAAAAAAATAGTTATTGTTTGTTGTAATGCTTTCCTTTTTAAAAGAAAGGGATTTTCATTAGATGAAAGAGCTTAATGGTTTGAACAAAAATGTAAAGGATTCAAACCTCCAGTATGGGTTTAACATCTGATAGCTAATCATTTTCTAAGCTCATGAAAGGGCAGAAAACCCACATTACACAGGACATGCTGCTCAAATGGATGAGTAGGCACGACTGCCTTCAGTGGGGCTCGATACATCCCTGGGAGACAAGCACGGGTTCCTAAATTTGGGGCATGGAGCACTTTGTGCAAGAGCCTGCAACACTGCACAACGAGCTGCTGTTCTGAAGGCCCTGGCCAGTGCAGGACCAACCATTCCCCAAGGTTAGGCAAAGAACTGATATATTTTCTCAAGTCATAAAAATATTTTCCTATCTTGCCAGTCTTGGACTGTAAAGATCTTTTGCCAAAGCTGAATCTCTTGCTCAATCCTGCAACTAAAACCCACACTTTTCAGAGCTTGTTAGCTCTCTCATATAACTGTCTTCCACAAATACCAGACATCAAAGAGCAATGTTGCCTGACGAGCCAAAATTGACACAATGACAACCAAGTATCTCACATCATCATATAATCTTTTCTTAAGCAGTGTGGCAACCTTTCCAGCTATCCGTGCTTCCTTTAAACACTTTAAACTCAATGAAATGAATTTTAAAATTGGCAGTTTAGTATAATGAAGCACTTGCGAGAGCTGCAATGTCTTTTTTTTTCATTTTACTTCTAATCAGCTCCCATAATTTGCACTTATTTCAGATTATCAATGTACCAGTACTACGAAGGGGAGAAAATTGCATCATTTGATTGTAAAAGATTAAAAATACTGCAGAAAACCTAGCAGGTGAAATATGAATGCACAAAATAATCAGAAAACTTCCACACCTGGGCTGAGAAAGCGGTCATGAATGTATGGAAAGTTCCCAAAAACCTCGCTCTCTTTCTGTCTCATACTGGATGGAAGAGCATGCCAAACCCCAAAGAAACATCCCCGCTCTGGGGGGAGGAAGCAAACCACACGCTTTCCATAAATAGCACTCTCCTCCCTTAAGTAAACCTTGTACACTCAGCCTGTGACTGTGTTACAGTTTAAATATTTTGTTAACCTTATGCTATATTCTCAGCACAGCTAAAACCAACACTGCGAAACATCTGCCCCCAAACAAGCTATAAGTGGGTGTGCTTAAAAGGCGGCTTTCCATCTGCTCGGAGAGAGCGGTGCCCTCTCCAGGAACGCAGCCCGATTCATCCCGGGTCATCTGGAATGGTTAAAGGTCCCGCTATCCACCCCCAGCTAAGAACTGCCTTTGTAATGAACCTGGCTGGCCCTGCACCAGGCAAAGAAAGGGAAAACAAAAGGAGCCAGCCTTACTGGGGTTTGTAAATGAGAAAGCATCTGAGCAAGCCACCGTCCAAGGAAAGAGGAGCAGCTTCCTTTGGACACGTTATTCTATTTCACTAATTAAGACACAGCCCAGAAGCTGCTGGAGTGCAAAGGCACAGCGGGGCTGAAATGACAGGCTGCTCTAGAGCTGCTCACCACTCTTGGTGCTGTCACACCTGGGCAGACACAGCACTGCAAGAGGTTCAGCCTGCGATGGGAAAGGCTGACTTGTTGTCCCACTGAACTTTGCACGGCCTCATGACACCCTCAGCACAGCGTGCAGCAAAGACCAAGGGTGTCGGTAAGAAAGCAGCACCCACCCTGCCCTTCTCTAACCCTGCCCCCCAAAAGCCAGTGAATTAGCACTCTGCACGTACGGACAGGCCACGCTGGAGTGCACATATCATCATATATGGCTCTCTTTCCATTCTCTTACCAATAGCGCATCAGTCTTGCTCTTACAACCTTGACGATGGGGACATTCCAAGTAGGGCAGTGTGGAGGTGACAATGGCAAATACACTGAGCCTTCCCATTCCGTATACAAATTCTGGGCTGCAAAAAGCACACGGGGGGCAGCGCAGCGTACAGAGGCAGAAGCAGAGATAATCAGATAGGTCACCCAGAAAAAGGAGAGAAAAAAACCCAAACAACCACACCTCTGAATAACTAAATTAAAATAGTGGAAATTCTGATGTCTGTAACACAGACACAGCTATCAACAATAAAGCTTACTTAAAAATTGTGGTGTTTAAAATAATTCTATCCTTATTTACACTGGAGGAGGATTCAGCCACATAATGCATGTAGGTTGTTCTTGCAGTATTTTCCTCCACAGAAAATGGCTAGAAAGTTAGTTCCAAGAAAACAAAAGGTAAGACTCATAGCTCATCATAACAGAAAGATAGCTTGAAAATTAAAAATAAATTAGAAAAACGTCCACAAAAAACTCCAACCAAAACAAGAACAGAACAAACAAACGAAACAAACCAAACACATCACAGAAGTAAAGCTGCAAATACTGTTGGCAAATTATCATTTACAAGTTAGTTATCTCAGATTTCTAAAGCCCAGCAGCCCACCTGGGCTCCCACCACATTTGTCTTCCCGGGTTACACAGACCAACAACTGGCACTCTGCTCTAGCACTATTCAATTAGGGTCACAGGTGATGCTCCTTCTCTTTACCTTCTTCACCAATTTTCCCATAAAGGAGGGGAAGAAAATTTAAACCATCACCTAATGAAATAGCTATTTGGAGCCCAGGAATGTGTTGACTGCTGGAGCTGACTGTTCTGAGCGCATTCTTTGCATTGCCTGCCAGAAGTCTACTCTGCTATCTACTCTGCCGTGGCTGCGCAACTTTCACCCAGAGGAAGAGGCATTCCTGGCTTCTCCATTCAAAGGCTCTGATCACCCCCTGTGGAATGACCCAAGTCTTCTTTAAAAAAATTAAAAATCAATGTTTGAATGTTTCCTTGATACGTACTGCTAAGGCAGACCCCATGACAGACCCAGAAGGGTACACTGCAAGTCAAATTCTTCATACATTTTAATTACAGTTTGCACAAAGTGAAAGGCAGGTTAATAAGCTCAGGTCAAAAAAATTAATAAGAAATGGTATTCTTGCATGGAAGAACGGAGGACTTAGCCTTCAGAGGGCTGATCAGAAAATATATATTACATGCAAGAGTCCCCTATAATCCTCAGATGGGAAAGAGGAGGGAGCGAAAGGGGCAGGGATGAAGAAAGAAACAAGGGACTTCATTAAATAAACTTTTTCAAAGAGAAGTGTCTCTCGTGAAACTGGCCCCTCCATACGAGAGCAGCAGATTTGAAAGGTTTTCTCCCATGTGAGATTTTTCAAGACCATTGAAGACACACAAATCCTTAGACACAGGAAAGAGAAGGAAGGTATTTCAAGCAGCAATGCCAGCAAGGCCGTCAGTCAGTCGGTGCCACCTCCGGAGCAGGTGCCCTTTGCTGGGGGCCTCGGGGCACCCGTGTTCACTGGGATGAGTGAGAACGTGCCCCAGGCTGGCCAGCCTGACCCCCCTGCTCCAGCCGCCGGCTCCCAGCCCTGGGTGGCCCGGAGTGCTCTTCCATGGCGAACACGAAGGCAGAGGGGTGGGTGGTGCTGTGTGTGCAGCGGCCCAAGAGCAGGGGAGCTGGGGTTGTCCCTGCCAAGCCCTGAGCCCCAGCCCCGGCCAGGGCATCCCCGCAGGGCACTGGACACTGAGCTGCAGAGCCGGGCTGGGCTGTGCATCGGGGAAGCGCCGCCCCAACCTCCCAGCAGCAGCCCCGAAATGCCCCAGCTGTGCCAGGTGCTTCAGCCCGCCTTGCTTCCGTCGTGGTTCGGCCGCCTCGTGTGTGACACGGTGTGTTCCGCGAGCAGAGAGAGGCACTGTGGGCCAGGGCTGGCTCCACACCCTCTTTCTCCTGCCATCTCCACAGCTCCGTGCCCAGGGTTACTCAGTGCAGGTGCTCACCTGTCCCCTGGAGGAGGTTATGGCTCCAGTTCTTCATACTAAATTTACTTCTGAATGCGCAGTGGGGAGTATTAACACATGATTTGGTCTATGATTAAAAAGGGATTACTTTTTCCCCACCAAACATGGTGAAAGGGAAATTATAAAGTTCCATCCAAAAGAATATCATTTCCAAGTTAGACACCCTCAGCTTAAAAAAACCCTATGAGGTTCTAATTTATTAATGAATAGCTGCTGTCTTTGTAATTTTGTCATACTTATTCCATTACTGTCTGACACTTCCTATTGTCACTGCTTGAATTTTTAAACACTTCCACATGACTAGTGCTAATCTCCACATTTCATGGAGGGCTGCTAATAAAAGAATAGAGATGCATGAGCGTGTAAGAATGATTATAGCTAAACATGGGCTCTAAATCCCACTGTTAACATCTCTCAATTTCTAACATTTCCCCCTCCCTCCTAACTCCCAGCTTCTGAAGGGAAAAAAAAAAATTGGAAGATTTTTTTTCCCCCTTTATTTTGGAGTTCAATGGGATTTATTCCTGATCAAGAGAGAGAAAGAGAACTCCTCAAAGCAAAAGGACTCCCAGAGCAGGGTGAAAAGATACAGGAGTCTTGTGTGAAACATAGTCAAGCTAAGAAAGCTTCATATCTTGATTTGTCTTTCAGAAAATCTTGTAGAACTGGTACAACAAGCTATTGTGAACAGCTGCTTTGAGGATATAACCTCACAATAAACAACCTCTGATTTAAACACAGGACTACATTCACCTAGACTGTCTTTTATTTGTTTATTCCCAAGGATTTCAACACCTTTTACCCTGACTGTCTCTAACAGATTTTTCAGCAGGTAGAGTACAAAGACCTTATGCTTTTGAAAGCACTGCTAAAGCACCTATTTTAATGCACATTTCCTTAAAATCCCGCTATCCACACCTTGCAAGCACAGCCAAAGAGCTTTCCCTGCCACCAAACCCAAGCATACTGAGTGAACACGTCACCTTCACCCACTTCCTTCCCCACAGACACCCAGCACACTTCCAGCACAGCCAAGCCCCCCGCACCTTTGCGGGGAGCACGTGCATTTTGTCCAGACTTGCTGTAACTCTTCACCAAGGCTCCCACGTGTCTCCACACCTCCATGCTCATCCTATGGGCAGGGCACACTATCCCACACTCCTTTTTCCCACCCTGTTTTCCTTCTCTCAGTCTTTTCTTTCTCCCTCCATGCTGATCCTTCCGTCTCTCCCGGGAAAGGGTCCCTGACTCCTCATCCCTTTTCATGCGCTCTCACCCTCCTGTGGACTCCCAACCACCATGGCTGTGCTCACTTTCCCATCCCTGGAAACACCAATGATTTTCCACTTCCCTCCCAGCCTGCTGCATTGGATCTGTTTCCTATGCCCAGCTTAGGCTGTAGGTGTTTATTACTGGTGTATTTCCACTAAAATACCTTACAAATAGCTTCAAAGAGAATGGCTAACAGAGCCGGCTTAGTTGTTCATGTAATAATTTAAGAACAATCCTTAGCTGAAAACAGTTAATAAGAAATAAAGAGGATTGGTTTTCTGTGACTTGCACAACTCCCCTCCACTCTTGAAATCCAAGCTCACAGTCCACCTACTAGGCATCTAGTCCTTATTTCCAGAAAGATTAAGTGGCATTTCTAAATGTTACTCCTACAACTAATAATGATGCGCCTAAGTCAGAGCTGCCCGACTTTAATACAACTGGCATATCCACTGACAATTTAACAGCAGCCCTAAAGCCATGTCTGGCTTGCACATACACACCTATTTACATGAATTGTTACCAAAAGAAGTTCAAGCCATCATGAGAGCTGACTGTTCTCGTGATTTTTCTTCAACATTAATGAAAACCCTGCAAGCAAAAAAATGTTCTTCTCACCTTGAAATGACAAGCAAAGTGAATATGCAGGCCAGGCTTTGGGGGTTATACACAGCTTTTAAAGTTCAACCTGGACCTCCTGAAACAAAGTTTTCTAAACTCACATGCCCTTAGATTTCATCTACTGAGCTCTTTCAAAGGCTAAAATGTACTGCTCTTCTCACTACAAAGAAAGAAATACAGCCAATCCTCCAGGCAATGCTTTGAAAATGTATTCCTTTGTGTCTTTAAATAATTATATTTGTCAAAAACTTACAATGATTGCATTTAAGACCTTTCAATTCACATTAGGTAACTAGATCACACTACCAGTGATACCTTTATTCATCCCTGGGAATCCCTAGCTGAACTGTCAGAAAGGACAGAAAACTCTGAAAGTCATGAGGCAACACGATCTGCTGGTGCAGGGGGGAAATAAGAGATCTTCTGATCGTGACCTCTGGGCAGGTCCAGCCAACAACGGGAATCAATTTTCTGAATACAGGGGTTGATCCTAAAATTGCGCTGGCACAGTGTCATAGTGTAATACGAAACACTAACTGCTCCCTTTCTAAACCTCTCTTCTTTCATTCCTCTCCTCAAGGAAACAGTGTTAGACTATTTTTTTCCAGAGAAGATACAAAATCGCCTACTGCAATCTCAGATAAAACAGGTATTTGCATGCTTTAATTTATGTCTACAAAGTTACTTCTGGGCACAAAATAAGAGCTAGACCAAAACCAGATGAACCAGTTTTTGAAAGTCAAGCATACACCAACCAGCCTTATTGCCCATTTTGCATCTGAAATTTAACAATTTTAAGAAATGAACCAGAATGGCGCAGTCATGACAGAACTGTTTTTCTCAGGGAAAACATAATTTGAAACGTATTTGCTCATTCAGTTCATGTAACACATTGGAACGCCCAGCTGATTTTTGTACTTGCCAGGACAAGAGCAGAGGCACAGGGCAGAGGAGCTCGAGAGCCCCCAGGGCAGCAGCGCTCTGGGGAACTGCCCAGCCACAGTTCTGGTGCAGGGGAGGAACCCCCAGCACTGCTGCAGATGGGCCGTGGGCCAGAAGCACGTACTGGGGCAGTAACCAGCACTGGGAATTCACACTGAGCCCCCGACACTCATCTGTCCAGGTACTCACAGCTACAGCTCCTGGCGCTGGGCTGGCTCCTTTCCTCCTGTTATTTCAACGTCCAAGTCCTTCCACCTGTTTACATGCGTCCTGTGGGGTGAAAACACATTGCATGGTTGTAGGTGAACTCTGTCACGTTTGCCTTCTTACATTCTGGCAGCGCAGGAGCACAGAATGGTCCCACAAAGTGCCAGCGCTGCCCTGGGCACAGAGCTGTGCCTGCCAGCCTCCCTCGCCCTGCACGCGCCGCTGGCAGGGGGGACAGGAAGGACGCGCCGCCCTTGCTTGAGGGGGTCACCCCCAAAGTTTAAACCAGCAATAAATAAACCTGTAATATTGACAATTGGGATTGCTGTACAAACTCTGTGAAGTGACATTTCTGTGCCTCTCAGCAAGTCTGAGGATCTTTAATGCTTAAGCTGTGTTAAGCTTGTAACACTTTCCTGAACTCAAAGACTAAAATATATTCTGCGTTTCTTTGTTGAATTCCACTTTTTGAGATATCAAAGTTATAAGATTGTCTATCAGTGCATATGTAAGGAACTGAAACATTGCTGTGACCCCAAATGACAGGCAGCCTATGGTAGAGTTTATCAGAACTTTTAAATTTCATGTTTGCCCTTTCCCTTATTCCTTCAAGCACCTTTCCAACAGTCCCTGCTTACTTTCTACTTTGTCTTCAGTTTCTACCTTTTTTTCCCTTCATGTGGTATTATTTTTACTTTTTTTTTTTCAGATTTTGTGCTCTGTTCCCATCTCCTACATCTGCATTAGTGTCTCTCTTGCTGAGTGGAGTTCAGCAATCAAGGTGATGCTAAGATCTAGAGCTAACGTTGTCCAGATGGATTTCAGGTAAAGCAAACCAATTTTTTTCATCATTAGTAATAACATTGTATGGAACACACATGCCATTAGATTTCTTTTTTGGAGGAAAAAGAAAGCTGGTTGCCTTTCTGTTGAAGCTATCCATATGCTAGACTATGCTTTTAAGTGAATATTGGAATGTTAAACATAATGCAATTTCACTGCGATTTCATAAAGTGCTATCTATTTTTAATCATGTGTGGCACCTTTTTTTAAGCTGTATAATAGTTGGCACTCTTCCTCCTGACTTCCATTTACTAGAAAAGAGAAGGTGTTACCATCACCCCACACCAGTTTGTACTTGTATGGTATTTAAGTTGCAAGTTTATATCTCAATTTTCTCATCCACTGCCAGCAACATTTCTTCCCTAGGCTGTTAAATCAAGATGCTGGATCTCCAGAGTGTTCAGTGTGAATTAGCATTATTTACAAAAAGGTTTAATGTTCCTGACAAACCAAGGAGTTTGAGCAAACAGAGATCTAAATCTATAAAACTGGAAGTCTGTCAGAAGGTGGCCTGATGCATGGACAGCAAATTAAAGTGATCAGTACCACGGTGTGTGTATTCCCAGCATTCTTTGCATCAGAAATGAACAGAAATTGAAAAGTCACAGAATGGTTAGGGTTGAAAGGGACCTCTGGAGATCATCTCATCCAATCCCCCAAAATGTTGACTTCGCCTGAAAACCTGGATACTAAAACACTTGAATTAGGGGCTCAAATACGGAGTGATTGTTGGCAGAAATGCTTTTTAGAGTTTGTTTGGAAGTTTTACGCTCTCTCAGCAATTTGGAGAAAATGCCAGGGAAAATAACAATTACAAAAGAAGACTGTTCTGGTGCAGATGCCAACTGCACTTGTTTGAGCCACGGAGAACCAGCTGATCGTCCGGGTTTGATGTTGTCATGACATGCATCAAAAAACCCCACTTAAAACAGACCTTTCTCCACTGACTTAGAATGATTAAATTTGCACTAAGAAACAACAGCTACATCTAATACCTCAAGCAGACAGTGAGAGAATCCTTTCCATATTTTTGTGTTTTAGAAATCACAGAAAACAGAGGAACAGTAGATAAGTGGAAAGACTTGAAAACATACTTCAAAAGAATTCTTTTGCAGTGGCACAAGAGTTTTTTCCACAATATTTACTATGAAGCAACAGGCAAAAGAGGATTAAATATTTGAAAAATAACATGTTTTTAAGCTGCTAGAAGTGAATCATCTAGAACATGGATACCTCCAAGGGAAATCCTACCATGCAAGACAGTCGCTGCAGATTACTGCTGCAGTGCCACCTCCAACTGCTCCTCTCCCAAAGGGAAGGAAAAAATAGTTCGAGATGGGGGCGGGCACTGATCTGAGGCTGACTTTGTGCTGTCACCTCCTTTTTCTCTACTCACCTTGTTCTCACCCAAACTCAAATTTTCCCAGAAGAGACCTGGGTCTTGCTTAGAAAACATATTGCAGAAAGCTTTAAGATGCAAATGCCAGTCCGTGACCATGAGTCAAATCTTAAGGAGAAAAAACAGAAAGCATCTCACAATCCCAGCTAATGCTAGTGAACCAAGGCCAAGGTTATGACTCAGGCCAGAAGGCATGCATAGAGTTCTTTTGATGTTGAGAAACAGTAGTTTGTGTCAAAGGAGCTGGAAACAACAGTTATTTTGTTTTTCTCATGTTACTACTTGTCTATGTCATTGTGTGATTTTGATACATGAGAAGTGTAATCAGTCTAAGTGAGGAGTTCTGGTTGTTGCAGAGGGGACAGCGGTTCCTCAGCAAGGGTTTATGCTACAGAAGATGTTAGGATGTTGCCTTCTGCTCTGCAATTCCTCAGCTGCCCCTCTTACTCTGCCCCACCTGAGGAGAGATGAACATGTGGGGAAAAGAAGGGGGTAGGTTTGTCTTTGAACAACGCAGTGAGGTTGGGGACAAAACTATCAAAGAAAGAAATATAAAATAAAGTAGAAACAGAGATTATAGAATTTTTAAATTATTACTGAAAATAAGTAGAGGGAAACATTAGGGGATCAGCAGCTAAAAGCAACTGCCGTGTTAATTAATAGGAGAGTTATGGTTACCAGGGCAACCACAGTTCCCCCAACTTTTCTTTAATTATTTTTTTCCCCACTGAAAATCCTTTTCTTTTTAGCAGCTTGTGTACAAACAGAGCACCTTGGAGCACTGCAGGCTTCTTTGGGAATCCTGTGTGTTCAGCATGGAGTTGTCAGACTCACTACCTACACTTTTACCTTTTCAAGGGTTCACAGCATTAACATGTTTTAAAAGATAGAGCTTCATATCTTTCTTTCTAACATTCATTGCATACTTCTAGCAGTTGAAAGTCCCTAAAAACTTGTTCTCCCCAGAATTTCATCCCATTTCGGGACCAAAAGGGCACATACTTCCATCTGCACGGTCACCCTTGAAATCAGTGAGCAATGCAAAGCTTTCTCCCTGTAGAGGTTAAACAAACCACACGAGTTTGTTCAGCCCAAGCCTGGGAACAGAAACCAGGTCTTTTGCATGACTGCACGATACATTACTGAAAGGTTACTGTGCTGACCTTTGGTCTTGGTCACAAAACATTACTGATAATCCTCATTTTGACTAATATTTCTTGTTTGGGTTTTGCTTTGAGGCTTGGCCTGCTGCTTATTTAAATAATTCTCAGGTATTCCTGCCCTTGTGCTCACCAGTGCTTATTTTCACTGCTCGTTGAAGAAGAGTTATTGCACTAAACCTCAGAGGAGATACAATCTGTAGAGTTATCTTAGGCTGAAAAATGAATTGAAGAGACAAGCAGAGCGACTGCCACGCTCCGTGGATGATTTGCAAAACAACCTGCAGCACTGTGGAAGAGCACACTGCAGCCCTGAAGAACAGGACGTGTGGGGGAGCCGGAGAGGGGCTGCAGGGGCACAGGGGTCCCTGTCCCCGGGACCCCCAGCAGCGGGGCAGGAGCAGCTCACGCTGCAGAGGATGCAGCCGTGTAATCAGGGCTGAGAGACGGGCACTGCCCCGCTGGGCACAGAAACCAGAGCACTGCTCCTCCCCAGGGCAGATCGGAACGGCTGAGAATTCTGGAGAATTTCATACCGTGCACTCACACAAGGAACTAATATTTGCTAAAACTGAGAGTCTTAAGTTCCGTCATTTAATTAAATCACCACAATAGTATCTTAGTTCTACACCCATAATTACTGACTTGTTTCAAAGGCTGTTTTGAAGAAAATATTAAGATTTTTCTTTGGTTGGTTTTGGCAGAATCATACTGCAGCCAGGATTACGATCTGAATACCATCACAACTTCACACGCAAACAAATATAAACAAAAGATTTTGTACACAAGAACATATTGACTAAAAATCTTTTCTCAAAAAGGTAAGAGAAAAAACAATGACAGCTGTCCTACAGCATCAGAAACACGCATGAGCCAACAATGGGCATATGCCCTCACTCATGAAAGTGTGACCTCAAAGTCCATGCTGCATATCTCTTTTCCTTAAATTAGACACGAAGGACAGACTCCAGAGCTGAGGAAGCTAACCTAGCTTTAAAGAGTTTGCAATGCTGCACCAGAAGCTGCTTTGATTCTTCCCACTGGGCTGCTAGATGAATTCTAATCTCACCATCAGTTATGAAAGATTCTTATGACAACGTTGATTTTAAAAAATTAGGTTATCAGCCAGCCTGTGGACATTTTCCTGCTGCATTCTGGGTTAATCCACGTGTACAGCTCACTTCTGTCAGAATGACAAAAACCAATTGATTTTGCTTCATGGTGTATTCTTATCAATGCTCTCCTCTGCTCTTAGCCAGTCTTTGACTGATAGGGTGTTAGAGGAAAGGTCCATTAATTGATTTGTAAATAATTACAGCTAAGTCTTCACTTTTGACTAGATATCAATAGAGGCCTATCCTTTTTTCACTGTTGAATGCTTTCAAATCAGCCTCAGTGTTCAACTTTCAGCCACAAAATTCATTAAAATCATTAGATACTTTTAGAGTAGCACCCACTGGTAATGGAAGAGGCAAGAGTGTGTCAGCATTTCTCTTACACCACTTATAAGGATGGATTAGAGAGAAGCAAAATAAATAAACAACATGCCTGGAGAAAAAAAAATAAAACAAAAATACCAAACACTAAGGCAAATCAATTCTTTCTTGAAGTGGGATTTAATTTTCAGACCTGCTGGAATTTCACCATCTGTGCAGAGTTCCAGCTGTACATGTGTTCCTACACACGCAAAGCCTGGGTTCATTGTTTGTGCACACACATGGACACAGATAGTCTGCCTGCCCATGTTTCCAGCGATGTTTGAAGCCTTTGACTAAATTCAGACACATCTGACAAAGGACCCAGAGTCTCAAAGCAAGTAAGTTCCCACAGATTTTGTGAAAATGAGCAGCTGGGTATGTGCAAGGGAGACTATTTAGTGCCCTGATGGAGCGTAAGGCTGCAGAATGAGCTCCACAGCATTAGACACTTGAAAGTTACACTCATATTTTGCGACTGCGTTTCAGCCAGCCAGCAGAAGCAGGGCAAGGCAAGTTATATTTAATTCCTTATACGTAATGCCAACAAATGAGAGATAGAGTCATATCAGGGAACTGCCTGCTCAGCATTATAAAAAAAAAATGACCAGGAAACCTTCTTTATTGCTGCTTTCCAGTGATAGCCACCTGCTTCACGTTAACAAGCACAAACTTTCCACCTAGTTCAACAGAAGAGAAAGGTACTCCTACAGAAATTATGCAGGTGCACTGTATTCTTGTTATCCATCTCTGTTCCCCTTGTCAATCCACGTGTTATACCTGACCAATATCTATGAGACTTTCAATTTTCCCTGCCTTCTCTACCGACTTTGCAGAAAGAGCTTAAGCTGAAATACACATAAACTAAAACGGGGAGTGTCAGCACACCATCAGGGCCACGGACAAAGCAGGTCTGTGTGCTACTGTCTTTCTTCTGTGACGTGTCCCATTATATGCCCAGCCAGCATATGCTGAGCATCCCACACACTGAACCATTTCAGTTACATCCCCGCTTGCTCACAGGGTAAAGGCACGAGTCACTATTGCAGCACATCTGCCCCATGCCTTTCAAACAGGAATTCACTGAGGAAAGCAGCAAAAATCCCCCTTGTATTCATAGCAGAAAGTTGGAAAAAAACTTCAAAGATTCCCAGTCTCGTGGATCCAGGTGAGGCCATAGCTGGGGACAACAAAATCACACATGTTCAGGTTTCCCAAAACAGCCTGGTGTCCTCAGCCAGCCCGCACTTGTTCAGCCACGGCGGCACCTGCGGCACCATTCTGCTACCAAGGGAAAAGTCCTTGAAAGACAGAGCAAGCGAAGCAAGCAAGAGGCTGCCAGTGCCAGCCTGGCCACGGTCCATGGGCCTTGTGCCCTTGTCCCAGCAGCAATCTTGGATTGCTTCAGCAAGATTTGGGAAATGGGCTCATGTATTAAGTATCTTCATTCTAGCCGAAACATAAATAATCTCACATTTGACACCACCCCTGCACAGAAAGGTTTCTGAGGAATACTTTGTCAGGGACAGCAGTACCAGCTCCTGCCCATGAAGCAAATGAACCTCTCATCTAATGGATATTTTGTCCTAGACTCAGTCACAGTAGCATTCTTGGGTATTGTCAGGGACTTAACAGGAAACCCAAATGTAACTTAGATAAACACACTGCAAGAAAAGCAAAGCTAGCAATGTGTTTCAGTTCAAACCTCTCTAACCTGAGAATCTGTCTTTAAGCCATTTAGAGAAGCCTTTAAAATCTGATAATCACTTAATAATATTTCACACTTGCTGCTCAACCTGAACCTCAGCTACAGCTTTTTGTGGTCCATTCTTGTTCCAGATGGTGTGTAAAATAACGCATAAACAACAAAATTCAGCAGGTTCCCAGCAGCTGTTTAATTCCAGCACTTTGGCCACCCACTTCCACATAACTGAGAGCTTTCAGTCAGCTCCTTCCTCTCACAGGGCCTTCAAACAGCACCAGAGCATGTGTTCAACATGCCCCCAGAAAGCAGCCAGCCCAACAGGGAGGGTCAGCCATCCGGGCCACTCTGAAGCGTACCTGCAGCACGCTCACGCTGCCTTTCTCCTTTATTTAATTATTAATGCATTAACTTATTCGAGAACAAGCAGTAAGATGCATCAGAATTTAAAAAACACCTTTGCTCCTACAAAACAATTCTAGTTTGCCATAGCTCCAATGCTGGACATCATCTTCCCAACAGGACTATACTGTAAATGCAAACATAACATCTTCCAGGGTCAGAATGGCTGTTTTCACTGGTTTAACTGAATGCACACTAAGTGTTATAAGAAATAGAGTATGTCAAAAACAGCCTTTTCTGTACCTGAGAGATTTCCATTGCTATTTCTGTTTCTTCCTCTCCTCTTTCATTGCTGATGTTTACTTTGGCTCTATTTTTCTTGTGTCCCTCCAAAACCTCCTTGTCCTGGATTGGCCTTTGGGGCACAGAGGAAAAAGGAAGAGATGAAGAGATATTGCTTCACAGTCTCTTTAAAGGTCATGCAGTCTGAACTGGACAGAGACAAATTCAGAGCCACTTTAAACTGCTCTGATTATGGGCATATCCACACAAACTATTCTGGAAACTGCACAACCACATGAAGGTAGCATTAAGCCAAATAAAACACACCCTGCCTGTCAGCATAGCTGATTAGCCCAGCCTCGATGGCCCATGAGTCACAAACATATGGTTTGCAGGAGGCTCAGGATAAACAGAGCAATATGGAGACACGTCCTAAGTACTAAATACGCCTGAAGTCTGCAAAGGATGTCAGGGCATCAGCACACCCAGCTGACCCACGACAGCAGCCCTCGGTGTATCTCATCATTTCAGCTGGTGAAAGAGGCAGTATATCTCCTGAGAAGCCTAGTCCTGGCTTGGTAAGCTTTTCACAAATTAGGGCTGATTTGAGCTCCTTTGCTGGTCCCTGCTGATAAGGTGCACCACGCTGTGGCCTGGGGATGTGTTTTCTCGCTTTGCCTCACACCAGCATGCTGAAGGGCTGAGCAGCCAGAGTAAGGTGTTTATGGTGGAGGCGGCCACCTCTAGGCAAGTGTGCAACTGAAAAAGGTGTTCCCTAAAAACATTCAGCAGCCCATACCTTCTGTAGCAACAAAGCCAGTCTGACACCAGCGTTTGCGCACTGCCTCGGTAACCAATGGCCACTTAACGCTGCATTCTTCTTCAAGGCAACCTCCTCCTCCCACAAAGCCTGCGGTTTCCACAACATACGCAAATTTGTCAACATGAAAATAGCACAGTTTTGCATTATGCTATTGTATAAACATAATTTGTATTGAGCTATTGTATAAACATTGGTTAAGAAGTAATTCTAGGCTTTTAATGGGTTTGTGTCCTGCTCACAATTGCCAGGAAGCATCAGCATTTTGAGGGGGGGAAAGGATTCCTTCAGTTTTGACACAGAGCAAGTTTTTCAGTACAGCAGAAAACTAAAACAAATCACAAGATCTCCAATATTTGCAAGGACATTTTCAGCACAAGAGTCTGACAGATGTCTCAGGAGTGCCCAGGAACCTTAAAAAAACCTGCAGGAAGCAAGTTCTGCCAGCGACAGTAACTTCAGTAGCGCACGGCAACAAACCAGCGTTGCAGAAGCCCGAGGGCAACACAGGAAGGTTCAGAGCCCATAAGGGGATCCCAGACGGCCGGGGGCACCGCAGCCCCGGGGCAGCACCAGCCCGGGGAAGGTTCGGGGTCGCCTCGTAATGGAAACCCCCAATAATGAGATACTGCAGTCTTTACCAGAAGAAAGAGCGGCGAGAAGAGAGGCAGGGCTGCCCTTGGACCGGCGCAGACACCCCGGACCAGCACGGCTGCCCTTGGCAGTCCTCGGACAAGGTCGAAAAGGGGCCGAAGGGGCTTCACTGCCACGTTACAGACAGCATGGAGAAAGGCAGCTTGACTCCAACATAATTCCGCTAAGGACTTCGATTGTCCAGCCTCTTTTAAACAGGTTTAAATAGGACTGAGTTTTTTCCTTTACAGGGGGGTCCATGAGAGAGCGAAATGGCAGCAGAATTGAAAATTCACATGTTTTTGCTACATTGATCATTTAGATAGTCAGCAATGTTCATATTTGCACGTTTTGTCCCAGCAGTTTTGCATCACTTTGAGAGCATCATTTGGAATATCTGTGTCTCCTCTCTGACTCCTGTAGCTTGTGAAAGACTCTTCCCTGGATTCGGTTTGGGAGCCCACGCGGGATTTCATGTGATTGTGAGATCAAATTCATCTACCTTGAATTTGTGTCTAAAATGTTTTGTCATCTAGTGTCACTGAAGAGCGTGGGAGGTGCTGAGGCGCACAGAAGAGGAGTCCTGTGTTAGAGGGCAAGAAGGTGGCTGGTCTGCAGCGCTTCACACAGGGGACTGGTTTTGCGGATCCATGTCATAGATGTCTCTTGACAAACTTTGCTTCTTTGTGTTTTGAGAGTACCATTCATACTTTGCCACGCACCTGAGGTCTGTAGGGAGTTTGCAGATCCCAAGCAATCCCCAGAAAACAACCAACATCTCCCACCACTGTTGCAACAAAGTCTGGTCCTCTGTCTGATGATGTTCCCAAAGGAACCTTGAATCTCAGAATTCCTGCATCGTGACTGTAGGAGCGGGATTGAGCACGGTTACGGTACCATGGCAGTGGAAGAACAGGTTGGACTAAGCTCTGACTGCCAAGCATCTCCCCCAGCAGCACTCCAGGGATGTGCTTTCTCCCGTGGTGTGTGTTAAGGCACCCCTTGGTCCTGGGCAAACAGTGAGGACACGGCAGCAGAGCAGGGCAAGAAGTAAATGCAGCTTAGATGCTTGTTTAATTTTTATGCTGAAGAATGGGTAGAAGGGATGGCTGGCCTGCCTTGGCCAAAGGAGTACAGCTTTTAATCATGCAAACAGGGCACCAGCACTCCTCCTCTGCCTACCTGTACAAAAGAAAGCTATGGATGCTATTACATTACCAAAGAAGAAAATGTAGAAACATTTCATTCCCTTCTACATTCCCAATGATACGTTTGCAATTTTTGTACAAAAAAAAATAAAATAAAATCTTCATGTGCTTAAACTCTGCACAAGATAAAACAAACAGTCACACCAAGTAATCCACCCGGAATCCAGCCCATTAGAAAAGCTCATGTCAGGATTATCAGATTAGATCTGACACAAAAATCTTCCAGAGAATACACACATGGATGACCAACTTCTAGAAGCTTTTTTCAGCCCTGCAGTCAATTCCTCCTATAGGCCCAACATATGTGCCTTCTTTATCTCACCCAGCAAATGGGTGCTATTAAATAGAGAGGTTTGTTTCAGCAGGCTACACAAACAAACACGCACAGTTAATTAATACTGCAGTCATTTCTTTGATCTTCCAATGAAAACAAAATTTAAAAGTCATACTATTTCAGCCTAGAAGCTCAGAGTTAAAAAGCTTAGGAACTCATCCGGGACTTTGAATCCCAGAATCGTTGGGCTGATGTCATTAAAAGAGCTGAATCAGACTGGTAATTATTCCCTTATGAATTCTGCTGTCTATCTGAGAAAGAAAGGTATTCATTTCTGTCCTCAAAACTGATTTCCTTCAGTGAAAAAACCAGAAGGGCTGGAGACAGCAAGGACTTGGTTTGACCGTGCGTCTGATAGAATAGCAGAAAATTAGTGTCACTAGTGAGGAACATCCCTGCGAGTCAGCAGGAGCCACACCCCTGTTTCCACGATGCTTGGGATAAACCCCGTGCCCACAGTCCAGCCCGGCCATCGCTGCTCCGAGCAGCAGCGCTTCATTAACATGCAAATGAGGGGCACTTATGGGGCTTAGGGACATCTGCACATTTATAAACAGCCACTCCAAACCACAGCCCCGTTTAAGGCAACTGCTCAATGGCACCCAACCTAAAGTCTCTCTCATATCCATTAAACAATAAGTTGTAGATTTATATGGCACTTTTTAAAATACTTCTCACATAGCTAGGTCAAAAAACTGTCTCCATCAACTTCATTATTTTATTTGTTCTTCTGTGGCAGTCAAACTTTTTATTTAATCCTAATTTTTTATTAAAAGGAAAAAAAAAAAAAGATGTTTTAGAAATCAAGACCAGGTAAACTTACAGCAATAAAAACCAAACATCTATTAAACCATATTTAATGGTTTATCTGCAATCTGAGAAATATTCAGTCAAAATATGCAACATCTGTACTTTCAGTTGAAGGGGACCCACATGGATCATTGAGTCCAACTCCTGGCCCTGCCCAGGACAACCCCAAACCACCACCCCTGTGCCTGAGTCTTAGCCAAACCCTCCTGGAGCTCTGGCAGCCTCGGGGCCGTGCCCACTGCCCTGGGGAGCCTGGGCAGTGCCCACCACCCTCTGGGGGAAGAACCTTTTCTAATATCCAACCAAAAAAATTACAATTTCTATGTTACAGTGATTTCATTTGAATCTATGGCACTTTGTCTAGCCGAAAAGGGATTTATAAGTTACATGCATTCCCAGGTAAAATATAAAATACATCCCAAAGCACGCATTGTTCCTCAGGGGCTGGGTCAGTACCGCCTGGCATGGTGTGATTTAAGGTTATTTATTTTACCCTCCTGCACAAGTGCCAATACTTTACTTTGGGCCTCTTCCCTTATTTCTAACAGGCTGAGCAGCAACCAAAGCCAGACCTTCACCCAGCCAGCCACGGAGTATCAGGGACACTCACACGGACACTTCAAGCCCCTGCACTGTAAAACTTGGACCGAGTATTTCATGACACACAAAAGGTGAACACAAGCTGCGCTTGCACATTCAAGACAAAGGACAGGGCTGAACACCAAACGCCTTCTCTGCAGAGACCTAACCGAGATGATCCCTGCTTTATAGATTACATGAAAACTCTGTCCCGCCTGGCCTGCTATCTACAGAAACAGTCACAGGACAACAGTGATGAGGAGAAACTGAAATACTCGAAATGTTAGCACAGCAACGCCAAGTGTTACATAAACAGCGCAGTAAGACACAGAAGCAGGACTGGTGCAAGTTTCATTTTGGTCATATTTGGCTGTATATATATCGCTGTATCAGAGTCAAGCATGTTCTCAGCTCCCTTTGGACTTTTATAAGTCACATCAAAGGAATGAGCAGTGAAATCCTGGAACAGGGAAGATATGGCATAACAACTACTAGTGCACAAGAATAAGAAACTACTAGGACAAAACCACAATAATTTGTGAAACAACCTAAGAAATCCTGTTGGGTTTCTTGGGGTTTAGGTTTTTTTAGGTTAAGGAAATATGCAATAACCCCAGGTATGTCCGGTATGAACAAAATTATAGAGAGCACTCATTAAAAACTAAATATTTTTCATCTACAGGACCTAAATTTCTCTGCATATTTCCCATTCTAAGGGTAGGAAATGCTACAGTAAAAGTAACTACTAGAGCAATGCACAGACAATTTCAACTACACATGGGATGCTGAAGCTCAATTACATGATAATTCCGTACACAATTCACATTACACACTGTGATAATTCTCAAGACAAGAGTAGAAAAGTGAAGTTAAAACCATTTTAAGAGAAGGTGTTTGTATTGACCACGTATTTAACACAAGCTTTCTGCTTTCTCCACATTTCCGGGCGTCCAATTAAACTAGAAGTAGAAATGCACACAGCTAGGACTACACACCTTTGTTCCCGTTGCCTAAAATTTGGCCCCATTACTGCACACAAATTTTGAAGGTAGCATTTCAAAAATTCCTGAAACATTTTAGCTTTTAAGACCCTTCTTCATAACCATGTTCAGAAACATTTGCCTAATTTGAAGTCAGTGTCCAAACGTGTATAAAACATTGGCCCTAGAAGTCTTCAATACATTTATTGTTTCTGAAAGTTTTACCCCTAGCCTAAAACTTTTTTTTCTAGTTTATCTTACTATAAAAACAATCCAAAGAACAGGCTTTTTGTTGAACAAATATTTCAAGAAAGCAATAAGAGTATGGCAGGGTGGCCTCTTTTATGAGAAGCTGGTCTGGGTTTGGTTTCTTTCTAGGAAACAAGTTCAGTTTACCTTACTGGAGGTAATATACCAACGACATTTCATCATCAGGACAACGTAATCCTGTGACAGCTCCCTGTTATGATAACACAAAGAGCGGCTCTTGCATAGCCCTTTGATTATGTTTACCTTTGCCCCTCAACTTCCAAAGGAGTGAAATGCTGTCTACATGAGATATAGATATAGTATCACCTTGAGATAGCACAGCTTCACATAAATGATGAACACAGTATCCCAAAATAAGATCAGCAAAAGGGTTTGGCAGATACGATGTCACATCACTGAGATCATCACCAAGTTTCTGCTCCTGTACCTTTGTGTGTTCTTACAAGTGAACACTCTCTGGTAAATTAAAAGAAAACAATGGAGCAAGGAGTGCAGAAAGACATTACCCCATCTTGCAGATGGGACATACTCTGAGTAAGGATGCTGGGTGAGTGGATTTTTGGAGTACATCATGGTTAAAACAACGCTTCAGTAAGACTGCCAAGTGGAGAGATGCTTGGGAGTAGTTCCTTCTAACAGAGGCTGAAAAATATCTGCTCCTTTCAAGCTTCATCACTTTGCCTAATGTCTATGCCAAGGCTTTGGAAGATAGATAAAGCTCAAGAAAGCATAATATCTACTCCAAAGAAATACTTCTTAATTTCTTCCTTTGATCTTCAATGTTAGCCAAAGTTCAGGATCTTTGAAACGTGTTCTGAAAAGTCGTGATACCCCTCTTGCCAAGGCTCGCCCTAAAGGGCGCTGGGTGAACAGTCTCGTTTTAAACACCGACTCTCACATGGGGTCAGAGTGAGTTCTAGTTTGTTTCTTTAGCTAAACAGCACCCTCATTTACCAAGTGGGTCAGATACTTTTAGTTACAAAGACCCATTTTCCAGCAAAATTAAACTGTTTGGGCTGAAATTTTCCTGTCCTATAAACATAAACTTTGGTTTTCACAAACAAATGAATTGAAGAATACACACTGTAAAATCCTGGTGGCCTTTCCTCTGGGAAGCCTTAGAAGACGCCCACTTTGGATCAGGACCCGGCAACGTGCCTGCTTTTTCTTTCCTTCTCTTTTGTTGTTTCAAACTCAGTCTTCTCAGATCTCTCTACCTGATAGAATACCTAGATCTGTACACAGACACATGTAAAAATACACGAATTCTCTCCGTTTAGGCTGACACGGCTCCCCCTGCAAGTGCAACTAAAAAGCTGCTGTTAGGCTGTGCAGACCACTCTGCTCCTCAGCTGGGCAAGCACCACAGAGAATTGCAGGAGAGAATTCATTATTTTGCCCTCATATCAGGGCTGGAACATCACACGGTGCAATTGCTCTCGCACGGCACAAAGAGAAAACAAAACATCAAATAGCTTGTGAGTTTAGAGAGTGCTTTCTCTTTGAGGGGAGGGAGAGGTGAGAAGGGATGTTTATGTAAATGAGGCAGAGCAACTACAGAGAACAGATGCAAGCATATAATTAAAATCTGTATCATAATGCCTACATGCAACATACCCACTGAGATTACAGGGCCAATATTGATTCTAGCATCAAACTTTGCAGTGTGACGTTTTGCAACTTAAGAATTTGTTTTAAAATACGCTTCTCATGTGTAATCTCTATTACAACACACCGGGCCAAGATGATTTTTTAAACAAAGGTAGACTTTTATCAAACAGAAAGTGAAAACTTCCCTTCAGCTCTGATCCCAGCTCTTTGATGTGCTCCAAGCAGTTGAAGGTCTGAAGGCACACAGTTCCGAACCAGCTTGCACAAAAGCAGAGGTTCTGCTGGGGTTTGGTTTCCGAGAGCCGCGTGGCCAGGTGCTAAACACTGAGATTCACCTCCGGGTTTGACCTTAGCACACTCTAATTTTAAGGTGATGTGTCTGAAGGTGTTTGCTTCTGTGTTCAAAGGCAGTGTGGAAACAAGGGAAATGGTCCCCAGATATGGGGAAGGGATGAATTCCTAAGCATTTTAACCCGTTTTGTTGTACCAACAAAATCTGGAGTTTTGATTAGGTAAGAAAGAGATTTCTTCAGAAAAAGAAAAAGCTGCATCTTTACTAAATCAGAACAGATTCAGACACTTGTCATTCTCCCAAACTGCAGATGCTTATGAGGCCTAAGACAAGAAGATAAGCTTAGCAATTTTTTGCCTCTTTTTTTTTTTAAGGCTCTGGCTGTCTCATATGTCAGACAGGCATGTGTATTATGCATATCCAACACGGGACAAAGATCAGAAATTTAAAGGAGCTGTTTGTGATTTTGGATGGGATGTGGCACACAGATGAAAGAGCAAACATTGTTCTCCTTGGTTTAATGCTAGCACTAGATTCCTAAATTAAGCCCAGCAGGAAACAAACATCCACCACAGATTTCAAAAGATATCTCACATCTTTGTATTAAAATGTGTTATTTTAAGAGTCCCAAATGCTGCATGCCTGATTTTTTATTAAGTCCAGAGCCAACATAGGAATTGTTATTTGATTTACTTTAAAAGACCGCAGAAAATATCAGTGGACAATGGGATGTAAATTGCAGGAAGCCAAAAGAAAATTGAAGAGTAGGAGATAATGGACCTGATGTTATTATCTAGAAGAATACTAAGGCCACAGACTTCAAAAAATTACTTTGATGACCTTGAGAGCTCATTCAGACTGAAGAACATGAAGTTAGCAGATTTTTCTGGAGGAGGGGAAGGACAATAGTCTCAGTTTTTCTCTTCCAAACAGACTGGGGAGATGTTTCTGATTTGCACTTCTGATTCCTTCTACTCCAAATAGCTGCAACCTTTACTCCAAAGGAGGGCAAAATCAGACACCAGCCCACACTTCCCCACACACTTCAGGTGTGAGGCTCTTGGTGAAAGGAACAAGAATTCTACATTCACACACCAATGCAGTAAAATGCCCAACCCTAAAAAGTCTTTTCCTCTAGCACTACATCTTGCTTTATACAAAATCTAAAAGTACCTGGAGAGGCTTTTGCCCCGCTCAATCACAATACACTGAGCTTTTATTTTGGAGTTAGCAGATATTATTTTTTTCCTCTTCTTTCCGACTGACTTTGATGATGTTTTGGGATTAAAACAAGGAGCAGACAGTTCCCATGAGATGAAAGACATAACTGCAGAGAACACTTACTTAGAAGATTTAAAAAAAAAAACCCCTCTTGGAGTTTGAGATGCTGTTATGTATTTATTTAAAGAAACACTCCCTTGAAGGGGCTTAGACTCCAATATTTTAAATAAGTTTCTGCTTTATCAACTCTAGTTGGAAATAAAATGCCTTTTTTAATTTCCAAGCTGATGAAATTATAACAATACATTCCCAAGTAGGCTAAATGTATTATTACATGTAGAAAGAATAGCTCAGATTTTTCCTCTGAACAGTGACAGAAATAAAACCTAAGCTTAATTCTCTTTTATGACCAATTATAACCCCCAGCCACCCTTACTCCAGTAGCACCATTTCCAAACGCACCCACATCCCTCCTCCCCAGCTGGGCACAGAGGCAGCCCCCGAGCCCAGGGCTCCAGAGGCTCAGGCCAAACAGGGTAGAGACCTGGTAGGCTCACACATCTCTGGGAACAGACTCATTTATCTCCCTCTTCTAGCCAGGCCCTTATTTCACAACAATTCTATTGCTTCCCCTTTCAGCCCTGCCCAAATCTCCTACAACTGGCCAAGACAATGAAGGGTTATTGGGTGAAGGGATGAGGCAGAGGAGGCACGGAGGGGGGAAAAATGAAAGAAAAAAAAGGAAGAACCAAATAAAAAGCCTTGTTTTCTTTGGGCAGTAAGCTAAAGACAGGAGCAGCTCTGAGAGCAGGCAGAGATCTGTGCACATGAGCTTTCTCACACTCCTGGGTCAGCAGTGCAAGGGCAGACCTTTGCTTTCTGTTCCTCACACTAGTTCTGCACGCAGAGCAAGGCAAGCTGAGTTTCGTCTCCGGTCACGCAGAGCTAAACTAAGCACACAGTGACTTAGGTGCATCCTCCACACTGCAGCCAGGAGTGACTCACTGCGTGAGCTATAACATGCTTTGAGATCTCTGCCTAAACAAGTGCAAGGAAGGGACTCCGTGGTTTCTATCTCAGGGCCTGACTGGCATCAGAAGATGGATGTGCACGCACCAGTTCAGGTGCCTACAGTCACCACCTTCTGCCTCCAGGTTTCAGGTCTCATCATAAATTCTTTGCAATACCTTCAGACTTTTGATATCCACCTCTGGCTGGGAGGTGGATGAAGTATTGGATTCACTACGATCTCAGACTAAGAATTATGCAGGACCCTAAGCAAATGCTGACAGGGACAGAAGAAAACACCAGTTAACATCCAAAACCCGTCTCTTGTAGAAGGCCGGTGAAACCACGCATGGAGCTCCTGGAGGTACCAGCCCACAGGTGTAACAATTTGCCCATCTTTGCGAAAGGTAAGTTCATCTTTTGCAAGTTTTCTGTTTGACATAGAATAGAAAGGATTACATACTCTGTAATAAAAAACTTTAAAGCTGTGTTTACTGTTCTTTGCCAGCTTTGGAATCTAGGAAAGAAAATTTCATCCTTTCATTACATTTCTCAGCTTGCTAATGTACTTAAGGCTCATGTTTCTTCATACTCCTAAAATAGAGATTTATCCTTTTTTATTGGATCCTGTATTTTATTGCAATCACTCAGCAGTTATGCAGGGCTTTTCCCTCAAAGTTTGCCCTCATAAGTACCAGTGCTTTGCTAAATTATGCCAGAAGTGCTTTTCAAATACAGAATTCCTTTTCAAACACGATTTGGTTTTGTGTTTAAATACGGCTGTGCCATAACTGGTATTTAATACACTGAGTGATGGCATCATATTACCATGGGCTGTGGCTGCCTCTTGGACGTTTTTGTGTTCAGTGGTCTTGCACTTAAAATACTTCAAAATTCTGTTAAAATACTTCTAAAATGACAAATGTGAATTGCAACTGTTTTCATGGAAGTGGTAGCTTATTTTTCATTCTGCATTATCAATAGCTTTATTGTCTCTGGAAGCAGTGAAATGCAAGAACTTTAGTCCAATTACCTCAGCTTATTCAGTATTTTCAATGGGTCAAGTGACATGAATTGATTTTTAAAGACTCAGCTTAGGGAAGTAGGGAGAAGATACCTGGGAAAGAAACATCAGTTCCATCTGCAGAGCAGAACTGGTCGGATGTTCTGGATGGCTTATGCTCCAGGATTATAAAAACTGCAGGTGACTCTGTTACCAGAGGAACTGTCAGTCAGCCCGAATTATTGACATATTTTTGTGCAGTGCAGCTGCAAACACCTCCTTCAGCTTTCTTTCTCACTCTCAAACTGTAAACACTCAGAGCTATCATCCAAAGGAAGGTCACAAAGTGGAACACAGGAACAAGCTATTCCAGAACCTGAAATGCCATCCAAGCTGAAGTCTCATCTTGCAGCCAATACAAAGTTTAACTCTCCTCTTCCATTAGCTTCTCTTAAGATCATTTCACAGCAAGATAAAAAATCCAAACTAAAAAAAAATATTTCCAGAGACTGTTGCAGTGTCCAGGAAGGCATTACACCCTTCATTTGATGCTTAAGCACCAACGTGCAGAAGGATTCACTGGGTGGCAGGAAATTATGAAAACAGAATTAAAGAAGAGATTAAGGTTCCCAAATACTATTGCATCACTGTAAAGGGAGACATACAGACCTAAAATCAGGCAATTTCAGAAGTCCAACACACTCGTCATTGTTCCAAAACACACATCATAATTAAAACTGAAGGTCACTGAGAGAAGGAAAAAATTAAAAGACAAACTATTTTCTCTTCATTATTCTTTCATCATACACTAACATACAATCCCTTAGGACATGACCACACTCTTTCCACAAGATGCCACTTCCTTTCAATACTCTGAATGAACACTGATAATTGAACAAGTGATCATTAATTATTTGGCCTTACTTTTACTACCATTGTGAAGTCCCCTGTCTTGTTTACCATGTACTGTTCAAAGCCTGGTTTGAGCAATGAATTATTCATTTGCTTGTGGGTTTTTCTACAGTGCTCATCACAACATCTGAATGCATTACAAACATTAAGCAATTCATTTTCACATCATCTTTGTGGGATGAAGTGAATGATATCATTGTGTGCACATTACAGAAGCAGGGGCATGACACAGGGATATTAAAGCATCTGTTAATTCCAAGTGCACAAATGGAGGCTTGTGGGGCCAAGTTTCCTCAAAATACTTACATTTGTCACACTATTTGCGTCAGCTTCAGTAGCACACATGGATCACACCCACAAGTGGTCTCAAAATGGGCCTCTGGAAAATGGGGAGGATAATCAGGATGCCCTGATTTTCATGACCACGTGAAAACATTTTGTTTTTAATCTATACTGTATATGAGCTGTGTTGAGGCAAAAATACTGACAGTGGAAGGAAAGAAATTCTCAGAACAAGCTGTTACATTGCAGAGGTACAAAAGCAGGTAAACAGCAAAACCTCAGATTCAACAGCAGGTGCACCAACACACAGCAAGGATTGGCACCATGCTGCTTTTTCAGAGATGCCTGGGGGCATCCTGGCCTGTATCAGGAATAGTGTGACCAGTGATTGTCCCCCCCCACCCCATTCTCAGCACTAGCGAGGTTGTACCTCACATCTGCTGTGTCATTTTGGGTCCTTCACTACCAGAAAGACACTGAAGTGCCAGCACAGTCCAGAGAAGGGCAATGAAGCTGGCGAAGGGTCTGGAGCACGAGTCTGATGAGGAGCAGCTGAGCAAGCTAGAGTTTAGCCCGGAGACAAGGAGGCTCGGGGAACCTCATTGCTCTCTCCAACTGCCTCAAAGGAGGTCACAGAGAGGTGGAGCTGGTTCCTTCTCCCAGGACAGCCTTACCACAGAGTCAGGAATGCACCAAGGCAGCATATCATCAGAGCTTAAAAAAGGCTTGAGACTTCATGTGTTTAAACAAGGGGGGCCATCTTTAATCTTTCCCTGTTAGATGTAATTCACTCAAACACATCTGACCTCATTAAATATAATGAAAAACCTCTGCGTGCTAGTTGTATTTATACAGTTTCTATTATGACACCTTCTTCCACAGTTTGATCCTTTCCCCAGTGTCTAAACCTGACAAAATCATACATTAAGACCATCTGCCACCTTACTTAGCCTTCCAATAAATGGCTACACTTACACAGGGTTTACCTTTTCTCAAGTGAAAACAGTTCCAAACGGCGTTAAACTTTCCTAAGGGGCAGACATGGAGACAAAGCTGCTGTGGTGGAAAAAATCCTTTCACAGTTACTCTACTAAAAAAATACAGGTTTTTTCTGCCTCCATTCTAATATCCATGGTATTTCCATGAAAAATACAGCTGAATATAGCCTTCCCATATGCAGGGCAGCACACATGTTGTGTTCGGCAGCTGTAACCCAACAGGCTGCTTATTATAGTCCAACACTGACTTTTCAGAAGTGACCCAGGATCTGTTCCCAGTTATGCAAAAGTTCTCTTACAGACTGCGAACATGTTATTGGAAGATGCCTTCCTCCATGCCTTCAAAAATCTGATTTATTTGCTGTAATCCAACTCAAATTATACAGCAAGGGCAAGTTTGTTCTGCTCACGCTTGCAGTGTCTTTCATTCCTTGATGCCGGGTGTCTCTCCTGGTTTTTCAGGCAGCCTGGGACAGTCCCCTCCGAATGCAGCCATCCCCACGTGTGAGCTGCCAACTCTAGTCCTTGCAGGGTCCCCACACTGCCCAGTCAGGACAGCGGCGTTCAGCACTAACACCAGGGGTGACTCCCAAGGTGCTACCACACCACAAACAGGCTACTTTGGCTGAGGAAGACTTTTGAAACCCCCTGGAGCTTCTGTCATGTGGCTGACAGTGTCAGTGTTCCGTACCAGCCATCAGCCCAAATGCACGTACAATTTGAGCCTGAATCAGGGTCTGCTGGGAGGCTTTTTCCCCTGCGGAAAGGCAGGGCTAGGAGAGAAAGCTGTAAGGGCTTCAGTGGGGGAGCACACAAGTCGGTCTCCCGGCATTTCTGTGTTATCGTTTGCTTGACTCCAGTGCTTCAGTTTCTGGCAGCCAGTGCTTCTAAAGAGCTTGATCTTAAAACGCCAAGCACTGCTGAGCTAACAAGCCAGCCACCAGACACCACTGACACCACGCCTGACCAAGAGAGGCCACATGCAAGAGAAACACTCACATGGTCCTTTCTGCTCACAACTTGAGCTAATTTTCTAACATAGTCTTACTCTGACAGTAACATTCATCCCATTTCAAACATATATATATATTTTCTCTTTGATATAAGTTTGATGTATCTATGTTGTTTAGGCTATGGTTTATGTCAGACCATCATAGAACACAAATCAGCTTTTGTTTATCACGCTAACTAGAGGATATAGGAATAAAAAAGGATCATTTCTTTTTATCTACTTAATTTAAAAAAAACTATATTTGAAATAAACAATATTATAAAAAGGCAATTTATATACTGGGCTATCAATTAAAAATATCATAGGTGGTTAAAATATTATAAGTAATGTCTCATGGTTTTTAATAAACTACTTGGAAATTTCTTACATATTATTATGCAAATATAAATCTCTTAAGTGTTACTAAGTTTGACTACAATAATTTTGGAACTGCTTTTTACCATGGAGTGCAAGTGCCGTGGCTGTGGGAGATTGAGAGCCATGGAAATGTGACCCTTCCCTCGTGAGCTGCTCAGAGATGAGTCTGATGGCTCCCTCGGGCTGGGTCCAGGAGCCAAAGCAGCACACGACAGGACTGGCTGCAGAATTTGATACCTTCTTTTGTGGGCTCTTCCCCTGTGACCCAACTGCGGAGCTCCCCTGGGAGGGGGTGAAGGGGGTGGAAACGAGACTTTGTGTGCCTTCCACACCAGGAATTACCAGGGCCCCACAGCAGAGAACTCCTCCGTGTCCTCCCACAGGCTGTGGCCCCGCTGAGCAACCCCGAGGAAGAGGCTTTTCCTAATGGTGAATGTAGTAATGCTGCTAATCCACGGACACAAGTCACACCAACAGAACAGGAACGAGATTAATCCGAAAATCTTGAATTTTTCTAAAATACCTCGATGCATTTTCTCTATCTTCTGTCTCCTGAAGCTTCAAACTAAATTTCAGTCTTACTGTCAACAATTTTGTGCTCCACCTCTCAAACTGGAATTGCTCAAAAGAGACTTTGCTTTTTGTAACAAGGAGCAACAAGACTCCACAGCACTGTTCTCATGCAGGAGCAAAGATCACGAATATCACCAAATATCTAGAGGCTACAGTCCTAGACTGAAGCTGTATTAAGTGCTTGTGGAAAACACTTCATATTTTAAATTAAATTTTTTTAAAAGCCAGCGAGTGACTGATTAGAAAAATGCTGGAAGCACGCCAGGTACTCTATTCAAAACACCTTGAAACGAACTGAACTATTGTCTATATTTGGAAACCAGAAACAAGTTACAAAACTAAAACCATATACATGCCAAATACACATTTTCAAAGGAAACCAGTACACATAAACTACACGGATAACATATGGTTTGGATATGAATGTGATTCGTATCTGTTACTGGTTAATTAGTTCAGACTTTACCCAGAGTGGAGTTTCGAAGATGCAGGGACATGTGGTAAATAAATGAGCCATATTTTGGGATCCTGAACAGCCTTAAAGTCCCCAAATCCAACTGGTAGGTCTTTCAGCCATGCAAAACACCCTTCTTGGAACACTTCTGGGTGGAGTCAGCATGAGCAGCACTTTTGGGAAGCTGGTCCTTGCTCCCATCTTCATCCCTTTACTCGTGTCCCAAGTCAGCCACCCACACACTCTCAGTTCTGTCCCCAGAAAAAGACACCTGATGTCACAAACTTGCTGAAGCAACACATATAACCAAAGCCAGGAGGCAAATCCATGGAGTCTCCAACTCCCTGGGGAAGGGCAGGAGCTGATCTCTGCTCTGTGGGGACAGGGACAGCACCCAGGGAAGGGCTGGAGCTGTGTCAGGGCAGGGTCAGGGTGGATCTTAGAAAAGGTTCTTCCCCCAGAGGGTGGTGGGCACTGCCCCAAGGCTGCCAGAGCTCCAGGAGGGTTTGGATGATGCTCTGGGGCACAGGGGATGACTTGTGGGGATGGTCCTGTGCAGGGCTGAGGGTTGGGCTGGATGGTCCTGGTGGGTCCCTTCCAGCTCGGCATGTCCTGGGATTCTGTGGGGTTTGACCCAGCTTTTATTTACACCCAGTACTCAAAACAAGCTACAAGTACACACCCTTCAAAACCAGCAAACAGCGCTCCTAAAGGAGTCTCCCCAGTTTGCAATTTAATGTAAAATGCCTTTTTCTCTTTTCAAAAGTGGAGTCCATCATTATGAAGGCAAATACACTGAAACTGTGTTAAAGAAAACTTTTGAAATGGTTGTATCCTAATTTTGGCAGCTATTTTCTATCTTAGCTAAGAAGTTAAAGTCATCATGCGTGCATATTCAGCAGAGAACGTTTGCTACCTAGACGCACTATTAGCCTGTGATAAGGACTGTTATAAGGCATTGACTTTCCAGAACTTGATTTTCCATTTTCAACATATGTAAAATAATAGCTATAAAATAGCAGTAAGACACAAAGAAAATTATGTATCATCCTGATCACCTGGCACCTCCTTAAATCTCATTAATACATATCTCAGTTTTAAAATGAAAAAGGAAAGGTGATTATAAAAGGTACTTCAGAGTAACAGCCAACATTTTCTGCTTAAATGACCTTAGCATTCTTCAGAGATGTTACCTTTGAACCATGCTCTTTAACGCTAAGAAAATCTTCTATCAGCTAAGTCAGCTGCTATGAGAAAATGGGAAAAACAGAAGTTCCCAATACTTGGATCAGCATTCTGGAGAGCTAACTATATATAACTACATTTTGCTGATCTCCTTTTACAACAGTACAACATCTACATTACAGAATTTTATCAGAGTAACTGGAGAAGATTTCAGAAAATTTTTATTTTCCAAAAAAATAAAAATACCTCAAAGCCTAAGAATGAAAATTGACTCAATAAAGAATTATTTTATTCCCTGTTTTTCATAGACTCAATACATGCATTTTACAAAGATATTTTAATTGTTTCTTATTTGATTTCCTTTCATTTTCTTTCTCTTTAATATTCACTTTTCTCAAGCAGTGATTCATATTGACATCAACACTCACCCCTTTTAAAGGGGTGAGCTACTTTCCTCCCACGACTTTCCCTCGTGAAGTCCCCCAGCTGAGTTATGAGATCCTCTTAAAGTAAGAGGTCATTTAAATAAGTCATAAATCAATAGAAAAAAAGATCAGCTTCTTTCCTGCACGGGTGTCACTTCTATTTATTTTCAGTGCAAACCCCTGCAATCACAAGTTCAGAATATTTATATTACAACCCAGCCCTCTTGGCCAGTTGACAACTGATATTTCTATGTTGAGCAGGGCAAAACCCCTCACGGTGCCATCAGATTCTGCCACTTTTCCAGGACTCTGAGCCTCCTGAGGTCGGATAATCCTGAGCACTGTGGTCCCTAAGAGATCTCCAGGCACACCTGGATCACCTACCGAAAGGAAACATTGGAGCGCAGATGAGAGTATGTGCTTGCCTGACTTGGGCATCAGGAACCTCGGCCAAGGACAAGCATCGCCTCCCCTGCCTTCCGACACGACCCTCGGCAAGCGCCCCCCTCCTGCCCACCCTGACTTTGCTGTGCTCACTGGTTGTCAGGGCTCAGCTGGGTTGGCAGTCGGGGCTTACAGGCACAGCAGGCAAATGGATTGGAAGCCCGCAGGCAGAGTCAGGTGTCCCTCAGGACTGGGCAGGTACCGCAAGGCAGGGAGCTGAGATGGGGCTGGCACACTGCACTACACGGGGGACAGGCAGCCTGAGGGGACAGAGCTGCACGTCACAGCAGCCAGGCAGGGGTTCCGAGGAACCCCTCAATGCTCCCTCTTACCGCTGCAGTCACAAGCAAGAGGGATTTTGTTTCTCAGCATTCTTTGATCTAAACAGTGATGATCTAACATCCATCATTTGCACGGCGGAGTTATTTCCTCCCTTTCTGCTTGCTCCCTCCCTCCCAGCAACCCAAATTGTTTCAGCCCTGTAACACATCTCCTGTCTCGCTAGAAGGACACATATCTATATGGATGCAACGATTATTCAAAATCTCAGCAGGTTTAAGGTGATCCTCTGACAGAGTGGTTTCCTTTCACATAAAGTGAAAGGACACACCAAGTATTCAAAAAGTTATCACAAATCTACTAACAGTGAAATGAATAAAATAATTTTGATCACCAGTACTGGAAATTCTACCGTCATCCCAAAACAATGTGTTTCTGCCAAAATCTTTCTGAATATGAATGCTACCTGCTGAAGTATCATTAATATGCTTCCATCCAGTAGCATAGGAAATGAATCGTATCTGGTCTGCATGACATTCCTTAAATTATGCACATATATATCAGTCTCGTCCTACACGCATAAATCTACCTTTACCATTTCTGGAAAACACTGATAAACACTGCTTAGGAGACAAGAAATGGACAAAGAAAGAAGAGGAATGAATTTACACGGGAATTTACCGTGTCTGCAGGTCATACCAATGAACCCAATTTTTTCCCACAATTAAATCTATGGTGTTATCAAGAAAATCAGTTTATTTTAAGACTGTCAACCCAATATATAAATTTCCTTTTGTGCTTGAAATGCCTTTATCAGATAAGATAGCTTTTGTTTAAACTGCTATTTTCAGCCTTTGCTTTGAGGGTTTTGAATATACAGAGTAAAGTAACTTGAGATTTCCTACCCTGTTTTAAAATGTGTTTCTTCTGTCTGTTTGTATTTTGTAATTTCCTGTCAAATAACCTCACCATAACTAACTTTCCTTGCTCCAACCTACTTCTTTTTTTCTTAAAGCCATTCCCACTTCCTGAGGATGGTAATAAAACACTGATTACATTCGGCTGTTATCTGCCTTTTCTGCCTCCCCCTCTCTCAGTGCCTCTGTCAAAGCCAGCACTCGGGTTTCAGCTCCGCACGGGCAGAGGAAGCAAATGAGACTGCAGGGATCCGGATTCGTTTGAGTCCATTGGGTCGGCCGTAACACCGCTGCTCTGCCCAGAGCCGAGCCCTGTCCGTGCGGGGCACAGCCCGCACCGTGCCCTGCTGGCCCCAGAGTGGCACAGAGGGAGAGGAAAGCAGCTGCTGGTTCGAATCAGTCACAACTAACTGGAAAAAACCAGTCATTTAGCCAAATTATTCTTCATTAAGCATGAAGCTGCCCGTGTTTTCAACTGAACTCTCACTGCTTTTTGCCAAATCCTACCAAAAATCCCGTTTGCTAAAGTGTCACCATATAGAGCCTATAGACTGTGTACCTTCACCTGAAATTCTTTAACCTCTTCTATCTGCATTCAGCTGCACACTCCTGTTTCAGCCAGGCTTAGTTCCCTTACTGCTCTCTCTCCACATCCCCCGTTTTTGCTGCCCACAAGACTCCACCTTTTTCAGCAGCTGCTCCTTTCCACCTTTCCCTTGTCTATAAACTTGTCGCAAGCATAGGCTCAAGTCAATGCACTTGCTTCCTCTCTTCCAGCTCTGTCCTGGATCCTGTCCAGCTCAGTTTCCGCTCTTTCCCTCTGAATGAAAGTGCTTTCACCATGGTAGTTCATGATCTCTTCCAGGGCAAATCTCTAGGATCACCCTCCTAGTTCTTTTGCTATTGCTGGTCATCATCCTTGCTCTGACATCTCCTCCTCACCAAGGTTTCAAATCACTCACTATTTTTCCTGTCAGTGGTACTTGGCTGTGCTGGGCAGCCCATCACAATGACGGGCACTTCTGAAAGCCCTGCCACGGTTTTCTCCTTAATTTAACACAAGCAGGGGATCTCTCTAGCTCTCACCTCAGCACCAATGGTTCAGATTCCATTTCAAGAGTGCCAAAGCAGGCTAAGGCAATCCGGAAGGAATGTGTGGTAAAAGACAGGGAGGGGTGTAAGCCAGGAGCCTCAGATCAGGTCAAGGAGCTTATGAAACCATGTTGTCAGACACATCTGTTCCCCTTCTAAGTCATCCTCTTTGCACTTACACACGTGTGTCATTTCACCTCCCAAATTTTCAAACTTTACATTTTGTCACAATCATAAATTAATTTGCCTTAACACGACATGCCTTCCCTGCAAAACTTCCTCCTCTCCCTATAACCAATGCCAGCTCTGGGATCTCAATGCTTACAACAGTAAATTTAAGATCACTTGTAATATTTCCTTCCCTCTTTCTGAGTATCAAGTCCAATCCTACTCTTTCAGTCACTTTCTTCCAGTCTCAACAGCTTAAAGCTCTCATTCTGTGCTTTATTCTAACCAGACTGACAACATTCTCCCCTTGAGTGCCCCAAAAATGCCACAGCCTCCTGCCGGGGTAGAAAAGGTGCAACTGCTAACTCACATTGCCACCTCTGTTCAGTCAGAAAGCCTCCAAGTATCCTCTTCACACAGTTTCCTAAGATGGTATCACATTTATAGTTCTTTTCACACCCTCTTCTTCAACTTTTTCCTGAAGTTTATGTACTTTAAACCTTGCTGAACTGGCATAATGATACTTAGGAACCGTAACACCAAGCAGCGTGACACCACAAAGCCACCCCTGTTGCAGAGAGTTGACACAATTAAGCAAAGCACAGAGGCCCGAGGTGGACAGTGGGTGTTGAAGGATCTGCGACCAACCCTTGCAGTCATACCTTCAATTTCTGAGGGTGCACTTTTGAAGTTTAGCTATTTCTATGCCATTCAGGAGCACTATGTTCAAGCTCCTGAATATGTTTAAGCTCAGGTATTTTTTTCCTGGTGGTCTCTGCTCAGATTTCTTCAGGGAGATGTGTGGTGGGGTTGTGTTTTTCTGTTTTGCAGACAGAGGCTAGATTCAAATCTTGCTTGGTCCCTTCACGAGCAGCAGCATTACATCGCAGCCCTCTTGCTGTTTGAAAGTTAGTTATATGGCTCAGTGTTCTTTTCCTATGTGTCAAGACATTACTTGTTAGTTTCCACTCAGACTGAAATCTGGCAACTCTAACTTTCACCCTATTCTAACAAGTTTTTCTCCTTCCTTGGGACACAAAATCCCAACTGTTGGAGCACTTGCAAAAACTCCTAATTGCTGCTTTATTCAGGTCTCTGAGCTCTCAGTACAGCCAACTTGCACTGATAGCAGGTTGGCAAGCTCACGTTTGATATCTTTCAAAGACAAATTTTAATCAAGGACATACTTGTAATCCTCCCCTCATTTTAATTAAATGGATTTCTGATCACTTGATCTGAAGTTACTCCCCAAGTCTAGCTCTTCTATGATGTCATTATTAGCTGCTAACCAGAACAGATACTCCTTTATTCACTATGTCCTTGCTTGTGCTTGGGAGGGGGGAGAGGGCACTTCCATTTTGGGAGGCTTTTTCAGTGGCCTTTCACACTGCTACACTCATGTTCTGTTCTTTCTGAGCACATGCAAGATGATTATTCTGCTCTGTATCTATTGTTCTCTACAACATTTGTCTCCACGGGTAGTTTAGATTCCCTTTCCACAGTGACCTGGCATTTAAGTACAAGCCTGGTATATTTGAGTTCTGATAGGTTAGACACAAACCTTTTATTAAATGTTCTCATGATCCAATTAGGATCAGTATCATTTCTATCACTTTTTTTCCTTGCTGTACTTCCATTATCCATTAATATATCTTGTCCCTCTTCAACTTCCCACACATTAAAACAAGGCATTAATATCATATGACCGTTTTCAGACTTTCTGCCCATCATTTCTTGGCATATTCAACCGCTGTAACAGACTTAGCATCAAAGACTACTACCCCACATAGTGATATAGACCACCTCTTAAGAAATATCCTAATTCCTTGAATGTAGCCCAATAGAAACACAGTCTAAAGGGACAGTAACAGGATGGAAGAACACATGCCAAAACCAGAAAAACTAACAAGGCAGGGAGAGAGAATCATAGGGTGGTGAGGTGAGAAATGTCTTTTCTTCAGAAATCCACAAATAACCAAGAACACCAGATAACTTTTTGTGAGAGAAGCTGAAAGAAAAGTCAGGCTGAGGTGGATAGTGGTCAGAACTCTAATCTGTAATATAAGTGTAGAAAAAAAATGGTGAGATTACCACTGGGACTTATATCACATCTTTTCCTCAGACAAATGTAAGTACAAATCGCCAGTGCAAACACATCTGAGTCATCAGAGCAGAAGGTACAGAGGGAAGGGAAACCTGCAGAACGATTCCTACACTGAATGCCCTGTGTAGAATAACCTCCCAGGCAGGCAGAGTGACAGAAGGAACAAGAAGTCCTAAAGGTGTAGGGAAAATTAAGCTTAATTTAAAACTAAAAATTCATGGTCGCTGCTGAAGGTGACTAACAGAGTCTCAGTAGTCTCTAAATATTGAATTAAATATTACTATATCCACTTATATGATTGTTTCCAAATCAGCAGCATGCCTCGACTCTTGCTGGCATCCTACACCTGACCCTGGAAACCTCTGAGCCTCATTTCTGCCCTGCTACAATTCCGAGTTACACTGGCTTGTCCATATGAAGTGCACAGATGTTGCATACACTGCACCCCACTACCTGTGGGCTCTGTCCAGCTGAGCTCCCTCTCGGGACACAGCTGCTGAATATTTCAGATATTTACCATTGGAAACAGTTGGTGTCATACCAGTTAGAGTGGTATTTGCCAACAGAATAAACACACAGAAGGATTCAGCACTGGCACTCTGCACTGAAGCATGATGTATCACAGCAGACACATCAGCTCCGTGCCTAACTCCACTTGAAGAAAGACTGGATAATTTAACTTATTCCTAAAGAGAGAACCTCTGTAATTCCCAGTAGAGTAACTCTATGAGGTTTAAATAAGTTCTCCAGAAAAAAAGCTGTAGATTATTTCACATCACCAGCTGTCAGCCAATAGCCTGGATGAGGGAAACCCACATTTCCCTGGCTTCCTCCAAGTTCCTTGCAGCTTCAGAGTAGCTGTTTCTCTCATTTGCCTACACTCTCTATGATTTCCTTTCTCTTTATTTCAAAAGAAATTCTTTTTTTTACTCCATCTGTAGGAGATGACAAGAGGGATTAACACTACCAGAGATGCTGCATATGACCTCTTCTTTCATGGGCACTATTTGTCACAGAGGTTCATTGGACTTGTGTTTCCTAAACTTCAGTCAAGGAATGAACTTTGAAGATGGATGAACACTCACAGCATAGCTGCTTTAAACAAAGCCACCCAGTTTGTAAATAAGAAGTGATTAGAGAAATTCGCTGCAGAGATCAGTCACATTAATCAGCTGCTTGTAAAGTAGATTGATGTGCACCAGCTAGAGCTGTCTAAACAATTTTGTTAACCTTTAGCAAAAACGTGAAGGAATACGCCACAAAATGGTTCAGTTTTAAATGGATAGGACATGCTCCTTTTAGGAGAACAGTTAAGGTCCAAGATTATTATTTTATTCAGATTTCCCCAGAACAATTGGTCCAAAAAGAGTAATTTATAGTTACAGCACTCTTTTCCACAAGTTCATTCCAGGTTGTGCACAGCACAGCCCGTGGCAGGACAGGGGTGTTTATTCAAAGGTAGATTGTAGTAGGGGCCTTGTGGAGGAAGACTGATGCTAAATCAAGGTACAAAGAAAAATGAGAAACTCTGAGCATTTCCTCCAACACTGCTTTCCCTCTCACGTTACCACTAATTTGTTTGGGAATTTTTTGTCCCCAGCCAAAATCAGAGCGCAATGATCTGTGACGTGTGAAACACGAAGCACGCCAGCAGTATCGGGGTGGGGGTCCCAGCAGAGAGCTGCCAGCAGGCGCCCAGGGCCACCCAGGACACCCCCTGCAGCCCACGAGCAGGGGGGTTCAGCACATCCCCAGGCCATGGCAGGAGGAGCTGACAGCACACACAGCCTGGCTGTGCCGCCAGCCAGCCCCGCGTGGTGCTCACAGCGACCGGTGCCACGTCAGGGGACACAGGGCACGTGTGCCAGGCAGGAAACCAGGGCTGGGGAGAGGCCGGGCAGCCACGGGAGGATTCAGTGCCTGCAGCAGGGGCCATGCACACTGAAGAATAATGCGTGTGAACGTCAAACACTCTCCCTTCTCCCCAAGACTAACAAAAATAACGCTTAAGGAATATATTCTTCCATTTTCTGAAGAAGCATTTGATTCATATTTTTAAGTTTTATTCCACAACCACCAGAAATAGAAAATGGATTTAAAAGGTGAGGAGCAAGAGAAGAGAAACCCATCAATCAGTCTTCATCAGTTTTCTTCCAGGAACTACAGTTTTCAGAGGAATACCAAAGCAGAGACTGATAATACCAGTCTCACATCTATCATAACATTTCCCATAATACCTGGAAGATCTGAAGCCAACATTTTCAGAAGAAAACCTTAGAAGAAGGATCTTGGCCCATCCCTCACTTAATTTTGTCCATGCCAAACACACAGTAGCCAGTGATGGCCTACTGTTTTGGGTTCAGGACGCTAGACAAGCATGAGAGCTTCTGAACAGCAGTGCATATGGCATGATGTAGGAAATTTAGACAAATTCAAGAAACTGACTTTATTTTTCTTTATATACATCATCTTCTCATAGTTATCAACCCCATTCACACAGGTAGGCCAAAATTAATTTGGAGTCAAAGTCTCGGTAAGCTTGTTCCAGATTTTAGAGTTACGAGCCAGAAGGTGTGTGATAAACACCCCTCTGTTACAACAGCATCTCTCACTTATACTCAGCGGGGATATTTGTTTAAGCGACAAAAGAATTTGGTATCAATCCCTCTCGCTGAGTAAGCTACACTTGATCTGCACAGCCAATGAATAATAAATCAATGCAAATCACACCACTTTATCACTAACAACCATTTTCTGGTCAGCTACACCACAGAATAGTCTCTCCCACAGGAGACAAATAACCCCCAGTGTCTTAAAATAGGAGTTATTTATAGCCTGCAGGGAAACAATTGGGCTCTAACATGTAATTTGCACCACTGTTTATATTTGCAGTGAATCTGGCCCTTGAAATCTTTGGCTACAGTGAAGGCACAAGCTGCTTTCATCACTAGTGCATGACTCTGCAAATTATTCTACACATTTGAACATTTAGCTGTTAGGCAGCTCCCCAGGCCCCACAAGTACCACCTTACACTTGACAACCAGGTCACCCACGCACCCTTTCTTAACCATCTGTAGCTTTTCCGGGTGACAGTTTTTGACAGAAATTGCAACTCTTAAGGTATGAGCTATTAAAACAAAGCTCCATGTCAGGAATGCAGACAACTTGAGAGGGGGAGGTTTATAACACACTCTCTATTATTAGTGCAGTATAAAGCCATTCTTCTGTGGAAAGATGGAGGGGTTTAGCCCCCAAGAGGTGCCAGGCAGCTGCACAGATCTGGAGAAAGAGGCCTCGAGGGCACAGTGAGGCCAAGAAGATGGATGCTCTTTGTAGCACCATTTTCACGAGTGTCTCTCTAGAGCTCATCATTGAGCACTACAGGAAAATATCACATCAATGCAAGCCAAAGCTAACTTCACCCATTCAAAACACTGATAAGAGCATGGAATAATTCAACCCACTACCCTAACATCATGCAAATCATCCCGAGTCCTCAAAAGGCTCAAAAGTCAATCTGAAGTAAAACTCTCTCCTCATGTTTGTATTACCAGGCAGCTTTGATGGCACAACCAGCAGCAGTTCCCTACTGAACTCAGGGCAGCAAACACAAACCCATGACACGTGATGCTTTGGGTGCTGTTCAGTGAAGAACCTGGCACAGGTAAAGGCACACAAAGCCTTGTGAATGTCCGACCACACCAAGGGCAGCAAACACCAAGCAGCTCCCCGTGTGACAGCACGCACAGAACACATGTGGGACAGAGGCAGGAGGCGGGAGAAAGATGCCCCTGAGCTGCCTCTGTGCCCAGCAGTGCCCACCCAGCTCTGCCACTGCAGGGGCACCCCGGCCTCCACTAGGCTGGGCAGGGGGCAGCTCCCTGCCAGCACCGCAGGCACAGCCAGGCCCTGCCTGGGGTGCGAGGCTGAACCAGCAGCCACGGGGAGACTTGCCCCACTCCACAGTAAGGCAGCTTCAGCTGCTGTGGGGTCTGAGGTTATCGGGGCAGAGATCTCTGCAAAGAAAGACAGACAAACTGTGCGAGTCTGTTCAGACTCCTCTCTTTGTGACCAAGAAGCTCCTTTTAGGGCTGGCCTGACTTGCCCCAGAGGCTTCCCAGAGAGCTGTATAATAAAGATGATTGAAATGCAGACTATGTCAACAGACACTTCCTTTGAGAGAGGTAAACAGGAGGACAGCACCTTCTTCATCAAAAACAACCAGACATACCTATAGGGCACACAGAGCCAGCCAAGATCCTTTGGGGTTAAAGCAGTTATTAACTTTTTTTCCCCCCCAAATTTAATATTAAAAGAAGAAAATGCTGGCAACACCCACAGCAGTGTTATGTCAGCTGCTTGTGTCAGGTCAAATGCAGTGCGACAGGAAGCAGCGGCTCCACACGACTGCGGCCACATCGGCTCGGGGCCGTTCTGCTCCTCTGTCCCCAACACAGACTGCTAAACAATGCCCTGTGTCCCAACAGAGAGCATGTCCAGCCCCACAGCCTTCTGTCCAAGAGAAAAGCACCGTTGTAGAAAGGAAAAGGTAATTACATGCCAGACTGCACCTCTTTTGAGGGTTCCTGTATGATCAAGTCCTGCCATACCAGAAAGGAAATTAGTTGGACATTCTTTCTTGGTCTAAATGCGGTGGTGGAAACAAATATTTTCAGCCATCCAGCTCATAAAAGCAAGCAGAAGACAGCAACCTGGCACAGCACTTCAGCAGCCATCACGTAAATGAACACAGTCACTGAGATGGTACAAACTGGAACCTGTTCAGAAAACTATCCATTTTCCATGTTTCTATTTCTCCAGTCTTAAGATATGCAAACCTATTCTCTAATGCCCTTATTAAAATGCATATTTCTCAATCTTACCCTCCTTGTTATCCAAGTTCCCGGTGTTTCCCTACTGTGTCAGATGAATGGAAGCAGCACACCAGGGCAAAGGCAGCAGCAAGGCTGTTCTGAGCCTTGTTAAGCACCTTCCCCATGCAAGCCTGGGGGAAAGCAGGATATGACTAGACCCTCTTCCAGTACAAGGCAGATCTTAGTTCCTCCACTACACAGCCTTAGCGACATTTCCTCTTCAGCTGTTGAGTCATTTTGCTGGTACCAAGTGCCATGGGTGAAATCTTAAAAAGACGTATGGGACACAAGGGCCAGGCTGCCGTAGCCAGCTACGTGAGAGCCCTGGCTTGCACCCACCAGCCTCTCTGTACTTCTCCTCTGCTGCCAGGAAGTCCTGACATGACCAAAACTTACAGCACTTATAACGCCCTGCTGCTGCTAACTGCAGATTTTAATTAGAGCGTTTGCCTCTGGTGTAATGCAGTAATCAGGAGAAAATGGGTGTCTGTCGTTTTCTGAGGCTCTGTGCATGCAGGCAGGTATGGACAGACCTGAGCTTGCTCTGCCTGTGCTCCAGGCTGGCTCCCAGCTGAAAGCTGTACATGGCTTTGGAGGCACGGGATGCACTGCACAAGCAAACAGGCCCTGCACTCAGCACACCTAAGCGTGCCTAGATGGCTGCAAACAGAAATAAGAATTGTGCCCCTGTAGCAGAGGAAGAAGCAAAAAAACCCAACACTTTTTCCTTACCTCCAACACTTGCTCACGCTTGCCCTAACAAGCTTGCCAGCATTGTCCTTGTCTTCTCATAGGTGTATGTTTTCAGATGTTTTCTGGCTTGCTGTTCATTATATTTAGGTCATTTGCAAGTATTAAGCTATCATCTGCACACAGATGATAGCAAGTATAACAGAAGCAATATTCAGAGAGGATAAACCACAGTGGGTAGTGGATTATAATAAGGAACCAGTGAAGCCTGGATGACCCTTATCAGAGTGAGCCAGCTCTTTCTAACACCTCTAAATTAAGGCTTACCACTTCTGTTTTACTCTGGCTATTTTCAAAAAGAATCACAGCAAAATAACGAAACATGAACAAAGACAAAAAGATCCCAGTGCAAAACCAACAGAACTGTCTATTCTTTTTATCAGGGAGTTTACCAAGTGCCTAACTAGTTAACAGTCAAGCCACTAAGATAACAGCAAAAATGAAGTAATTCTTTGAAGACACCAGAAATGTTAAGTATTGAGCAGCCTGTGTTTCTGTTGTCTGTCACTCATGTTCTTTAAAGCCCTGCTCAGATGCTGTTACTGAAGAGAAAAGAAAAGGCCAGGAACAGCAGGGTTCCCAAGAGCAGGCTGAGCGCAGGAAAACTGATCACAGCACCCCAGAACCACATAAAGGCTCATGTCTTCAGGCAGGATGACAGACTTTTCTCCTTGCTGCTGTTTCAGGGGCTGAGCAGGAGCCAGGTGATTTCCAGCCCTAGCCTGGAGGTGAATAGCCTTCCCTGCCCCTCCCACAGCTTCCCTACCCCACCAGGCTGCTCTTCCCAGCAGAGGAGCTACCTAGCGGGAGTTACTGACTGGAACCTCCAGCAGGATCCAGCAAGTCCTTCCTCCTCCTCCCCAAAGCAGGAGCTTTGTGGAAATGCTGTGGACACCAAACTAGCCCCAGAAGCAGCGCAGCTGACAGATGCCCTCCACTCTCACAGAGGGTATCTGATAGAGCAGCACAACTTTGCTTTTAGATACAGTTTCTGGAGCCTGCCTGTACTGCAGAACACTCAAGAGCTGCCTTTGATCTCTCTTTGCTTTCCTGCTTTCGGGCTCAAATTTAGCAAAGAGCAGCCCATAACACATGACTCATGGTTCTGAGTTGTCATTGCTGGTGGAGAGGAAAAGCACTAGAGACAAATAGATAAACATTAGGGAGAACAAGCATGTATTACTCTAGTAAATTCATCAGATAATGTCAATTAATTAAGGAAACCCTCAGACAACAACAAAAGGAAAAGAAGAGGGGAAAAAACTCCTTAATTTATGGCAAAGTCGAGAGAAGAAAAGTCCTGAATACCTTTTCCTCTTTTTCCCTTGGCAGCAAGACTGAGGTAGAGCAGGTCAAGCAACGATATCACGACTTTGCACATTATCGGGCTGCTATTTGAAAACCAAGACAGAATGAGAATGTAACCTGACAAAGTGGATCTGGGAGAGCCTTAATGCTCAAGTTTGTAATTACTAATATCTCAGACCAGCCCTTGTTTCTGAGTACTGGCCTAGATTAGCAAGTCACCTGAAAGTTTACAGTAGGAAAACCATATGGATATATTCCTGTCGCTACATGTGTACAGTAATTATGGCATAGGTAAGCAATAACACATGCCCAAGGCATCATACTTGGTGAGGCACAAGGCTGACGTGCATATCTATTATGACTTCAGACTTCAAAGTACCTTATTGCTCAGACAATGTAGGCAGCCTGCTTCCTTGTAAAACATACAGAAGGATCTATGGCTACAACACAAGATTTAAAGTGGGAGTCCAGGACTGCAAAAGGGGGAAGGAGCGTTTTAAAACATTTTCCTGTGTTGTTTTACACTCAGCACACTTTAAAGTAGCAGACAAAGCTAAACATCACTTAACTTTAAAAAATGCCAGTTTCATGTCAATGCCCGAAGTCTGATTGTTTTGTAAGCACTCCAAGCTTATGCTCCTCTCTGGGAAACTCCTTTCTAATACATTATCTACTTGATTGCTTTCAGACCTCTAATCAATCAAGAAATCCCATCACAATCATGTGATCAGCAGCTGTGTGTTAACATTCATGCATGACAATTTATGACAAAAATAAGTGTTTCCCTTTTACATGGCTTTTCCAAAATAAGACCGCATTTTGCAAAAATGAGTTTTCTGAAGAATTGGCTTTGGAACGAATAGCACCAACTTCAAAGCAAATGTTTCTGTGAGGGCTGTTATAACATTCGAGTTCTTACATGATCTTCAAGGCTGCAGAGTGACCTAGGAGGCAGCCATAATGAGACACAGACAGTGAATAAAGCACTGATTTAATTATGCTGTTTGATATATGATGACCTCATCCACTGCTGTTTATACTACTATACTGCTTGAAATACTCTATCAACATATGGGGAGGCACAGTCTCCAGCCTGAAGAGCTTACAATCTCCCAAGACAGAAACCAGACGAAGGGTGTTCTCTTCCTGTAGCTTAGAGGAGGTTTTGAAGTTCTGCTCATTTCCATCAGTTCCTAAACATGCACTGAATGCTGGAGAGCAGGTTGCTGAGCGAGAACTCTAAGTTTGCTGCACAAAATCTCCACTCCTTTGATTATAGAAGAGGATATCCAGTATGACAAAGCCTCTGGTCTACTATTCAGTAAACAGCAAGAAGCAAATGCTGGTGGGGTTGGAGGGAAGCTGTAGCTGTTTACACCATCTCCACCAAATTCCTTGAATTATGGAGATAGCTCTTGCCCCAGTGTGAGCTTCAACCCACTGTTGCCTTCTGCTACAAAAAGAGCGAGGGAAGAAATCAGTACAACCTGCTAGATCTTCCACTGAGGAAACTGCCCTGTAACCATCTCCTGCCAGAAAATCAACTGTCAAGGCTCAGAGTTTGGTTAAAAACACATCTATGTCTTATTTTGCACTCCTGAGTAAGACTCCCTGAAAAATATGCAGTAAAGTAACTCTTTATGGTGTTAATGCCATGAAAATCTCCATGAGGAAATGAGTAGTTCTTTATTCAGCGCACCATCTGCCAACCATGCAGTAAATAAAGCCATACAAGAAATGGTGAGAAACAAAACAATCAACAACCTACCCACTCATTAAGCATTAGCCATGCTGTGTGCTGAACAATATGCAGGCCTTGGGGGGTGGGGGGAGGAGGGGGAAGCACACAATCCTCTAATTAAAGGCAATCAAAATGAATATTTACCAGGAGCATGAATGAGTAACTTTAACCGTAGAATTTTCTAGCCTCTGATTGCTTGGGTTTGCAACCTGGAAGCTCAGCCTGTTCAGTAATGTAAATGGCTAACTTAAGGCATGACTTTAGTTATTTTCCTTCTATACAGAAGCAGCCCACGAAGCACACGAAGCTGGCACAGTTACCCTGATTAGGCACACAGGCACGTACCGGGCCCTTGCTTGCACAGTGCCTGGCACAGCAACCAGGCAACACGACAGCTTACAGAAGGGATACTCCAGCTAAGGAGTCATCCTGGAAAAACAGGTATGTACTACACCCTCTCGAGTTTAAAACCTTGGCTTAAAATAAAATCCAAGGAATCCTGCTTGCAAGGATAAAATCTCAAAAGAGTATCAATTAAATACAATATTAGCAAAGAAAAATGGGTACATATACACACATATGTGTGTTTCTAAACATTTAAAACAAAAACAGTACAGAAAACTTAACCAATGAGAAAACATTTGTCCAGCAGAGCAGAAAAATAGCTGAGAGACACCAACAGTAATGTGTTTTCATTTTCTTTTCAAACTCTGGTACAAATTCAGCTAATATCACTTTGCATGATCTCATACCAGGACAGGAGCCAAAAGTTTCACTTGAAATCTTTGCAGTTATCAGATCTGGAAAACTTTTCAATCACTTAAGTTTAAGAAACAAAAAAAAAACACCCCAGAAAAAGGACTGGAGATAAAAGGCCAGGAGCTTGAAACATTTATCACTTCATCATACTCTTCCATTTGATGCTAGGTCAGCATCTTTACAGATACAATGAAATGTTTGTTTTAGCTACATTTTGAGATGTTTGGGAAAAAATAAAACCAATGAATGTGCAGGGTTAGAAACACACTGGGCAACAAGGCTGGGCAACCCATATGGAGGGCAAGCTCCCCAGCTAGCATGCTCAGGAGGGGCAAAGCTCCCAGGCATAAATGGGGGCTTGCAATCCTCGATTCCAGCAGTGGAAAGCTGCAACCACAGCCACATAGCTTTGCTGCCATCCGTGCAAGCACCAGGCTTGCCATCCAGCAGGAACAGCAGCTGGAGAGCACCCAGAGGGTGAGCGCCCTGCTCCCTGAAAGGTCAGCATTGCTACAGCTGCACAGGCTCTGGGCACCCCAGAGCTGCCCATGGTACAGCCCAGGCAGCAGCACCCCACGAGCAGGGGCCTGGGAAACAGCAGGAGGCTCACAGAGCCCCCACACTGACCCAGACAGAGGCTGAAAGGGGAAGACAACAGCATGTCCAGGAGAACATAGTGCCCTGTTGGAAGCAAATGTTACCAACAAACTTAAGAAATTGTTGAAATAAGGGACTTCCAGCTCCATATAACACTGTGTAGGGAATGCACGAGGACAGATCACAGTGACAAGGACTCGTGTGGCATGTCTTTGACAGCTGCAGTCTCCTCCTGATCAGACAAATGCACCACAAACCCTTCACAAGCACAGTCATAGCCGAAGGAAAAGCAGGTGAAACGTAAAAGTGAGTATACCCACAAGCACAGAGTGGCTTATACCTTGCCAGGCTGATCACTGCTCTGAGAGTCTATGCCAATTTATGAGCTACTCAATCAGCTCCAGACCTGGTCTGGGTTCAGGAATCACATCTTGCCAAGTGACAGCCCAGCTGCCCACTGCAGGACAAATGCTACTCATGCAAAGCCCAAGCCTTTAAAACATTCACAACCATTTTAATCTTCCTGTCAAGCAGTGACTATACAGGCCAACAATATAACTAGGCTTCTTTATGATGAACTTCAAATTTTAAAACATTGGCTTTTTCTAAGCAAGTCAGTCTGTGAAAGATAGGAAAAAGAACATGTTTTCAGAAAGCACCACAAGACACTCAGATGTGGGTTTGTACGCTGATGGTTACCCAGTTGTGTCGCCATAGGCAGCCCCCTCTTCAAAAAATAGAAAATACAGAAAGCACTACTGAAATGTTTCTACTGCTTTCCCACACTTACATTAAAGCATTCTTTGTACGCGCACACGAATCTAGTGAGCTTTTTCCATTTCCTTGCTGAGGAAACGCTCCAGTAAGAGCTGCCATTTACATCATACTGGTGACCAAAAGTTGATTCTTACTAATGAAGATTATTTCCTAATGAAGATCCCTGCTCTACCATTACCTTCCAAAACTCCCCCTCAAAACACCTGCTTTCTCACTATTGCCTGCACACTTCTCACACTTGTTCTTTCCTCTTATTCAGAACGGTCTGATTTCTGGTTCCCTGACTTAGTCTTCACCTCTGTTGCTCATCAGCTGCAGGGAAGGCTCATTCATACTTGGTCTCAAGTACAGCCCAACAAGAAACATCTCTGGAGGAAGAAAATGTTTGGCTTGCACAGCTGAGCAGAAAAATTCCCACCCACTTCATTCTCTACTGCATCCTTTCATCCTGCTCTTTGTTCTGGAGAAGCCACACAAGTTCTATTCCCATTTGTTTTTCTCCTTCACCCACTGAGCTCCAGATGCTTTGATACACCACTGACACCCACTTGGCTCTGCTGGCTTCCCTTTCACCCCCTCCAAGTGCTGGGACATTCCTGTGCCTCGCTGCAGCCTGCTCCTCTCCAGCATACACTTGCACCTGCTGCAGGTTTCTGCTTCAGGCAAAGCCTCCAGCATCGTCCCTGGCACCTTCAACACAATGTCATCGCCTTTTCTCCCTACACCACCATCCTCCAGATGGAGGGCTGGGGGCAGCATGGCACCATCTCAGTTCTGGCCCTCTGAAGCTGCCAGTGCTGTCCAGACCCCCCTCTTGTTCTGCAGTATTGCCTGCCCCCAGGTACACAAGGGGAGGACTCGGACTGTCACCCCAAGCTGCTCTGGACTGTGCAGCAGTTGAAAGCTCCTCCTGTTACCACTGCTCAGCACTGCCATTTACACAGGGTGCCATACGTGTTCCTGGTAGGCTTGGATAGATGCAGAAGGGAGAACCCCCTGCCAAAAGCCAGGGCTTCAACACCACGTGCTGTTCTAACAGGAATTGGATCTTTTTGAGCAGGTTGTACTAAGAAGAACAGATCTGTGTCCCTGGTCAGTAGCTGCAGGGGATACATGCTAGGGACTCACAAAGCTGAAAGCGATAAGAATGCCAATATGTAAGTTCCACCAAAAGGTCACGTACCCTTTTCTAATGATGGCCCCATGTACCTACAGTCAGAGCCAACAAAAGAGCACCTGAAGGCCCATCTCTCCTCCTCCCTGCAGGGTTCAGCCCCTCATTTCTCTCTTCCCCTCCCAGGGCAGGGATGGAGCGAGGGAGGAAGGCACCGAGCTGGGTTTGCAGCCACCGTAACTAACACATCACCTCCACTCTAACAGAGCCTGGGAGCAGCCCGGGTGCAGTGTGGGCATGTTTGGTGCTGTTGCTGACCCGTGTTTCACTAACAAATACACGCAGGGCTCTAACAGAGCTCCACCTTGAGCTTTTCTCCGGTTTTTACTCAGAACTGCTTCAAAAAAGGCTAAATTAATTTTGTTAGTTCAGATTTCTTTGACATTGGGTTAAAAGCTGTCAAATACAGAACATTCTACACCAGAGAGAGTTGGTGAGGGTGGGAGGGCAATAAGACAAAACTGACTCTATTTTTTAATGGAAACCTTCTTATTACTGAACAGGAACAGAAAATTCTGAAGGCTGATGTTTGCAATTAGGAGGTGCATCTGTAGCATCTGAAATTTCTTCCATTCTTACATACAGTCATCTGAATTGTATATTCCTCTTTTGACTAAAAACCTCCTGAAGTAAGGACAGAGTTCATTACTAATTATCTCATAATTCGCTCACCCATCTTTGCTGGAGCAGAAGGAGGGGAGTTCAGAATCCTCCACGTGAGTCCTTCAATCCCATTCACGCCTACTTCAGAAGTGTAAGTCCTCATGTTCCTCTGTGACTCTAGCCTGAAACAAAGACAGAATAGGAGCACTTAGAAACTTTATGTAATGCATGACAAAAAATTAAATTACAATAAAAGGTGTTCTAAAACAATTCAGTGCTACTATATTTATCTTGCAGATACTCAACTGAAAGACACTGCTCTAGTTCAAGGGCAAATGACTGTAAGATGACAGATAACACAATGCTTTTATACAACTACATAATCTTATATTGCAGTATTTTTCCTGTTCAGTTACAATAAATCCCAGTTAGGCACCATAAGCTCTTCAGTCACTGGATGAAGTCCAAGATTTCAGTCAGGATGCTTCCTTACCAAAAACTTTTTTGAACAGGAACACAACCTGGAACGTGCTCTTAAAACACAGCCTTGAGAAACAAAACTTATTGAACATTGATGCTACAGAAGGAAGCCGAACTGTGCCAGCAGAAGACAAACCCACTCTCAGACACATTTTCTTGTTCTCTGCAGTCACTAGCTTTCAGTGGGTTTTGTTTATTCATTCTACCAAATCAGGTGCAAAGATAGGACTGAGGTGCTGGGCAGGGGCAGAGGGTGATGTCCCTGTGACACCACGGAGCAGCCCTCCAGCTCACAGAGCAACTGCTGCACCTCTTGGAAATGCAGGCTGCAGCCTGATGGTCACTGCGATTTTCACAGCCCAAAGGTAACCAAGGCTTAAACCCCACTCAGTAAACTTTAAAAAAAAATGTTCAACACAGTAGCTAAGAGTAAGTACAAAAAGCCCTGTATTTGCACATCACTCATGCAGGTACATTCTTATGAAAATAAACCATTTATTTCCTATTCCTATATTTAATAAATTTATAACTGGTGGTTCAGTTTACACCTGGAGCAGACACAGCATCTTTTCCCGTTGCAAACTTGTCTGATTCTGTGTGGCTAAACAGCACTTGCTGCATTCAATTACCCTGCTGAGGAAGGTACTGTGTATTAATAGAACGGAGAAAGATCATTGACCTTTGTAATGTACAGCCCCGTGTTTTCTAACTACAGCAGCTAAAACTGCAAAAAGGAAAGGTACCCATGGAAGCCTGTGAGGGGTGGCACTCACACCGTAGTGTGGACCCCTCTGGCACTGACAGAAAAGATGAAAATCTTAATTTGATTAATCAATCAAAGCTAGCACCATAAAAAGCAATGCTCAGATCCTTTAGTGCCTGGATTACTTTTTGAGGAGCACAAGGAAGAAGGGGGTCTCCTCGCTCCTTACGCACTGGGTGCTGGCTGCGAAGAACACCACAAAGCCAGCTGTCCCCACTGTCTGTGATCCATTCTTCAAACACAGACACACACCTGTACATCTGCTGGCTGCTGGGGTCAACAAGGAAAACCAGAAGTTTCAGATAACTCGGGGAGGGGGAAACAACAAAACAACAAACCCTGCAATGAATGTTTTGTTGTGTGAGTTAAAAAAAAAAAAAAAAAGAGGCACAAGCACCAAAATAGAAATTAGTTGTTTAATGAGCAGATCTTGGTGTTCATTCTTGGGTGCACTGAAACCAAAGAGTACCTGGATTTCTTGAACTGGCCCTAAGTTTACCAGCACACTACAGGTATTGTTTGTCCATTTTGTGCGAGCAAGCATGCACACAAAATCAACCATATGACATTTCCTTTATCACAGTCCCTGTAAACAGAAAAATTTTTAACATATTCAAAACAATCCTATCTTTATTGAAGATGGCCAAATAAAATACTTGTGTTTTTTGGTTTTTTTTAATGCAGCCATGTGCCTATTTCATCAAAGAGCTAAGTGAGTAATTAAATCAAGACACATGGCTGAGATACTACAGAGCAAACCTCCTTCTCCGGCAACCACCAGTATGGATCTGTGTAAGGGGGAAAATTTCAGAACACTCACAGAAGCTCAATCCCTCTTTGCAAAAGCCTGCCAAAGCCATCTGAAACACATATGGCAAACATATATAGCAAAGGGAAACGCAAGGCCCTCCTAGCATTCGGGAAAACACGAGGGAGGAGAGGAGAGGCACCAGAGAAATAAAAGCCAGTGGAATAAAGCAGGCCACCTCGATGCACAGGCGCATAGACCCTCCTCCACAGCCCTCACCCAGCACTGTGCACGCACACGGGCTGTGCAGCTGTGCCAGCGCGGGGACAGCTCACAACAGAAAGAGATCTTCCACCCTGGCTCATTTGCTTCTTGATAGGGAAATCTCTTTTCAATATAATAAAACCACAGTATGTGTGCAAACGCACACAGTCCACATATGTGTGCAAATACACACAGTCATTAACTGTAAAACAAACCTTTTGTCTGAAATCTTGTCTAACTTCAAAAGACTAAAAAAATATTTCAAATGTATCTTCGTGTGAAAGTTCACCAAGAGTAGGTCACTAAATCCAGCAGAACGCAGATCTGTGAGTAGAAATGGGAAGATTGCTCCCTTCCAATTAGAAACTAGCAGGTCCATGTGTGAGGGAGAGTTGCACAGCCTCTACAGCTTGCCAGCTGAATGTCTGTTGTGGTGTCTGTTCTGTTTTTAATTTTTTTATAAGATATTCTAGGTGTAATCTGAATAATGGCTACCCATGAACGAGAACTTGATAAGGGAAATATTACTCTGTCTTTGCTGATGACAGCACAAGACACCCAATAATGTCTGCACTCTCCAATGCCTTATTCCATCAAGCTGCAGCTGAACCATGACTGCGAGCACAGACTAGAACATCCCGCTTCTAACTGGTCAGAGAAGGGAGTCGTTTATAATATACAAAATTTTAGCTTTATTTTAACTTTGAAAGCAAACACAAGCAAAACTTTAATTATTAAAATAATCTATTGACCTTTGCAGTTTTCATTATTTTAAAAAAATACTAATTACATGCACCAAGGAACATAATGACCATGGAAACAGAAGTACAGTGCATCAGCTCACAGGTTTCCAGACATTATGGGTGATTTCAAGCAGTCAGATTTCAAAAAGGGAACAGTTTCCTCTGCTTCCACAGCTTCTGTTTAGCTACAAACTTGCTTTATACATGTAATTAATTATGGCAACAAATTAGTCCCTTACACATAGCCCTCAAAAAGAAGTAGCAAGTACTCAGAAACAAGATAAAATGATGAGCATAATCACAATTTACTTGGGGAAGAAGAAGAAGAAATCTGGCTTAACTTCAACTACTGTTCTTATAAAGTATAAAAATCTTTGAAGTGTCTTGAACCGGGGAAGACACTGTCAGTTTCGGGAGCACAGCTGAGGTCGGGGTATCAGCTTTTACTATAACCAACATAATATAGGGACCAGAAGTCAACAACATGCCAATAAGAATACACATTTGACACTTCGAAGGAAGTTGTTCTGCATTGCTCAAAAGCTCTTATCCAACCTTTATCATTCATGTATAGTATTTGATATCAAATACTCAGTAAAATCTCAGGATACTCCAGCCTTCTGCAATGTAAACTTAAAAACTAAGTAAATTTCACTTTCTTCCCTGTGAAACCCACAATCTACAATACCTCTTGCATTATTTAATGTATCAAATTCTGCTTAACCTATGCCATTCTGGATGTCACCTTCTGCTGTAAGATACATAACTAGAATAGAAATAGCCAAAGGTAAAAGCTTGCAGCCTTTAACTGCCAAGAGCCTTGTGAGTTCTGAGACTGGACCAGACACTGTGTTGTTACAAAGAAGGACACTGTTTGGATCTTTATTACTTTCAGCAAAAAAATAGTTAAAATAAAATGCCAAATACTACATACCAAGCATTTCTATCCCAGAATCCAACACTACACAGATGAAAGGGACAGTTTATGCTCCTGTGACCCATAGCAAAAGAAATCAAGACTTGCATTCAGATCATGCTTGGAAATTTTCTCTGGTATTATTACAACAATATATTTCTCTGTAGCTCTGACTAGTATTTTCTGACAGGAATCTTGTTCATCAGAAAAGAAAAAGAAAACCCTCACCACCAGCTGAACAAACTGTTTCATGAAAATATAAGAGATTCAAATAGCTGGTGAGGAAGCACATGCCCTGAATGCCCTGGTTCCCACCAGCTCCCAAGGCAAGGCGGGCCCCGGTTCCCTGGCCTGGAGAGCCTGCATCAGCCCCCAGAGAGGCTGCTGTGGGCTGGGGAGGGCACAGCCAAGGCAGGTTCGACACAGAGACCCCTCGTGCACAAGGTGCCACGTCCTTCAGCCAGGCTGTGCCAGCCAGGATGGCAGGGGCAGCAGCTGCTGGGGACAGCGGGCACCTCAGCCAGCCCTGCCCAGGAGGGGACATGGAAGGGGGTGTGTTCGCAGTCCAGTGTCAGACCGGACTGGATGTTGGGGTGGGCAGTGCCCCGGCTCCAGCCCTGCTCTGCCTCTGAGCTGTGGCACTCTCCCACTTCTGGCACCCGAGCTGGTATTTTTACCTCACACTACATAAAAGCACCAGCTTATTCCGGGATGGCTCAGCAAGCTCTGAGCAAGAAGGTGCTGGGGAGACAGATCCTAAATGCTCCATAAACCTTTCCTTGCAAACGGGGGGTTTAACAGGTCTAGTGTTAGGTCCTCCAGAGTTCACATTTCAAAAAAAAACTACCATGGCACTTTGTCAAAATGACCAGTATTTCTGAAATCAATTTAATGAAACAGACTTGAAAGCGTGCGTATGTTCAAGCATTGATGTTGGCTCTTGATATCATAACCTTATCATTCCACCCCCCTTTCTGATCCACCATTAAATATAATTAACTCCACTTTCTTTCCAAAGCTTTATGCTTTCTTGGCAAAGAGCAGGCTGCAAAGCCTATCAGAAAGCAGGGAATGGAGGAAGGAAGGATGAAACACAGCAGGAGAGCTGCGCCCGAAGCTGATGATTTGAACACAATTTAGCTTACAGTTAAGTCACAGCAGGACTTTGGTAATGTCCTTTATCATCTATGAAGCCATTTCCTCATTATTCTTTATCATTACACATAACAAGACAAGGAAAGATGTTTCTGCACAGAATGGAAAACGATTAGCATAGAATCATAAATCAACAAAAGCCCTATGAATTTGAGAAGAGAAACCAATTCTTGCTTCTGTTCACTAAAGAAAAGACATAATATTCCATCACACTGAAGGTGATCTGTAGCAACAATCCTAAACATTCTATGCAAAGCTTCCTCTGGACTTGTCAGAGCTCCTCTTGGAGGGAAATCAAGGAACCCCATCCAGTCTTCACCCTTCAGTTCTCACTCCTGTGTCATGCACAGCACACATTCACGCTTCTCTGCCCTGTTTGTTTAAATACGGGGAAGACATCTACAAGGAATTAGCACAAACAGTGAAATACACATTTCAGCTTTGCCCCTTCCTGGAATCCACTGCTAATGTATTTCAGACACAAAATGTACCGGATGCATTTAGATTATTGTTATTTTTCCAAGTCATGGGCAGCAGAAAAATTGGTACTCAAGAGTTATAGGGATCTTCCATAGCATTCACTTGTACTAATGCACGATGGAAAATTTGGTTTCACCATCACAGACATGAAATCTGCCTCAGTAGATAAAGATAAGTAACTCGAAAAGCCAAGAGCCAAAAATATTTCAGAGGCAACCATAGGTCAACATGACATTTCCTTTATCTGATCTTGGACTCTGGTTGTACACGGGAAAAGGAAAACCGTGCTGATGATGGCTGTGGTGTCCTAGTACTGAGAGTGAGTTTGCGTGCACCTGCGAGAGCAAGTGGCAGACCCGGCCCGTGGCCCACCTGCCAGCTGAGGGGATTTGCTGCTGCAGTGAAGGCAGGTCTGAAAGGAGCCCCCTCCGGGCACAGTGCCGGGATCTCACTAAGTCAGAGCTACGTGGGAAAGGCAACACGCAAAAAATCAGACTTGTTGTATTCCTATAAAATAACATTTTGAGCTTCAGAGACAAAGACAAATTGCTGTATATTGCTGTCAAAACACAGAAAATTTACCTACACACAAGTAACAGTCTCATTGCAAAACCTGGCCATTAAGCTTCATCCCTTCTTCTAGTTCTCTGTACTAGTCCTGCAACTGACTGTTAGTTCTCATTTGACCTGTTTAACCTCCCTGGTTAAGCTTGGTACTCCCAGAGCACTTGTGCTGCTCTCTCAGCTCACAGCCAGCCTTCCATTAGCACTCTCCTCAGCTGGAGGAATGTTAATTGTTGTACAAATCACACTGTAGAAGTGAATATGTAAAAAAGAGCTGAGAAAAAAAAATTCAACCATTAGTCCAACACATTCAGCTCTGTTTCCATCACTGGAAAAAATACAAAGACAAGTCAAAACAGAAGGGTTTTTTTCATGTAGAAAAAAATGAAAATGTAACAATTGAGAAAAAACAGCAAAAAACCTTCTGTGGAGATGAAATGACACAATGCAAGTACGCAAGGAAACAACAAATTTTGGCACAGATTAAACTCCAAAAGACATAGATATGATTGTTTCAAAATAATACAACCCACTCTAATAGAAGAGGTTTAGTTTTCCTTGTTGTGCTATTAAGCCCCCAGATCCTTCTTACACAGTATGGAAAGAAATATTAGTAAAAAAAACAAAACCAAACATTTTTATGTGTAAGTTCTGGAAAGTGGATTCTTTGACTGCTTCTGAGTTTGAGAAAACAGGAGCTCCCACCGGAGATGGTAAATGCCCAGCTGCAGTCCCCAAGCTGGAGCAGGTCAGGAGGGCCAGGTCTGCTCTGCCCTGAGCGTGGGGCCCTTCCAGAGGCGCCTGGGCCATCAGCGACAGAGCAGAGCATAGAAGAACATGATCCTGGCCTGGCCTTCCCTAGAACCTTATCACGAATGATGCCTCAGACAGAAACAAATGTCTCCTCAGTGAAGGCACCACCTCCTGGTTTCTGTCACTTAGAAAAGGCTTTATTTTAATACTCTTCTTTAACTGCTTAACAGGAATCCAGTATATGTGCTGTCCTCCAGTTCTCTGCATTTCCCTTGATTACAACAGCACCTCCTTGCACAGCCTGTTCAGGAGCTGTCATATTTGTATTTTGGTGGATTTTGAGAGTTTAACTTTTTCCCTTTTATTTTCTTCCTTTGAAGTCTTAAAGGAAATCCATCATTTTTACCATAAATACAGGCGAGCCCTCCGGGCAGTATGCTGACTTCCAGCCATGGCTTCTCTAGCAAACGTGATGCTGTACGGTCAGGAGCACATTTCCTGCCTGAGTCCACGGGGGTCTTACAGAGCCAACTCCAAAGACCAATTCACTCTTCACTGGCAAGTCACCCTGACGCTATTTTGCCCCCAGTGGATCAAAACCCATATGCATTTACCCTCCCCAAAAGAAGTAATTTTTACCCTGCTACTGTTTCATCCATCGCAGAGTGAGGGAATGTGTGTGCCTGTGTATGCAAAGAGGGTTTAAACCTGCCCCTCCCACCCCTGAGTCTTTTATTAGTGTTGTAAAGTCAGAGTATCAGCTAGACTGTTTCTTTCATCACATCACTTGCAGACAATCAGTCGTACCCCATAACTAGTGTCATAACCTCTCCCTTCAGAATCCAAGACTGTCCAGCCTAACCTTGAAGGGGAAGAGTAAAATAAATGACAGCTTTCTTAGGGTTGGCCTTCAAACAGAAGGCAGGGAATAGAAATGGCTGGGAAGTGATGTGTGGAGATGAGAAAACATTAAGTGAGGTATTTCAAACCTCTTCCCACGTAACTTCATAAGACATGATTTCAGACTTGAAAGTGCTGTCTTGATTAAGCTACCTTCACTAAAAAAACATAAATAAATAAAAATTTACTTCAATCAAGTGACTGCAGAAACCTCTTTTAAATACCACTGCCTGCAATCTCAGAGTCCCAGGCACAGTTCCCAAAGACTTCAATAAAACTTTTGTCTGGGATAAGGAGTGCCAGATTTGGCCCACTTTAATACATTAAGTCTGTGGTAGGTGAAAAACTTAAGCATGGAGCGGTTGTGAAACTCCCCTTGTAGCCAAGGAGATAAGAGAAAACAGCACTCCTTCTCCCCACAATGGGAACATACAGGGGGCGGATGGGAAAGTAAGGAGGAGGAGGGAGCAGGAGCTGTAGCATAAAAATTATTTAATATCCTCCCAGTGTGGGCTGGAAAGGATTGTGCTGTGCTTGTTAGTGAAGTTGGCTAGAGTGGAAGGCTGAGAAAGCATTCAAGGACTTGTGTGTGTGTTAGGGGTCAGGTCTGTCCAAGTTCACAAACTTTAGTCAATTCTCCTGCCAGCTCTTTCAGGCTTGAGACAAGTACAGATAACCTCAGCTTAACCCAACTCCAAGCAAACCTTCCTTCTCACCCCCACCCTCAATTAGCACCTTCAATCCAAAGTGCCTAAAAATAAACTATGAAATCACTTCAGTTACAGCTCTAGTAATGCACTTTTCCATAAACTTCTCCCTGTCACTGAAATGCTTCAAATCTCGTTTGTTAAAAGCATGATTTGTTAAACGACATGTACGGGAGGGCTGTTGTGGCTTAACTTCCCAGAAGGTCTTTATTCTTGCAGAACAGCTCTTCCATCCCCACAGTAAACGAGGTGCTCCTGACTGTGTTAGCGTTACCTGCTGCTGCTTTTAAAATAAGCAATGCTAAAATAGCCAGTTGGATTACTCTTCAAACAAGATAGGCTTCTTGCACAGCAAAACACTGTTATTCAATACACTTATTTCATAATTTCAGAACCCTTTTTTTTCCCCCCTCCCTGTCCCCCAGCTGTGAACATCCATCCTCGTGGCAGTCTCCAGACCACCCAGATTCATCTCTGTCTCTCAACCGTCTGCCTCTGCTGCACCAAGATAAAAATCTAGACAGAGCCTTTATTATTATTTTATCCATAACTTGTCTAAACCTTCACCTGCAAAACACTGACTCATTCTGCCTTTAACCACCTGAGGAACGTAAAGGAAGAGAAATTAACTCATGGGCATGGAAACTCAAGTGGCAACAGCATAAACTTGCAAATCAAACAATGAAAGTCAGAGCAACAACAGAAGGTTTTGAAACAGACAAAGACTCAAGTCCTAAAAATAGAAATCCGAGGAAGCTTGGCTGATCTCTTCCTTTTGGCCATAATGCTTGGTTTTCATCAGATGATAGCTAGTAGTATATAATTTATTAATGTCTCATCAACACCACATTAACGGCTTTGAATACTGAACAATCACCGCCAAACACACACAATTTTAGGCAAGAGTCTCCTAAGAAAACAAGATACTGGCAAAGGAACAACTCTTCCACCTCAGGTCTTAGCAGGGAGGAAAGCTGATGTAAGCTACACCACTGCAAAACATTCCAAGCCTTGGTGCAAACTGGTGGATCACCAAGTCGTTACTTAAATCTCACGAAATGAACACTAACGCTACAGCGCGTTTGGTTTTCCTTCCTGGCTGCTGCACCAGCCCCTGTGCCAAAGCTGCCTCGGTGCCAAACTGCAACCTCTCTCCTCCAAGCGCGATCACATCGCGCAGAGTCACGAAAGGCTCCTCCGAGTGGCAGCAGAAACCGCTGGCTTTGCTTGTGGCCACGAGCACTGTGTGCCTGGAAAAGCCTTCTGCCCCGGGCCATCAGCAGCTCACCTCTGGATGCCACCGCCTCCCTCAGGGGAGTATGGCACTGGTGGCAGCACGCAAAGCCCTCCTGCTGCAAGGGAAGCCAACAGGGCTGTCCCACCAAAGGACACTGTCAGACATTTGCAAAGACAGAGAAGCCTCTTAAAAAATATGTATTAAAAACCTTAGCATGACTCCTCAGTTACAGGAAAACCTTCACCCATCATCCTGACACTTCACACATCAGCATGATAAGGTTATCTTACCAGAACGAGCATGCTACATTATCACACTGGAAGTAAACACTTGAACTGTTTTCTTCCAGACCTCTCATGCCATTGAAATTTAGCAAATATTTACCTTATTTTGGATATTCTAGTAAACTTTCACCAACATAAATTATAGCATAATATCAAAAGGCCTCGACTGCAGATAATATTTCCATGGGGCTATTTCCAAAACTGTTTTTTTCTGAATTTTCATCAAATAGGACATTTAGCCCTGTGTGCCCCACTCCCAATTTGAATGAGGGCAGCTGCTCCAGACTGTGATCATACCAGTGCCCATCTTGAGGGGAAAGGCAAACAAAGCCCAGTCATTGGGGCGAGTCAGGGATTCTTTGGCTTTGTCCTCAGCAATATAAATGTGATTTTCTTTTGTGGTTTTCAGATTATGATAAGGGGTCATCATTTAAAAATCCACTGTAAACCACGTTACACAAGGCAATTATGGTAACAAGGCAGTGGAACAAAGTTTACAACAGTCTAGCCACAGCCATCCACATTTCATTTCCAGTCAGACTGAAAGGCTTGGTATCAGTGTTGGGTTTGCAAGCAGATAACCAATACACATTCATCAATCCATGGCATTTTGGGCATGGAGCGAGAAGAGGAGCAGGACAGACAAGGCACTGTTCACTGTCGTGCCTTTTCAGTCAACGAGTCTCACCTCTGCAACTCAGTCTGCTGCAGAAAACTGATATGGAAGCGTTTGGAATAACAAAGTACGTAAATGACAGGTGCTGATTTCCTTCAACAGAAGAGGGACGTACTTCTGCCACCATTTTTTCAAGGACTAAGTTCCCAGCTGCACTGGGCAAAGCAGGGGTAAGGATTTGGCATATTCTTGCTTGCAACACAGAATTAGTTGACAAACATACAACAGGATCTAATGCAACCTTGAATATAAAGCAGATATTCACAAAAAGGTGAATATTGGGGTGTTTTTTAAAATATTTTTTCTCTGTCTACTTTCTATGTGTGCTGTCTTTGTATTTGTGATTTTGCATTTTGGGAGGAGAAAATACCATAGTATTCAAAATTATTCCCTGCAACTATTCGTTATGATTCCAGAAATAAACAAACACGTCCAACAGATTAGAAAACCTCAGTGAAATCAACTTATTTTATTAATTCTTCATTCAGTTCAAGTAAACAAGTAGGTTTCATGTGAGATTAGCTCCAGGGTTTATTCAAGTCACACCTGACATTAATGCCTTAACCAAGCCCATTATGCAGTGATTTTCATGGCCTCCCTCAGAAGGAAAAAAAAAAAAAAAAAAGGGCAACCTCAAAAGATTTGGGAAAGACAGACTTTGTGTTTTCACAACCCTGGGAAAAACTTCAGGTTGTCCCACAATGCAGTTGGGGTGGGGGGGGAACAAGGAAAAAAACCCCAGCGAAAGCAAAAGCACTGCCAGCCCCTGTGGGAGCGGAGCAGAAGCGCAGCCTGGGCAGGGAGAGCCCAGCCCGGCTGAGTCTCACCGGGACCGGGGACCCGCCGCCACACGGACACCGGCACCCCCGGCACTGACGTATCCCCCACACAGAGGAGGAGGCGGCTGAGAAAGTGGAGACAAGAGGAATGCACTGGCATCATAAAACCTTACAGCAAAAAGGAATATTTTCACAGACTGCTGCAATAAGTAGAACGACAGGTTTTCAGGAATGTCAGATTTTTCACCTGGAGTGCTAAGAGCCCAAACAAAAAAAGCACTGTTCTGCAAGGGCAGGAAGAAAGCCATTAAGCAGAAGCAGTTGAATTTCTGAATCTGAGCTGCCTGACTGGGTAAAGGTAAACCAGCAGGTAAAATAATTATGTTACTTGAAAATACTCTCTCCTAAAAAGCCAAAAGAATTTTCAGAAAAGAATTGTAATACTGAATGTCTACAGGTATAAATATAGATAGATATAAATATGATAAGATTTAAAGCTAAATCTGTGTAAACTTCCTGTCCAAAACAAGAACAAGCTTCAGTGGAAACTTTCCTTCAAAGGCATCATCGTTTTACCGTGTGTTGTCCAGGGCTTATCATAATTGCAACACCATAAAAAGCTTTCTATAACACACAATTTCTGTTCCACTTCCTACTTGTCATGAACTTTATGAAAAAAATTACTGTTCATATCATCATTTTCTCTACTGCTTCCAAATTCTTTGCAGTCCTCCAAAAACACTGAGAAAATGTATTTTGCTACACTGCTTTAAAGGCTACTTTCTCATAGCAGAAATAGAAGCAGTAGTGTGGAAAACCCGTAAGGCACAGCTTCCTTCCCAGTCTCCAAATGGTGAAAACAAACAGGAAATAGGGATTAAAATAGGATTGGCAGAAATAGACTTCTGACTCTAACAGAAAAATAAGTTTATTTGTAAGTAATGTTCTTTGCAAAACACAAAGAAGCTCAATTTTTCTTTTCCACGTTGGAAAGGTGTTTTCCCCAGAACTCCAAACGTTCACGTTCTCAGTCCATGCTGTTGTCACTGCAACGAGTCTCAGCCCGCTGTGTTTCCCAGCGCAGGCTCGGCTCTGGCAGGGCACATTTCCCAGCACACACGTCCCCTTCCCGGGGGATGGATGACAGACACCCTGCCTCACCGAAGGTGCAGCCGGAGCTAACCTAACCCCCAGACACAGCGAGTGTGCCAACACAGGGCAGAGCTTGGCCAACAAGAGAGCAGGGCACTACAAACAGCGCCAGGTCAGGAACACTCCCGAGGGAACCTCTTGCGGGTCAAACGCCCCCTCCTAAGGAGGGCAACGCAGCCGTCCTTCACCTTCTCCTCTCTCACCCATTTCTTTCTCATGATGCCAAAGTGTCACCTTTGGTTTTGCCCTCTGCCTGCCTCCACACACCCAGGGCTGGCTCGAAACGCTGCCTGGTTTAGCATCTTTAGCGCCTTGCCTTCCCTTTCTATTCACAAAACCAAAACCCTCCTCCAGTCCCTCGTTACTGTTGCTGAGATGCGAGATAATCTCTTTCCTTCTGGCTGTGACAGAAGCAATCTTATCCCCTGAAATCCATTCAAAATGCAAAAATCATCTTTCTGGATTACTGCCTCAAGAACATTCCCCCTATTTCATCCTGCCAGTCCTCCTGCTGGCTCCCCCTTTTTCTACTACTTGAAGCACAAGTTCCTTGCCTTCATTTCAGGAATTGTTCTTAGGTGATGACAATGATCCGAATGCCCTACACATCTACTTAAAACCCAGGTAAATGAAGCCTAATAACCACGTCCAAAATCTCCTACGTAAGGAGCAGATAGCACTTGAAGCCTTTAATTACCCATACAGCAGAGTACACCTTCCCACAGCAAAACCTGTGGCACGTGGCTGAGATGCACTCTTCTCTTTGCAGGTTGGGCCAGTGCAGGCTTTTAAAAGAGCTGCCCTTCTGAACCATTTTACAACAGATTACTGGGCTTCCAACAAAACCATTCTGGTATGTGGCAAGTCCTCTAGGATCTTCTTTTGCATTCAAAAATCCAAGTGTATTCACAGAAAACCTTATAAAAATGGCAGGTTGTTGTTTCAAGTCCTTTCTCCCCTCAGAGAGGGTCACCCTGTGAAAAATATTTTACTCCTATGATGCACTGTCTCATTTCATCAAGCTGGTATAATTTCAAAGGAGTATTTCAGGCTCCATGAGAAACTGGAGCACATTGCCCTTTGGCACATGACAGCACGTGGTTTTCCTTCCACAATAAGCAAGGTCCACTGCCAGTAGGTATTACACTTTTTCTTCATCCTCTGGACCCTCTGCACTTGATGCACAAAAAAGGGGGAATAAGAGTGCAGAGGGACAGCTTGTAACTTCAGTTAATCTCCAAACTAGGAAACCAAGAACAATTTGATTTGCAGGTTCTGCACATCCACCACACCTGCAGTCCCTCTGGCTGGTCAAGCTCCAAGAACACATCAGCTGCCCAAACTTCAGAGCTACCTGACCTGGCCTGACTGGGCAGGAAATCACAGAATCACAGACTGTGCCAAGTTGCAAGGGACCCATGGGAATCATCGAGTCCAGCTCCTTGCAAAGGGCCATCCCCAAGAGTCACACCCTGTGCCTGAGAAGGACTGGGTTAGGATCAGACAAACCCTATGTACTCGAGTCTTTGGGGCCTAAGGGAGACAGTCAATGTCATTTTGAGGCTCCTCTTGACAATCTATGAAAGGTCACAGCAAACTGACAGTTTCTCAAGGACCATAAGAAAACAAATGTCACTGCAAGAAGGGCAAGGAGGAGGATCTGGGCAGCTACAGCTCAGCCAGTCCTTACTTCCATCCACAGGAAGCTGATGAAGCAAGTAATCCTGGGAAACATTTCAGAGGGATCTCAGCAGGCTGCAGGATGGGGTGAGAGGAGTCTTATGCCATTGAGATGGAAATGACAAGTCCTGCACATGAGCAGGAATAATGCCAGTCACAGATGTCATATGAGGGAGACCAAGAGAGCTGGGATTGCTCAGCCTAGGAAAAAGACTTGGGGAGATCTTATCAGCAAGATCTCACCAGTGAAGGCAATGTGGGAAGGGTAGCAAGGACAGGTAGGAAGGCTGACGCAAACATCAAAATAATTCTACATAACCGTTGTCAATATCTCCTACTAGAAGTGCAAGAAAAGCAGAAAGCTTCAGAGTTTAGTCTGAGGGGGTCTCCCATCAATAATTAAAGCTGTCAGTTTATCATTAGTGAAGTTAATGTATAATTGCAAGGACTGTAAATAGAAATGTCATGTATTAGATTTTATTAGATCCGGTTTTTTCTAATCACACCTAATATGTGATTTATGAAGACAGCAATTACATTAATATAGCTAAACTGTGTTTCATACCATCCTAATTTGGCCTTGCTCTAAAGAATCTGATTCCCTTATCTCAACATTTCTACCAAATTGACTCCATGGAACCACATCCATCAGTGGGGAAAGATTAGAATGAAGAAGGGAAGCTGGTTTATGCCAGCATGAAGAATTTCACAGTTTAGCCTAAGATTACAGATTTAATGTGATGTAAAGGCAGAAACAAAAGGACTCAGTCCACAAAGAATGCCACTAAAGCAGTATCTTTCTCTGCCTTGTGTGCCACATGAGTGCAGAATAGCCCCTATGCAGGAATCTGGGGGGGAAGCACAGGACATTCATCTCAGGCAGTAGAAAAAAAACAGTGCTTCCTACACACACTGTAGGGATATACAATTCTGTGACAAGACTTAAGAGGAGAGCTTTTTTTGTACATAAACATCTCCTGCTGATTAGAACAAATGCTTTGATAAATCCAGGTGTTTATTCTAGCAGCAGGGAGTGACAATCATAACCTTCCCTCCTCACTCGCAAGCCTAACAAATTTTAAAAAACTCCCAGGTTTCACTACAAAAGACATTTGTGAGCATTTTCTTTATAGACAAGCAAAGACTGCACTAAACTCACTGAAATAAACAAATGTCTTTACAGTGATAATTTCCCAGGGACCAACAATGCACATGCTAAAATCAAGCATCATCCTTTAGTTTCTCTGTGATGAAAAAAAGTCAAATAATACATCTAATTGTGGAAAAACTCCCAGAAAGGATGCTAAGGGATTCATCTTATTGTCAAAGCTATCTTAGCCCCTGATGTTTACCTTTACTTTCCCTGAAAGACATTTGATAAGAGGAACAACTAATCACCCTGCCAGCATTGATGCACAAATACATTCGGGGCACAACCACTATCCTACTCAGTAATTTGTTGTTGGGAAGCCCAAGCAGAGAAAATGAACGCGGTATTAGAAGTTTTACTTTGTTACTTTCTTACACCTTGATTCTTCAGCAATTCCAGAAGGGAAACAGCACAGCAGGTGAAAATCATTTGTAACCAGCGGTTATTACGGGTGTGTAGAAGCTGACAGCACTCCTGGTGGGGACTCCGTGTTCCCCGGCTCGGAATAAATAAAATACATATGAAATAATGCTGCCACTTCACATCTCCTGAACCCACATCTCCTGAATCTGGATGAAAGAGACACGTGTTTAGGAATTAAGATCCCTCCCAGCTTCTTCAGTCCCTCACCCTTGTTCCCAAAAAGGTGTCACAGAGAGCAGCTCCAAGGCAGAACTGGTGTGTGCAAGTCGAAGGGCAACAGGATTGCCGGCAGGATCAAACCACAATGGACAGGTTGGTTGGGTCTTCTTGGGTTTTTGGGAGAGGGACTCAGAGGCCACTGTTTTGAAGTTCTTTTTAAGATATCCAGAACATAAACTGAGATTATTATTTTTCAATCCCAGATATCCAGGCAGGTTTCTTTTCCAAGCTATAAGCCAAGGAAACAAGCCAAGGAAGATGGAAATTCCTGAAGATTCTGAACTTTTTGGGTGGTAGTTAAAAATTTAGATGTTTCTTTCCTCCGTCCTAGCCATGACTTCTTTTTTCCATCATTTCACTGCATTTATCTTTTTTTTTCCTACAGAGTGATTTATGAAAAACAACAGCTTGCCAACAGCAGAAGCAGCAACAGCATGAGCTCCAGGTGTTGGGAAAAACCCCTACATAACTAATTTTCTCTTTGATATATTATCACTTGGCAAAAAATACTGTGTTTGAAGATCTACCACATCCCAGTGTAGTTTTAATCCATGTGCAACATTTTCCTTTGTCTTTAAGGAGAACGCATTTCCCACTAAATACAGATAGAAGGATTCAAGAATGGATTGTTCGGTGGCACTAAAAATACATCAAGTGGTGCTTTGAGATTGGCACAGTCTGTTGGTGTTGTTTTAAGGCAGGACCCAGTAAAACAGATGGCATTGGATTTCAAACTGCTTTGTCAATTCAGTTCACCAATGGATTTTTCCATTGCTTTTGACAACCTCCAAGAAGTCACAAAAATTCAAATATAAACTCAACTTTAAAGGATATTTTAGGGTCTCTTGGTAGAATTGCCAGCTTTAATGCATTCATAAAACAGATCACAGAATTCTGCAAGTTGACTCACAGTGACTGTAGTAGCACTTAAAGCTGAGATGGGTTTTTGTTGGTTAAACCTTCTCATGTTGAAACCTGAAATTCATAAATGGAATAGGTTTCTTTGTCTTCATGGTGATAAACACTTCCACAAAACATACCCAATTTACCATCTGTAAAACACCACCTCTTCCAGAAATACAGAAGCATTTCAAACAAATTTATCAAAAATTGCTAAAAGTTGACTGGGGCAGGGCATTTTTATCTGACTCTGAATACGAACCCAGAAAGCAAATCAGCAGAGCACAAACAAGATGGAATAGCTGAGGATAACTTGGCACTGCAGTAAATGATGAACTAGAAAAAGCCATGTCAAGAGATCCCCAGAGCCTCAGAACGCACACTTAAACAGTGCTAAAAGCAGAAAGAGACATATGGAAAGCTTTTGTAAAGTTGTAACATATACTGAAATGCCAGGGGAAAGCACCAGATCTCTTGAAAAACTGAAGTCATGTTCAAAGTCTAAATATTTTCTTTTGTCTCTACCCAAAGAAATCACCAAAATGTGGCACACAAGGTCCTTCCAATGTACGTGCAGAGCAAGAAGGTCCCTTCAGCTGCACCCTTGCCCAGGGAGTCAGGCGCTGCCCTCCCCACGTGCAGCTCTGGGGCTACACAGCCCCAGCTCCAGGCACGCACAAGAGCCGGGTCGGTGTGTCCCTGTCCTCGCAGAAAACAGGACAAATACAGCTGCCCATGCCACCCACGATCCACACCCTGAGCGTGCCTGGAACCTCCTGCCCCAACCTCCAAAAATCCACACAGACAATTCCAAGTGTGCCCTCCACCACAGCATTTCCACAATGTTTGGGGAGAACTTTTTTCCCCTGTCCCTCCAGTAATTTTTTTTAAATCTATCAGCATCATCAATACCTGATATTGTTAGTGGAAAACCGTGGCTTTCATCCCCTACTCCTTTTGAAGAGACAGGTTCAAAGAGATCTCTAGCCTGAACAAAACACATGATGCAGCGAAGATTGACAGACTAGAAGTCCGGTTTCCAAAATGTGTTGCTGAACACATTTACATAAGCACTGAGGAGCTATATAATTGTATCCTTATCGCTGGAATTACTGTTTCAAAGAACAGGAGGAACATTCTGCTTTACAGATAAAAAGAGGGAGAAGAAAAACATCTTCCTTTAGCCTAGCTTCATTTTTGAAGCTATTTCATTTGCAGCTTTCTCTTGAAGAGTGATCAAGTTGCAGAGATGCTGCTGGCGGCAGCTCTGAAAGAACCAAGAACACAAACAAACACCGTATCTTCTTTTTTAATCCTAACACTTTAAAACCGAAGGAATTAAGATTCCACTATTCCCCCTGTGAATCTAAGCAGGGATACTTTGAAGGAAGAATGAAATAAGATCGTTCATTTACTATCCTAAGTGTTCTGCATAGAAGAGATTGCTCTCTGCATTCGTGAAGGGAAAGCTCTCTGGAGGAGAGGAGCTGACAGGACAGGCAGGAGCACCCAGCACAGCAGAACCCCAGTGCACGCACCACATGTCCACACTGCACCCCAGGACATCGGTGCACAGCCCCTCTCAGCAACCAGAGCTTGTGTCTCGGTCTCTCCTTACCTACCACCCCACGGAAGGTGTGACTCAGCCCCCACTGAGGAAGCCCTGCCATCACCACCACCAAGGGGGTGGCAGGGGCACAGAAACCCCCCCGTGAAGGGCAGATTTAAAGAGATTTCATTAAATTTGACAGGATCAACCAAACCAGGGGCAATATTCCTTCCTCTGTAAAGGAAGAGTATCAGGACTTCTTTCTTCACCAGCTGAGAAACATTTCAAAACTACACGAAAACTGTCAAAAGCAGAAAACAACTGCGCTCCTCCACCGCCCGTAACACAACCATTTAAGCACAGCACTATACCACAGTGCAAGTTTTTACATAAATATTTTCCTCCTTTCTTACAGCACAAAAAGTTTGCAGACTGGGCAGAAAAAAATGGGTATGTTCATCCTGAAAATAAACAAAAACCCTACCAGAAAGAAATTCACAGAAAACCTCCCTGGGCTGATGTACAGGTTGCCTATGGCCTAGTATAGAGACAGCCACATGCTGGAAGTCTGAGTAGGCAATTTTTCACTGAATGAAGTCTTCTAAAACATAAAAATAATAATAATATCAGGCTGGGGGCAGAGGAGAGAGTGGAGGTGGGCAAAAGGTGGGGAATCAAATTACATTTAAGCACTGCAGTCCTAAGCATGATTTCATTCAAAGACAAACTGGGCTGCAATGAGTATTTTTAGCTCTTAAGTGGGTGCTCATATGTAGCTTTTTACCACAAAGTGCCATGTCCTAAATATAGGCCTGTGCTCCTGTTCACAGCATAATTGTGGAAATCCATGCTCCAGCCTGAAGCCACAGGGGAAGCAGCAGTGACTCTGAGGTTAGAAACCCTCCCCCAAAATCCTACCCAACTTTCTTGAAGACTTGCATTAAGTTAAACTTAAAGGTTTTAGGGATCCTTTATGCAGTGCCCAGATTCACTTTAATCACAATTCATTTGCTTCCCTTGCCAACACTTCATAAATTCCCTCTCTCCCAGGTCTTTTCTCCACAGATATTCATGCAAAGGCTGCCTCTGGTGCCTCACAGGGGAAGAAGGGTGTGTAAAGGAGACAGGGCAGTACCAACAGTTCGTAGAACTGTAACAGCACAGTAATAGCAGGCACCTCTCAGAGCAAAAAACACCAGCAGCTTTTAACACTGGGATGGGGCAAGAATGGATCACTAGGACTGCAATGAGGTGGAGAAGTCTGGCAAATTCAACCCTTCAGAAGAGAAGTGGCCATATTTGGATCAGACATAAAGCCAACATCCTAGTTGCAGCTCAGCCAGCAGTGACAGCCTGACAGGGTATATATACACAGAAATAACCCCCATGCGTTTTGCAATGACCTGTCACCTCCTTTTGAATGGACAAATTTATGGTCAGTGGCCATTTGGAATCCAAAAGAATATGAGCAGGGGAGATCCAGCACTGAGAAATTTTCTAAGGCATCAGTCAAGCTGCTGGGTTCAAATTTTGCAAATGCTGAAAAGAATCCGTAAAATGACAGCATCCAAAACATTCCTGAGCAGTCATGGGAGTTGGGACAGCCCTGATTGTTTCAGTCTCTTGGAAATACAACTCCTGTAACTATGCAAGGAGCTACCACAGCAGTTGAAGAGTCACTTCTGGTCAATTGAGGGACATGGATTAAGAAAGGGAGTTTTTATTAAAAAGAAATGGAAGAAAAACATTGCAATAATCATTTTCCAGTATGTTTCTATTTATGCAAGCAAAATCATTCTATGTAAAGGCTTTGTTCCAAACTTCCAGAAAAAAAAACCCCAACCATTACTGCTAGATTAGAGAGCCTTAGAATGTGAGAAAGTCCAACTAATTCTAAACTTCAAGAGGTTTTCTTTTGCTGCTGTTGTTGCTTCTTTCCCATCCTTTGTTAAGAGCACACTATCACTTACTAGAATTTCTATTTCCGCTCAAGAATATTAGAAATATTGACTGATTTGACATGCATGTCATGGAATCCCTGTATGTTTAACAAAATAACCCTGAAGTGCAAAACACTGTAGTACTTATACACTGACCTAGATTTAAGAGGAATGGGTGGATAAGAACTTGAACATTTCCACAAAGCTACCCTTTATTCCACGCATCTGCATCTACCCATCCTCCTAAATACACACTCCTCTAAACTCGCAATCATAGCAGGTGAGGCTTAAAAGCTAGCTTAGATCTATCACTTATTTTATTAGCAATTAACTCAGATAAAAGTCAGCTGCTTACACACAAGTGTTAAGAGAAAACACAAAGAGGGAGAGCACAGGTGCACATTTATGCACGGTGAGACAAAATACTGACAGACTCAAGAAAAGGCATAGACATCCTCCATCACCTAAGAAGTGCAATAATGCCTTAAAAATGTGCTGCTACAGAATGGCATTTCTATAAGCGAGTAAGGGGAGCTGGTGTGTTCATTTGCTGGGTTTCTCCCTGATCCCTGCTGAATGACAGCAGCAGCAGCCAATCACCGGGGCTGTATGTATCTGGTGTTCCTGCACCATTCCATATTTATGGATAAACACCAGGATGGTGTTAACCCCAAACTCTGTTCTTCTTCCCTGTCATATTCTAAAGAAAGCAGCTGCTTCCATTCAGCAGCAAACCTGACCAAAAACAAAGAAGAAATTAAAAAATAGCATCCTCTCATCTCAGTGTGTTGTCTTACAATGCCGAAACAATACATGGAAAGCGGGGGAGAGCAGCTGGGTGTACGTGTCCCGCTTCCTGAAGGCCTGGAGGCAGCCCAGAGCCTCGGCTCGGCTCTGCCTTGGCTAGGAGATGCAGACAGCAAAAAGCATGGGGGGTCAAACAGCGGGTCAAGGCTTTTGCTGTCACTGAAGAAACAAACGCAATTGTTATTTCCCTTTAAGACATCTTAAACTGCCTGAACAGCTGAAGCACTGTTGTTCTTCCTCCAATACCACTGCTTCCTCTGCCACCTCTCGTGGGGCAAAAGCTTCCCTAAGACACAAAGGGCAGCTTTGCTCCTCACTGACACGACTCCCCGTCTGAGGCAGGTGCAGCACGAGCAGTCCGGGCAGCCCACCCAAGGCTGTGGCTCCCCACACACACCAGCCCCAGGGTGCCACAGCTGACCCTGGGGCACAGCAAAGGGCAAACACCCTGCACATCTGGAACTGCCAGAGTGTCCATGCTCCCAAGCTGCATCTCGCTGAGGGTTGCACCTTTGGCTGCTTTGGCAAAGCCATCAGCACAGCAGGGGCGATGCAGAGGTTTGCCCTCACTGAGCAGTCCAAGAAAAATTCATGAAGCTTCTCATGGCCCCAAGCAAACCCAAACCCATCCCACCACTCTGCCTTCCCAGCAGCGTGCTTTAGCCCAGACCTGACCACCCAGAGGTGTGTGTGTCCTGCAGCGTGTGCCGAGGCACGCACACTCTCCAGGCATACACAGGCATAACAACAGATTCTTTCTCCAGCTTGCAGAACTCCACCTCAAGAGCAGGGCTTCTGAAGAAGCAGCCTTAGCTGGGAGCAAACATGAGGGCAAGTTCAGGACGCTGGCTTAGAGGTGACTGGCAGCTCTAACTGATGTCCCATTTTCACCAACAGTCTTAGCAAATGTACAAATGCGCAGAGAAATGGCCAAAGCTAACTTCAAATATATCTCATACAGGTACTCTGAAACATATTTTCCATTCATGCAAAACCCACGTGTAAGCATTCTGATTATGTTACGCACCACCTTATAATTAACACGGCTCAAAGGAGCAGAGGGTGCCATATAAATATAAAGCTAATGAGCTGACTTAAAAGGCAGAACATATAATGCAAAATCACAGTTTTTATTGGCCAGTATTCCTGTGCCACTTAATCAAACCCAGCTCATTTTATTTGTACTGTATCGCTCAGAGCAAAAGCCTAGTGAGCTGGCTCTGCCAATTAACTACTTTTTGTTCAGCTATGTCTATTCCCCAGCCATGGTAATGCATATATTCATTACATGTAAATAGTGCTGCAATATAACCAAATACAACTGAAGAGCATCATGTTATAATTAAAATATATATTAGTGCCAGAGATGTAATTGCCTTCTTTCCTCCAGGACATTCTCTGCTAGTCCAGGAGCCCACATTGCAGCCCATCAAGATAGCTTTATCGCTGCTGGAAGGGGAATTCCAGTCTCTTACCAGGCTCTCTCTGCTCATGGACAGAGGCACAGAAACTGTACCTGTGTCCATAACTCAGGTGGCTCATCAGCACCACACACAGAGCTTTACAGGATAAACTGCAGTACTTGTGCAAGAGAAAGACAGACAGACAGACGCACCTCAGGCGGTGGGTCTACACTTACAGTCCACGAAGGGGATATTTGGTACCATGGAAATTGGCTGCAAGAAGGGACTGGCTCCTAGTGGCACCCTGAATTACAGTAAAAGTCTGCTTTCCATCCCACTGCTTCCGAAGGATACAGCCACTTCCTCACAAGGCACCAGCCCCGCTGCAGGAGGATGCACTCATTACCAACAAGGTCCATTCATACAGGGAGCAGCTCAACCTGAGCAACCAAGCTGATTTATGTATCAATTAGTGAAAGTTATCCACAGATACTATTTCCTGCACACTCACAGCACTTCTGTCTATACTTGTTCTCCACATCCAAAAATCTAAAACCAAATCATGAATATGCAAAAACTGGTTTGCTTGTCATTAAACGATACTGGCCATTATTAATTATGCAGCTTCTATGTTTTTCCAAAAGCGAAAAAAATACTTTTAGTGACCAGAACTGTGTTTAATATGCACTTACAGATAAAAAGTTTAAAGACCAATGGCTTTTACCTCAATGTTTTATAATTCTTCCTATTTTACACTATCTTATAAATGTTGGTACATAAAATCTCACTATATTCTTCACATAGGAGCTGTCATTATGTCCCAGTCCAACATTTTCTTATAAAGTCACTTGCAAACACCACTACCTGAAAGGTGAATAGCAAGCACACTGTAGTAGCATTACAGGGGAACAGAAAAGTAAGACCTTAGAACAAGAAAAAAGACATAAACATACTCCTCATTCCTCACCTTACCCATCAGAACAACTTCCACCAGAAAGCCCCAGTCCTGCACCCACCCCTCTAACTTAGGTCCCTTCCAGAACTGTCGAAGCCTTTACAAATCACAATTTGTGAATTAAGTAAGCAAATTGAGGGAATTTAGGCTCGAGCATTTAGACTAGCACTTTCTAAGGATGAAAGAATCTTCATTAGCTGAGAAGGCTTCCAGCTAACACAGTCCTTACAGCCAATAGATAAGACAACCCCTGATAAAGAAGGCATGTTTCCCCTGACTTCTGGGGGGTAACATTTTGTTTCTCATATTTTCATGAGGGTGTTTTTGCTGTTTTATTTGGGGATTTTGTTTGGTTTTGTTTATTTGTTATTGTTGTTTTTGCAGGGGTTTTTTTTGAGAGAGAGGAGGAGTGCACACACTACAGTGCTTGGAACCAGCAGAAACCTGCAAAGCATTAAAGGAATGATGCAGCTTGCGCATTCAAACTGATCTGTAGAACTCTCCAGCAGGCACATTTCATATTATATAGTGCAACAGAAAATCCATAGTTAACATTGGCGGAACAGGGTCTTAAAGAAAGGCTTTTCAGTCTTTGGATGACCAGAAAACTTTTGCAATGAACTAAATATAAACGCTATAGACCAGTGACCTGGGCAGAATAATTAGAGGTCTGAAGCTTCAGGAAGGGCCCAAACTTAAGTGAGGAAATATGTAACAGCTGTACTTCAACTGCACAACAATAAACTTCTTCAACGACAAAGACCCTTTTTGTGAATTTTGCCATTTCCTGAACAAGCCTTCAGAAGAGACAGGAAGCCTGGCCATGAGGCTGAGCAGTTCCTCTGACACTGGAAAGAATAAAGAACTGTGGTCGTTATTATTTTAAGTTATACTACCAGAGCAGAATCTTTTATTTACAACAATTCAAGCCAGCTTCTATAAATTCTTATTGAAAATGCCTCTGATTTAAATCACTTGATAAAATAAGATTCTGCTGGCAAGCCTGACTTTTCCCCTCTCACATGCACCTCCCCCAAAGACACCAGCACAGCAAGAGGGGAGTGATGATATCTTCAAACACTGGCTGTGGTGGAGGACAAAGAAGGGCAAGACCACATGAGAGAAGCAGTTCTGGGTTCTATCACAGACACCCACACTAAAACAGAACACAATATCAACAGTAGGAAGACAATTCTCCTTCTTACAAAAATATGTCTGAGGTCATTTAAAAAAGCATTAGTAAGTCTGCTCACCCTTTTAGCCAACCATTTTCTAATATTAGCTAGGCCAGTCTGGGGGCACGTGTTACAGTCTCAGCATTCAGAGACAGGAAAAAATAAGCAATTTATGCAGCTGTTTATTGCTAAGTGCTCCCTGAAGGACAGCCACCAAGCCAGTGCTGGCCAGCCCCTCTGCAGCCGTGCCAGCACTGCCTTGGCAGAAACCTGGGACACGCTCACACTCTGCACAGCCCACCTGCAGCACAGCCAGAGAAGGTACCCAAGAACCAGCAGGGCTGTGTGGGCAGCCACTCCAAAGGAGGAAGAACTCCAGCCATTCCCTCTGGGCTCAGTCAGACAGGAGCAGATGCCCCAAAGCCCCCCTGCCACCTCCCTCACCCTGCCTTCAGCCTGGCAGTGGGACAGTAAGCGACCTGGGGGCTGGCCGGGCTGGCTCTGTGTGACTGGCATTCACACAGCTGGCTTCTGACAGAGTGAGCACTATGTTTTTATCCTGTAAGCCTCTTTCCATCAAATAAAGCTACCAAAAGCCAAGTGACAAACCACCGACAGAATCGCTTCTAACAGAGTTTGTGCTCATAAGCCCAAGGCATCTTCAGACTCAAAATACAAATTAGTTATGTGTTAGTTACCAGAATTCAATGCTAAAAGAGGAAACCCTGGCTCTTCTACTGGTCAGTCTTCCTCCTGTACCCACTGAAACCAATACTTTGTGTATGCAATCAACTGTTACATGTGTTGGGTGGCAAGGATTTGACCCTTTGAACTTCCAAGACTGCCAATAAAAATGTACTCAGTAACGCACAAAGTACCGTGACAGATCAAAACACTTGCTTTTGTCACCAAATACCTTTTTTTCCTAAATTTTTCCTTCCCAACACCTTTTCTGTTCACATGTGGCATCAGAGCTGGTGAGATATGCAAGACAATCCACGCAGACAGAGCTTAGTCAAGAACAGCCACGTGTTTAACTCCCCAACACAGCGGCAGCCTCAAGCCTGCCATCTACTTTTAAGAGGAGGAAGGAGGTGTCTTCCCATTAAGGCTTCCCTGCACGGACAGCAAGGAGAGGTGCCAATTAGGGCCGAGTGCTCTGGCAGCAGGCTGTGCACATAGATACTTGCCCGTGGGCAATTCCACAGGAGAAATTTGCCCCAAATCAGGTAGTTGTTGGGTGACCTAAATTACCTCATTAAGAACAGGATCCTGCTTGTCTTCATCTGCCCAGAAAGGAGGCATCTCCCAGGTGATGACAGACACAGCAGCCTGTCTGGTGCAGGTCACCAGCTGCACACTCCTCTTCAGGGGGAGCAGACAGATAGACAGACACACCCCCGCCACCTGCAGCTCCCCCAGGGACACCCCAGCCTTCCTGGCCCAGCTGCAGCATCCAGCACCCTGCACCCAGGGTCTCTTCAGCCTCCTCACATCCATGACAATGTGAGTTCATTTTTCTTAAGGCGCATGAGGATGCTCATTCCCGTGGCTCCATGCACAACGTTTTTGGTTTGAAACCACACAGCTGTGAAATAAATGGCCTACTGAAATGTGTTCCAAGAGATACCATGAAAGCGTTCTCGAGGAGGTGTTTTGTTTTCTTAGGTTTTTTATTAGCCCATTCAATCTCTTATCCCAAAATAGCTGAAGTCCACACTGAAGACTGACACATAAGTAAATTAAGCAGTTCTTTAATAGCAATAGTGTTGCCTTCCTAATCATTAGACTAATGGTTTTCATTGCATTCCTTTGGCTTAAAGTTATTTTTAAGGGGAGGAGGGGAATTTGCTGCAGGCCAAGTTTCAGTCAGCAGTGAATTTTAATGTCAGAGTTATAAACCCTTGAAAGCCAGAATTTATAATGGAAATGCTGACACAGTAACAGCTATAGCTAACAGCACAGGTGACACTCATCTAATATATTGATTCTCTGCTGTTCAACTGTTCCCAGGGGTTAAGATTTTGTGCCTGTAGAAGTGCAACAAGAAACATGCCTGTAATCCTATTCACTCAGGTTTGCAGTCAAAGACTTGACATACATACAGCCATTCCCACTTTGTCAAGAACCTGAAGTACCTGATCAGTAGGATGCCCCAGGTTTGGGTGTTGCTTTGGGTTTGGTTTTCTTAGCAGGTTGACTGTTTTGGAAAAGTACAGTGAAGAAGAGGACCTAACCAAGGCATATGAGCAGAGAAGGACGCAAAGAAGAATGAACATACAGCTTGAAGAACGTAAGACATAGTAGGTGAGGAGAAAACAGTGAAATAAAAATGGATTTTAAGACAGGCAGGAACTGTGGCTCCAAGCAGGAAGTGGAAAAGAAAATCCATGTTAATGAAAGAAGAGAAAAAGTGCACAAGAGAACAAGGGCACTCCTGGGAGACAGCAGAGCAAGCAGACAAAATCACAGAAATGGAAAAGGAAGAAAAAGTCTTTTTAATATAAACCTAATGAAATGATTGCTTAGATAAAAAGGAGAAAACAGGCAACATAAAGAGCGAAGAATAACCCTCATAAAAGCCTACTTGGTTTTGCAGAGTTGTTTTTTGTTTGGGGTTTGTTGGTTTTTTTACTGTATCCTTCTTCATACATTCCACTGTACTCTGTTTCTCTGGCAGAAGTCCAAAAGTTCTGTCAATGACAGGAAAGAGGTGACCAAAACATTTCACACTTTCAGCTGAAGTCAAACAGCTGCTTGTTTCAGGGTAAATCCTGACATTAAGAATGGATTTTTTTGATCTGCCTGTCTTAATTGCAAAACTAGCCAGCATTTCAGATTCCATGTTAATAAATGTCACCACGGTCCAAAATGACCATTTAAATGATGTTAGAGTGCTTCCAAAGCAAGCTGGAGAGATTTACAAATAATCAAAACACTCTGCATAAACCATTCCTGCACGTGTGCTCACAACAAGCACAGCATATGAAACTGAAGCTCCAGATGCTTACAGGTAAACGCAGTATTTTGTGCAGAACAGGAAGAGATTTTATTAATTTTGTTTCTAACAAACAGCCTATGAACAAAAGAACACAAACACTGGAACTGGGAGGGGGTGGAAACAACAGCACGATCTGAAGGAATCCAGACGAGGGCCTGCACAAAGCAAGCTCCTCTGCAGCACTGTGGGGCTTTGAAGAGTCTGAGAAGCCAAAACTGGACCCCGAGGTTCTCCTGGACGCTCCACATCCACAGCTATTTTCACACACCCCCTGGAATTATGCAAGCACTATCCTTCAAGCAGAAGCCTTTTCTTTCCATAAGTTCAGTTAACAAGGCACTCTTAAGAAAAAAAGGTTCCTCCCCCCTCCCCAGCCACTGCATTTCTTTACGGACACCTTACAGTGCAGTTCGTAGCTCTGACAGTCTGCCAGGCCAAACACCCCTAAGCAGCAGTAATTCTTGAGCAGCTCTGAGCTCAGACTGGAGTACCACTGGAGCCCTGCGTGCTGAGCCCTCCCTCCCAGCCAGCCTTACCCCGCTCTCACCACTCAAGAGCCAAGAGCTGCAGGGTAGAGGGTCAGGCGGCGAGTATGCACAGCCTGAACCAAGGTTCCAGTAAATACTGCTGCAAGGCTATGCCATTTCCTCCTAAAAAACCAAAACACTGGTAAATTTTGAGTGCACTGGGCATGCTACACATCAGGAAAACAATCTCTTTAATCACTGGGAAAAGCGGCATGCAGGTTTGTGCTGGTGTGCTACCGTAACATTGGGCACGATGTCATGGAAGGAGTGTGTCATGCTGGCAGATGAACGAGCTCAGAGAGAAATGCACAGATAAACAGGGAATGAGCGAGTCACCTGCACTGACAGAGTTACTGCAAGCAGAGGCTGGGTGTCTCGCCTCTGGCTGTGCTCAGCAGACTCGGCAGATGAGAAAACGCAAATAAAACGCAGCCAGAACACAACGTTACAGACAGAGAGGATAACTTTATAAAAATTAGGCTTCCCCCCACCAATTAAGCAGGTTTCATATATACTGAGAGCAGGAAAGAAATTCCCAGAACACAAGGGAAAAAAACTACAAGTGACCTAATGAATGGCATAAGGGAAAGAAAAATCCTCTATTTCATTTCTTTCCATTCTTTGAACAATACCTTTTTTACTTAACAGCATCTTACATCACTTCAGGTTAGTGATTTAACCTATCAAATTATTATAACACATTCTCTTTTCTATAAGTAAAAAAAAGTTTAAGCTTCTATGCAAGTTTAACCATTTAACTTCTTTTTAACACTTTGCCCATCCAAATAAAAGGTACTTCATTACACAGAGTAAATTTGAAGTCCTGGTTCCAATAAAATGCTTTGTGTTTATGATCCATTTCTGAATTGTGTTATTTGACTGAAGATAAGCTATTCTAAAACCAAATAAGGAAATCTACAGTTTACAAAACTTTATAAATCAGAATAATATAAAGTCCTTCTGACTACACTAAAAAATTGGAGCAATCAAGCTCGAGACTTCCTATTACAAAAATAACAAAATGTTGAAGCATTTCAGAAAGAATAAGAAGATTTCCATTCCCATATCTAACTATTCCAAGACAACAAACCCCAATAGCATAAATCTCAGAGTCAGCTCAAAAAAATGTGAGAAGCATGGAGTGCTTCTTATTTCAGTCAAATCTGTTTGCTCATCCCTAAATCAATATTTTTTAACATTTCTGGGAGGGAAAACACTAAAATGGAATGAAAAAACACAACTGTACTCAATCAAGTGTTGGCACTGCCATGATTTCCAAACATGCAGCGCAGCTGTGATTTGTCTGTGCTCTCTTCTGCCAGGACAACCAAGCAAGGAGCAGAATGCTGTACTCCTTGAGGAAGGGCTGAGGACAGGCAGCCCCAGGGCAGAAGGGCCACGTGGTTGTTACTCCCTGGCACTGCCCACCCGGAGCAGCCTGGTCAGCCCCACCATAACCATAACACTGCTCGGGACCTGGGAACACTGGCTTGGGTTTGCTGTGCTCAGCTGGGAGCAGCCCTGAGGAAGGAGATGTTTCACAGGGGGCTTTTCCAGCTGTAAATAAAGTCTCCCCAGACGAAGGGAAGGGCTGGGCTGGGTTAACAACAACAGCAGCTTATCCTTTTGGTCACCTGGATTTAGCTCTACTCTGATCCTGAGCTGGCATGAGGTACACAGCAAAGGCAGAGCCTGCTGTAACAACAGCATGCAGAGGACAACAGGAATTATACCAACCACGACCTTAACTAATGATTTATCCAGCAAGATAAAAGCAGGCAAACAGCAGTTAGACTATCGCTACTGAGCATTGCTACACAGCAGAAACACCTCCCTGCCCTTTCAGACATTCAGATCCACAAGGTCAGACTCAATCATTTTGTTTGGAAAAGACCTTAAAGATCATTGAGTCCGACCATTAACCCAGGACTGCCAAGTCCACCACTAAAAGTGCCACATCTGCACATCTTTTAAACACATCTATGAAGGTATTTCTGCTATGGGGGTTTTATGGGGAGGAACCTCCCTCGAATCTTGCACCCCTCAGTTTTTTACCTCCTCTAGCAACAGAGGTATTCCATAGTTGGAGACAGACCCTGTCACTTTTGGATTTGGTGGCTTTAAATGCAAAGGAAGTAATTTCAAATACAGAATTTAAGCAAGAGCAAAGGACGATGAAGCTGTTGTGTTAGCTTACATAAAGCAGCCTTCCACCTCTGCAGAGGTGCAGATGAGCATCTCTAAAATAATGCACTACAGCAAACTAGCAACAAACCACCACCGCCACAAGAGCTCTAAAACAGGAGCCTCAACAGTTATTGTAACGAGACATTGCTTATTTCTTGGATTATGCAGGCAGAAGATTTCTATTTCAGATTTCTTTCTGTTTGTAGTCTATGCTCTAAGAGATCATTAACATCAATAAGCTATTCTCAAGTTTAGGCAGCAGCAACTTCTCTCTCACTAAGAGAATATCCTAATAATTGAGAAATGAAAACTTCAGGTAAGATTGCCTGAGCATAATAATGCTTCCATAATAATATTACTATGATAAGAGATTATGATGCCTAAATAAATACATAGAACACTCAGCATAAGTGTAACCATAAGATGGCTTATACTCATTGTGAAGTTACTTGCTTTTAGTAAAAACTTCTTAGGGGGATTTTGTGGTGTGTGTACAGCAAGTGATAATGCAACAATAGGTAAAGACACTAACAACATCACACTGAAACCTTGCAGTTTGAAGATCGAGTTGTATTTAAGAGTAAATATTCCAATATTGCAAAAGATTAGTCCATACTTTTCATCATACCTTCACAGCAACGGCATATCACCCTTTCAAGGCAATGCAGGGAGGAGAAAGCAGTGATAGTGATGTTTTGGTTTATTCTGTGAGGGTACTTTAAGTTCCAAGGCTATTAAAGGAGAAGGTTGCAAGAAATTCATAGTGCACACTATTACAGATAAAAGGTTCAGTAGATCACTCAGTGAGGCGATAAATTTGGCACCTGAAAGTTTAGGATCCTGTAGGCTAAAAATCCAGGAAGGAGTCATCCCCCTTCCCATTTAATGGGGCATATTCCCCGCACACCAGGCAGCCAAGGCTTGAGGCATTTGCAAACAGCACAAAGCACAAGTTTAGTGGCAGAGGTGAAACCTCCCAGCCAGCAGATTATAGACGTATCTTTCTGTGCCCCCAATTACCTTCTAACTTCTGAGCTCTTCCTTTTCTTGGGGGACATTGACTACAAAGGCTTTATCTGGGACAAGTGTTTGTTTGTTTTGTTGGGGGAGTTTTTTTTGTTAGTATTCCATGACTCTTTTGAGTCCTCTCTAGGCAACAGGTTTTTTCCTAGTTAATTTCAAATACAAAGTGGGTTTTGTTTGTCAACATTTGGAGAGAATCCACTTTAAAATTATTGTCTACGTATGTTCTCTTCTCCAGTCTGTGCCTTGCTGGGGAAGACGCCCTGCCTGAGGCTGCAGCAGTATTACAATGGCTTTGAGTTTCCAGGGGCTAGACTAAGGCAGACTATTAAGGATGTAGGCATTAGAATAAGAAAAAGTGGCTTTTGGTATTAGACCCAGCAAGCAGTTTTAAATCAAAGATGCATTTGACAAGCAGAGAGTTATCCTAACATGTTTTTCTACTGTCACTATCTTTCCCCAATAACATCTTCCCAAGTAACAGGCTTGTGGATTTCTAAATCTCCATCATTTAATAAAAGTGAACCCAAAGTTTCCAAGATACAATACAAAAACTGAAGCATGTATCCAGTAGGTCCTTGGTTCCATAACGAAACAAACTCCGGAAGGTAAATCAGTGGTCTCTATAGACCAAGTGTCTTAAGAAAATAAGAGAAAGAGCTACAAGTAAACCCAGCGAACCTTCTCCATTTGGCAGAGCAATCTCCTCTTTGCTTCGTGTACCACAAGAGTGAAGTTTGCTGTCACTCACATTCAGGCAGACAACAGTAAAACACCCAAGTTTTGGTAACTATATCTATGACTACATTCTGACTCCAGTTTCTGAAGGCCCAGCAGAGCAGTGACTGCCTGCTCTCACAGCAATGCTACCTGCAGCTACTACAATACTGAGCAGGTGCAAGTCAAACAAATTTATTCTTATCGCCTGGTTCCTACTCTAACAGATACGTCACAAGACAGAAGCAGCACCCAGGGACAGCACTCACTGCTACACGTTCAGGATTTTATGGGAAGTCTGCTGGCATTTTGGGGGAAGTTTCTTACCTACTTAAACACCTTGCTTGGCAATCACGTGAAGTAATTAAATGAGAAACTCAGCTTTCCAGAGACTGTTATTTGTTTGGAGAAGTGTTCTTGCAATGAAGATTTCCAGCACCAAGTCCCTGATGAAGCAAAGGTTTGCAGAAGGCATTTAGAATGTGATGCTCCTGTTAGGGGCATTGCCACACTCAAACCAGACCAAACCCTCCTCAGAGAGACGATCCCAAAACCAGCAGCGTGGCCACTCCTCTGACAAAACTCGGCACCCTCTAAAACCATCCAGCCTCAGATGCTGCTCACAGCAAGGGGATAAGCTGTCTGTGAAGAGCTGATTATCCTCGTGCACAGGAGGAAATACAACCAAGGGGAAGAAAGGTCAGAGTTTGCCACTGTGCATCTGTTTGCTACATCCCTACATTCAGATTATTAAAATAAGATGGGGAAACCCTTAGGAACGCCCACTTGATATCATTCCCTAACCTTGTATATTGTTACTGCCATCTCCTTCTCGGTTTGAGAGGATTTTTTTTCCTTTTATATTTACTGGTTTTCAACATCAGTCAGTGCACCAGCTTCTACAAACTATTCAATTAAAATGATATTTCAAGTAAGATTTCACAAGCAAATGTTATATGTTACTCTCCCAAAATCAGGTTACACTTCATGAACTTCAGTCTCCTTCTATCGATACAATAATCTTGGCAAAATAAGGCTTTCCAGTTTTCCTGGCCTGATTTTCACATTTATGTAACTAAAGTGTTTAAGACCCGTGGCCCTGTTACCCAGATATGCAGTTTCTCATTCCCGTTTCCCTTATTCAGATGTGCACAGTTTTTCTTTTTAAGTCTATTCCTTTATTCCTTGGTGTGTGTGTTTGTATGTAGACTAAAACTGAGGCTCGTTGAGTCTTGTGTCTGGCTGCCCTTCCTCTGCCTGTTTTGGAGGGAGCACAACAGGAACCTTTTCTTCCTCCCTCTCTTGCCCAACTCCCTGTTTGTGTCACAACTCGTTCAATACAGTGACCAGTTGTGTTTGGAATTCATTCAGATAATCTCCCCAACTCCTTTGGATCTAGACAGTCTGAACCTGCTAATTTACACAGCAGCCCCAATTTTCAAAGAGCACTCTTGAAATCCTTTCTATGACAGCCAGGTTTGCACAACTGCCAGTCTCTCCATCACCTGGAACCTGAACTCTCTCCTCAGGGGCATTTTGAACTCACTCTTTACTGGCCCACGACACACACAGCCACTGAACAGCACAGAATATACAAACAAACTGTGCACACGCACACAAGGTCCCTGTCTCATTGGAATGTGTTAATTAGTGAAAAAACATTGACTATCTTCAAGCATGTAATTTTTCTCATTTACAAGCAGGAAGCTCTAGAATAGTTTGAGAAGTGTTACTCTCCATGCCTATGTGTGCACTTTAGGGGTAAAAAAAGACTATGGATGTTCTATTTTAATGACTGGTTTACATATCTGCACTATGAACAGGTTATTGTATAATAATGCACTTACATTAAAACCAAAAGTGTGTTGGGTTTTTTGTTAAATGGTCCCCCAACAGCAGCTGCACAAATACAGAGAATGTGTAGTTCTGGACAGCACAGACTAACCTAACAGCCCCAAGGGAAGCTTGCAGTTATTCCACTCCAAGGACACCATTCCTACTGGAAAGATATCACAATCTGCAGATTAACCATGAATTAAATTTATATTAAAAATAATATCCTGCATTTCACATGCTAAATTAAAACAGATGCAATTAAAGCCTTTGAAAGTAATTTTGGCTAGTGCTTCATTTATATCTACAGCTAAAGCAGACACTTTCTCAGGCATTTGTGCCAATTTGGCTAATTTTTCTGCTCTGTGTTTTAATCACGGTGCTTTCCCATTGCAGTTAAGAATATCCATGACACACTTGAACAGCCAATGCTACAAGAAAGTGTGTGCTTTTTTAAAGCCCAGTGGTATTTCAAATCATGATGTGCTAATGGCAAAGCTCCAGGAGCTTCTGCTCCACAGTGGCACAGCCAGTCTGTACACACCCCCACCATGCCCCACATCTGACCCTGGCTGCAGCAATGCCCGGCACATCCAGAGCGACCTCACAGAGCTGAGAGAAGCTCCACAGCACCACACTCCATGTCCTGTTTAAGTATCACTGCACTTCTGCTATGGCAGAAGCATTAAAGCCAACTTCAATAAACATTTTCTGCTAGAGACGCATTTGTTTGGAGTCAGATTCCTTGCACCCCCCATCCCTCCTGTGCAAACACACGAAGGACGTTCCAGCCAAGAGCCCAGTTCATACAACACAGCCCTGTACCAGCACCCCCAGAGAATCCCGACCTCCTAATATACGGGTAGAATTTCAGGGACTTAGTAAAAGCTATTCCTGAAGTTCAAGAACCCATGTCAGACAACAAGGGTTGGAGATCACCCCTTCCAGTGCAAGTTTAAGGTTTCCAGTCCACTTGTAAAGTTAAACGGGGAATTTCAAGTGCAAAAAAATGTCAACTGCTGCAAGTCAGTCCTTGCTTTGCTTGGCTTCGCTGCCAAGTGACCTCCCCAGGCAGCGAGCTACAGGCTGTTGGTGCTTTAGACATTTGCACTTGGTGAGATCTTCCTGCATAAACAGCCTTGTTCCCCTCCTTGGCTTTGTAGACTAAACCACATGATGAAGTGGCTTCTAAAGGTGTGTATCAGATCCTATAGCTGTGTGAGTACCTAAACACTGTCTCTGGTTAACACTGACAGATTAGCAAGCAATTCCCCTTGAATTAAACCAGTGATGTCTACACCAACTGCTCCAATGAGACTAAACCTCAAGGAAATGGAACAGCTGCAAGCAGGAGAAGGCAATCACAGCTGTCTTAAAACTTAAAGTAAATTATGCGGAAGGATTTGCAGATTTTAAAAGAATGAAGTGGATTTAAAATAGCAGTTTCTGAAAGTTTGAGGTATTTAAAATAAGAACAAAATGCATAATTTTTGCTTAGCCATAGGTCAGTCTCTTTTCAGTTGAATATGCAAAAAATTGAACTCAGTGCAGAGAAATGAACAGAACTGTCTGTTACACCTCTGTGGATTGAAAGAATACAGCTTGGCCAAAAACTTTCTTCTAAGAGGAAAATATTCCTTTGCACGTTCATTACTGAAAATAAGGCAACCTCTGTGTGTAAAATGTTCATGTTCATTCCAACAACATTTACATTATATATATTCTTTTCGTTTCAGTAAAAGTCACAAGAACTACATGTGACAACGTAAATTATTTCCTCAATGCAGCGAACATGCAAAGGACCTAATACAGTCTAGTTTTGCTCTGCACAAGGGTTCAAGTCCAGGCTGTGCAGGGCTTTGTGCAACCTGATCTAGTGAAAGACGACACTGCCCACGGCAGGGAGCTTGGGCTGGATGGTCTTTGCAGGTCTTGTCCAACCCAAACCATTCTGCGAGTCTGAATAAACAGAGGAATCCATCTCTGCACTCAGACTGGGTATTCCAGTGTTATGAACAGCGTCTACTAAAACAGACAACATTTTATGCCATGTTAGGGGGATTTTGCAGTAAGAACTGACTAACCAGGAAAAACAGAGGTAACCAGAATGTGAAAGTTACTCAAAGCAACTCTGAAATTATCAGACTTTTCCCTAGTAAACAAGTCACACGCCTCCCACCCACTCTAAGCTGTGCCATGAAAACCTCTCCAGCCCTGCTGCAGAGATTTAGACACACCTAGGTCTCGGTCCTGGCTCAGAGCACAAAACCACAGGAGTTCCCAGCTTCATGCCGGGGGACCAGCACTGCAGGAAGGGCCCAGGCCCCCCAGGCCTGGAGCTGGTTTCAGACACTGGACCAGGAGCCTAGCCTTCTCTCTTTATGCTGGCAGTGTTCATCCACAGTGAAAGTCAGTGTTCACTATTACAAAGCTCTGAAGCTGGGCAGTGGTCCCCTCTGACAAACAAAAGCATGTGTGCTATGTTTTGTACTCCTTTTTCAAAGCTTTAACCAAATGCTGGACTGCAAAGCATCAAACCCTCATTTATGCTTATTTTCACACTTCTCCTCAGAAACTACCACGTAGGAATCAAAAACTCTCCACTTTGCCTGCCATTTGTGGATTTTCAATAGATCTTGTGGTAGTAAGTACTCCACTTTTCCTTATGGCAAAGGCTCTATTTTGAAATATTCAAGGCTCAAAACCTGCAACAGTGCCTAAATTAAATAAGATGAAAGTTTTAAACCAGCATACATTTGGAAAGCTCTGAGAAGTCAGCACTCTCCTCCTCTGATGCATATTCCTATTTTTATTGTATTCATTCCATAGGAGAAACACCTACCGTCACTGCATTCCTTTTCTTACCAGCTTATCAGCGCACGCCCTTGACCACAGTACAAAAATGAGCATTTACCAACACTCTGCAGGTGAAAAACTATTCCTCTGTATAAATTGTACGTCTTGGGAGCTCAACACTTCTTTCACACAGAAAACCTCTTCAAGCCTTCCCACATCTGTGGGCTAAGTGGTTTTCTCCAGCCAGGGGAGCCAACAATTGCTGATATTTCAAGAAACCTAATCTCTTAATGTTTGGGATCAGCCCAAGGGTACGGCTACGACAGAGACAGCTTGAAACAGCCCTAATCTCCGGCACATGGGAACCTACAGACACAGAGAGGCTGGGCTGACCGCAGTTTGCCTGCCCAAGGGTGGGCTGGGCAGTGACTCCACTGCACACAGAACTCCCCCACCCGACACTTCTGCCCCAGGCCAGCTCCGAGGGGTGCCACAGGAACTGAGCAGGCACAACTTCCATCGGGGGACAGCAGCGTGAGACCGCTGACAGGGCAGCGCTCCTGCCCAGTCTGCCCTGGCCGTGCCTAAATTCCTGCCTTTGGTTTCCCCACCGCCAGTTTCCTTAGGCCAGCCACCTCCCTGGTGACTCTGTGCCCCGAGATTTCCTGACCACACACCTTTCCCAGTTCAGTCACAGATGGGTTGTTGCTCTGTACAGAGACACTGAACGCTCTCTCAGCCAAAGGCAGCACTAAGGAGTGCTGGACCACACAGCAGAGGCTCAGCTTTGCCAATCAGCCCACTCCAGACAGTAACGCATAAGGGTACTACCCTTGTCTCTCCTCCAACAGACCAATAAGCCACTATCCTCTGATTCCTTGCAAAATACAAGTATTTCCACCTCAGCTTAACCTCTCCATGCAAGAGGGTCTACGTGCTAATTATGACTCACAAAAAAATTATTTAAAAAAATCCTCTTTGAATTGCAAGCATCCTAAAACGAGTTTGAACTTCAAGTTGAAATTTCGGTTGAATATAAACTAAACCCATGGGTCACCATGTGTACCCAATGTCCAAACCCAAAGATACACAGTCTGCAACACAGCCCTCCTACAGGAGCCCTGAAATAAGAAAAGAGACTGGCCTGACTGCAGAGAGAGCAGCAACGTCACCAGAACTAATCATTTCCAAGAGGGCTGAGCAGAGAAGCTGCCACACAGCCGACCTGAGGGCTCATGGCCCAGGAGGGGGCTGTCCCCCCTGGAATACAGCACATCTGCAAAGCAGCATGTTGTCCAAGCTAAGGGCTGATGTGTTTTTCTGGCGAGGATTGTGGTCACTTCTGAGGGCCCGGGAAGGTGGAGGAGGGAGGTCAGGCACACGGGGTGTGTTCACACAAGGATCTGGACACACACACAAAAGGTGCAATTCTGATCCCTCCTTCAGCAGACCAGCAGCATGGCTCTGCAAGTCATGGATTTACTGCGTGGGAGTTATTTCAACTCTCCCGGGGAGCTTTCTCTGCCTGTGCTGGCTTATGGGTCTGTGTGTCTTTCATTAACTTACACAGCACGTACGTAAAGAGGAGCTATCTGGGGGCTGGGGAAGGGACAAAGCAAGGATGATTACTAGATTGGATTGACATTTCAGAAGTTGAACAGAATTTTTCCCAAGTACTCATCACCACAGACTATTTAATAAAATTTAGCTGGGGGGTGGAAAAAAAGGCAGGCTAAGGCTATCACTCCCCATTTAACTTGATGCAACAGGTTAAAGGTCAGTTTTTAAATACCCCAAAACAGAAAGACCTTTGTTACTAAAGTTTGTATCAGTTTCTGACTGGTAGAATACTCGTACCTGTAATCAAAGTGTAGATTGCAAGGAAGAAACCAATGCAGAAACCGCAGAACAGAAAGTCAACATGATAAAATTAGTTCCATGATCCTATTAGAAATCCACCCTAAATGTCCTACAGCTGGCTACCAAACCAATACCTACCTGTAACCCTGAAAGGACTCACCCATCCAAGGGTACAGTTTAGATAGGCTGAGAAAAAAGTGCCAAAAATCCCTAATTTTTGTATGTGCCAATAACTGAATTTTCATGTTATCTGTGGTAGAAATAGAAGCTTGTCCTTTAAAAATTAGACATTTAGGAACATAACTGAAAGTATTAGCCCAAAGACAGCACGGAAGAGAAGAAACAAACCAGTAGCTTCGGTGACAGACTACAGTGACAAGCAAATCATTACAGAAACAGAAGTTTGTAATTTTCAGGGAAGTTTTGATTATTTCATTTCACCCAGAACTTCTTGCACATTGACTGTCACGCACCCACAACATCTGCAGTGGTTCACTACTTGCTGCCAGTGTTCATCCTCATCAGGACCAGCAAGGCCAGCTCTAAGGGCAAGGTGCATTTTAGTTGCTGAATATGAAGTTTACTAGTGTACCTCTTCCAAGCAATTCCACCTGAATAATTTGCCACATCTCAGAAGGCCTGAAAGGACTCAGAATCTCAGGTTTTCCTGGAAAACAAGCCCCCAAAGTTTTTAGACAGGTGTCCTTTACATAATTATGTAGTTTTTGACTCGCTCAGGGACTGGTCAGAAAAACAGCACACTTGACAAGATTGTCATTGAAAGAACAGCAAGTTGAACCAAAACCTGGTTGCTGATTTAAAGAAACCAATTCCTCCTAGTCTGAAAACAAACGGAGCACAGGTCAGTTTTCATTAAAGTTCTGGTATTAGACTGCTTTTTATGACAGACCAATGCAGCTTTAGGGCAGTTGAGTTGTATCGCTCTGTGTTGCAGCAGATACATTTCGATTAATTTTTAAAGGTGAAAGTGGTTGTGATGGAACTTTTGCACTTATTGACCAAATCTTAAATCCCGAGATCCTTAAGTCTTAAGAACACCACACATATAGTACTATTCTCCAACAAGAAGTATTCTCCAGTAGCATGACAAGCTGGGCTTGTGCCACAGAGCCCTTCCTTTCACCGGGCAGTGCTCCCACCCCAGTGCCTGGACAGCCCTGCTGAGCTCCTGCAGGGGAGCAGTGCGAGTTCATGACAGGCAACAAAGGGAGTTTCTGCAGTCCTCCACAAGCTCAGAGTTGTGCTGTTACCCGGGAGGTTCCGAGTCCGAGAATTCACCTAAAACATATGTTCCAGGGCTGGGGAGCACAGGGGGACCTCTGCCAGATCTGCTGGCAGCTCTGCTCTCGCCCTCTGTCTGCCGCTGCCCTGCAGCTTCCAGAGTCAGCCACTCACTTGGCTGTGTCACTGGGAAGACACAACCATTCAGAAACAAAGATGATTCATGACTGCACATGAATTGGTATTTCCCATGGAAAGAGAAGACCAAAAGCAGCCAATTCTAGAAATGAAAAGCTGCTTGTATTTTTTATAGAAGCACACTGATTGTCCCTGGCAGAAACCAGTCTTTAAGAGAGCCTGCGCACAAGCCAACAAGCAAGCACAGGACTTTTTTTCCTGAAAGATATTGAGTCAAGAAGTCAAAACGCCATAGTTTGTTGTTTAGCAACATCACCACCATCATCAGTGATCATTACATAAGTTAATAAACAGACATAACATCAGCATTAATGTAAATGAAAGAACCTCACAATTTATTTCTACCATTTTCATCCTGGGTTTAAACTCCATACCCTGAGACATTTGGGTTCTCATTTAAACTACTCTAGCCTACAGCTTAAGTAGAGCTGGTCAAACAGTTTATTTAAAATTTGCATTAAACAGTTTTCTTGGGAGAAGAGTTTGTGCAAACTTCAGCATTTTCAGCCGGAGCTACAAGACAGGAGGAGTGCCCCAGAGGGTTCCTCTTGCACCAACCAGCACAGCACTTGCCTGAATTTTAAGCCCTGCCTCACCAGGGTCACGGCAAAGAGTGAAAAACAGATCTGCTCTTTCACCAAAGACTATTGCTTCATTCAGATGAGCACCGATGAGCCAAAACAACTGATGTGATAGTTATGAAGGAGTGTAATGTGCATGATGGAAAGAAAGTTTGCGACCTGAAGTTGGTACCCCTCTGAGTGCCCCCTCACAGATTCTGGTAAGATGTAAGAAGTACTTCTGATGATTTTTCACTGCCCTTTCTTTAGCAGCTGCACCACTTGAGCTATTCACTCTCAGTTTTAAACAAATAGCTGTAATGTATTTTTCTACTACTTTCTTCCCACTACAAATGAAACGCCCAAGCCATATTCACTTAATACCATAGAGAAAAGAGAAACAAAGAAGAATAGCAAAGAAAGGTCACTGTCAGGCCAAGATCAAGTCTGGAAAATTTCAGCTGGAGACATAAAGCATTTCAGGAAGTTATAAGCAACTGAAACAATAAAGAAATTATAATTGAAACACTGCAAGAATTTTAACTATAGCTCTTTCTATGCTAACCAAGTATTATTTCATGTATTTCAACAGCATTCAAAAACTCTTTCCGACATGAACAATCTGGGCTTACAAGATCACTCCCAGCCTCCCTGAATGAGCAGAATGAAGGGATGGTTAGCTTTGGCCACAACTGCAGCTGATGGGGATCACCACAGCTCCTTTGCTGCCAGTGACATCAGCAAGACACAGGAAAGGCAAGAAAAAGGGCACAAACCCAAATCCCCCAACTTGTAACAGCTCATCTGATTTACTCATGCATTGTTTCCCCACACACACAGGCGTGCCATGCCTGCCAGCCTCTCACCTGAGCAGCTGACAAACATGGCCTGTTCTGGTGCCTCCTGAAAGGCTCTGTTTCTCCAGTTCAAGGGAAATGGAGGCTCAGCTCACAAGTTCAGTGTTTGTGTTCTCACCTCCTCCTACCACATTCCCCACAGCTCCTTGCCATGCTCCTCAAAGGAGGGCCATGAGTACAATGAAGCCTAATCAAAATTATCCCTGTCTCTCCAGAACAGGTTTGTAATTGAGAGCAGACTAAATGCACCTTTTTTCTTTCACTGCACTGAACGCAGAATCTGAAAAGGCATCCTATAATTGCTGAATTCCTCTTGAAGTAACACTGAAATGTCCACTTTCCCAAGCAGTCCTCTGTTAAAGAACTCAGTCATGAAAATTCTGCATGCAAACTCATGCATTTAACTCCTAAAAAAAAAGCCCCAATGTTCAAATTCACTCCACTTGACTCCAATTAACAAGTATTTGCAAAGGGCAATACCCTGAGTGTGTAATCCCACATGCTAGAGGCACTGCCACCAGCATCTGCATTTCAGTTCCTTCCACACACTGTGATACTCTATTTCAGTCAGAAACTAGGTCATAAACTTCTCCATTGGAAAGCGTTTATAGCTCTTTGGACTGGATTATTCTGTTCAAGAGGTTAGAATAATAAAGGAAGCTTGCAAGCATACTTTTTCCAAACTCTTGGTATGCCGTTGCCAGTTTGAGAAATTGGCTCATTACTTTCCCTTATTTGGCTCCTCCACTCAATTTCTCATTTGTTTTGACCCCTTTCTGGACAAATATAAAACTTACTGTTTCATCTGATGAACAGGAGGGAGAATATAGAAAACTCTCCCATTTATTCCAGTTCCAGAGTCAGTTTTACAAAAACATTGTCAGAGTTTCAAGAAGCATTCAGATGTTAAGAGTCCTGCCAAAGTTTACAATCCAGCTATATCCTGCTACAGAAAAAAACCCCTGCTCTGTTTTTACAATTTTATATACAAGTCTCTGGCAAGGAACAGTCCACCTCCACATATTCACATGCATCCAGATGATCTGTGGATAAACCTTATTCTCTTCAGTCTCATCAATCGTCCAACTCACTTTCTCCATTACCAAACTCTCTCCAGACATTTTTCTCAGCCACTCCTTCCTGCACAGGCAAGCAAAGCAGCAGATTTGCCCTTCTCCCCACCACACCCCCTGCATGAAGGCTTCAAACAGTGAGCAAACACTCCTCCCACAGTTCTAGTACCTCAAAGATCTTTCATTTGGGGTTCCTTCTTTTAGTTCTTCATTACGTAGTGGTTCATATTGTACCACTAGCAAGTTCAGTGCCCATCAGCCCCTCAGAAGGGATGCAGGGGAAACCCCTGGCCCATTTTCTGGGGCCCTGAGGAACAAGGTGCCCAACAAGGTGAGAAAGCTGACTCAGCAGTCCTCTATGTGCTTTTCCATGAGTCAAAGTGCACACAGTGGAGTCATCTCCAACTGAAACAGCCTCAAGTGACATGCCACATTCAACTTGCCTTGTATCTCATAAGGAACATAGATACAGAAGGGAAAATGAGAGCAGACGGGATAGAAATAAGTGTACAACCTTCAGCTGGTTCTGTAATGGGAAACAGTTAAGTCCAAGAGTTCCACTGTTTTTAACAAAAACAAAAATTGAGAGCAAAAATAAACCAAACTTCTATCCAGCTGCATACATTCTGTCTCCCAAGTATTCTCTGCCAAGGAGAATCAGAATAATTAAATTATCTCCTTCAACTGGCTCTAAGATTTTAGTTAAGAGCTGTTTTTATTTCTCCTTGCTTCTACAGAATTTTCAATGTCTTTACTCTTAGAAGTGTAGTATTCTGTAGTTAGCACATTCACAGTATCAAATTTTACCTTTTCAGAGCAGCTCACCTTCAGCAAAGCCATAGCCTGTTCCACTTCAGCAATCCCACCACAATAGTTACCATTATATATCACAGAGGGTATTTCTGTGACTCCACCTAAGCCAGTCAGGTAGATTTATGCAATATTCACACTCCCTTCCACAGCCTTGACACATCAGTTGGAATAGGCGTGCTCAGGTTCTCAGTGCAATGATTTTGTTGCAAAGACAATGTTGGGCAATTCCTTTTTTATTTTTAGTCCACCTAAAGTTTCTATGATCCCCAAAGCAATATTTTTAGTATGTGAAAGAAAAACAACAACACAACAACAAAAAGTAGAGTTCACTTCTGATTAATGGTTCTGTATTTTAATGTGTTGCTGGGGGGCCCAACCCATTGAGTGTCTCCCACATGCTTTAAATTTATTATTGTTTCTCCACACAATCTTGAACTCTGTCAGGACAAAAACGGCCAAGATGAACGCCTAACAGCTTAGGTGACAGACCATCTTCTGTTGCTTTCTGTAACTCAAGGAGGTGCAGAACAAAGGCCACACAACCCCCACATTGCTATTAAAATCATGGGAAACAAGAGAAAAGCAATGCAGGTCTGAGCGCTGCCTCCAATGTATTCCTTAAGAAGGCACCAGCAGTGGCAGAGCCACAGAAGTCCTGCAGTTCCATTTCACTAAAGGAGGTTTTAGTCTAGCTGCTTGTCAAGCCTTCTTTAAAGCTCCACACCCATCACCCTTTTGTTTCGTGCCACCCCATGGGAGCACAAACAGCTCCGTCCAACCCAGGATTCTCCTGACATGCCAACCTCGTCCCCTGGTGATGTGAAACGAGCAAGTAGGAGATTCAACATTAACTCCTGGGACTGTTCCCTCCCGGCATCCATCTTGGCAGTCCTGAACAGTATGAAGCCACAGAGCCTAAAAATTCACCTGGGTTCAAACCCCAACCTTACACTTTCACAGAAAGGGAAAGCCTAGTCAAAACTATCAACCCAGAAGCCCTTCATCTGTGGGCCATGAGAGGTTGACCTGGGAAGCAATCGCATCTCCACTCCCCTCCCTTGGTATCAGCTACAGTCACTCCTGAGACAGCAGGCTACTCTGCCTTCCCTAAAGCTCCAGGCTGAACAGGGCTCTTGTTCTGACAGATCCTGACACTTGGATGTGTTTGCAATGTTTATGGCTCTTACACTCTGCGAGCTGGAGAAGAAAGGAACTCCACTGTATGTTTTGTGTCCTTGCCTTAAACCCCTCTTTAACACTGTACCTATATTACACACCTGGCTCCAACCTAAACAATGCAGCCTTCACCATATTTTTCTTCACAGTATCCTTACAAAAAGGCAGAAAAGAAGAGCATGATGGGAAGCTCAGAGGTACTAAACCCGTGTGTGTCCTAAGGCACCACTTAAATATAAGCCCAAGTCTCCAGTTTCAGTTGAAATATGCATTCATCAGTAACCACCTTCCCTTCAGAGCATTGGCTGCTCCACGTTACCAGCACAACAGCGTGATCCCCGTGGGCACAGAAAGCTCAGGGCAGCTCTGGGCACAGAGCTGTGCAACAAAAGTACTCTGGACACACCGTCTCCTGGAGCAGGAATGCAACCATACTGGTGTGCAGGCACTCACTTCCCACTGACACTGAAGATAAAGGATTTGTTCATGTTTTCCCAGGAAGATTGTGACAGAAGCGGCATTGAATCAAGACCAGCTTTTCCTTGTCTCTGCGCAGGCTTTAACAAGCTTGGGTTAACTTCCAAGGGTATCAACAACTTGACAACTATATCCTGAATTGGCACAGCCTTAAAGAACAAGTTAAGTTACTGAAACCACTCAAGAAATGCTGCAATTACCCTTATATTCAGACCTACAGTTGGAACTGCTAATGTGAAATACAATACTTAAGGAAATGCTTCTGTGCTGTAGCAAGGGTAAGGACCACAACAGCAGCAGCATCTGTTATCAGAGTTACCAAACCCAGGAGAAAAACAAACCCTGCTGACACTGATTTACAGAGCGACAGTATAAACATTCACGTGGACAAGAGATCTATATTTTGTACTCAGAGAATTTTAGTGCTGCAGCATTGAGGAGTGCTGCTGTTTCAGCTGAACTAAACAATGGGAGAGAAGTTAATGAACAGCCATACCAAACAGCATCCATCTGATCTCCTACCTGGAGTGTGTCCAGCCGTCCATCGTTCCCGTGGGCCCAGGACAATGCTTCAGCAGCCACATCACAACAAGGGCTGGTGAACTCCTAAGTGTTTGAAAAGAAATATAAGCATGTTACACAACAAAATTCACCAAATCTATAGCAAACAGAACAATAGTACTCCAGAATTCAGCCTGACACCGCATTTGCAAGGATATTTTTGTTCCAATTTTTCTTTTATTAATGTAACACTTTTTATTTAGACTTTGTTGATGCATTCAAACCAAGTTGTGGTACATTTGGCTGATGCAAAACCAGACCCACAGGAAATACAATTACATGGGAAATCAACACGGCATGTAAAAACTGAAGAATCAGAAGAAAGTCATCTATAGTTAGTTTAATGATTTGGCAACTATGCTCTACCTACATACTCACTTGTTGATATTAATTCACACTGTATCTAGGGAAGTTTTCCAGTTCTCACAGTAAAAAAACATTTTCAAATTATGGTTATATATTACAGAAAGAATGACTTATGCTATACGTGAAATATATCTTTCCTTAACATTATTGAAGAAGAGACCATCAGAAACATTTGGCTCAAAGAGTGCTGGAGCAAGGGTGTAGTGGAGAACAAAAGTTCATGTGGAATTCTATTCAGACTGCAACTCCTAGGCCACCCCTATGGACTGCTGATAGTCCCTACAGTCTCAGAGGGTGCTCCACAAAATAATCAAGAGGGAAAAAAAAATCAAAAATATATTCCTGAGCTCACAAGCAAAAAAACTGGAGAGAAATAGAGTGAGCCAAGAGCCAAAGTAGAGTGTGATTCTCATCTGGTCACACGTGAAAACCATTGTTGAAACAGCGCAATGCTATCTATAGAGTTTTGGGGTTTTGTCTGAAAAAAGTGATCTTTTGATGAAAGATTGAGGAGTACTTTTACAAGTTATATTTCTTCGCAAATATATAGTAGGCACAAAGATGTCTCAAAGGGGCAAAGTGTTTGAAGTAAAAACAAGGAACACAAAAGCACATGAAAGAACCCAAAATGCTTTCCAGTTCTTAGTGCTAAGTGTGTGCTCACACAGAACCATGGACCATTTTCAGGGAGCCCTGTTCATGCACCATCCCCTTCAGGCCTCACCTTCAGCACCAGGAGCTCCTGGCAGGCAACCCAGATGGGCACTGTGGAATTTTCCAGACAAGGGGTCATGAGGGTCACCAACCAACCAGGACTCACCACCTCGAAAGACCAAAGAAGGCAAAAGACAAAGCCGATACCAAGCTTTAACCTCTAAAATCAGACAACTTTTGTCTGCTTGGTTTCTTAAGCCAAGCAGGACAGTCACATTAGTTAACTTTAATTACTTCATTTCCTTCCCAAGGAAATGGACACAAGTATTGCTTTGTCTGCTTTGACTGCTGCCTGCGGCTGCCAGTCCTACAATGCTGGGGGAAGAGTCAAGATTATTATAACCCAAATCCTTCCCTCCCCTCCTCACATTCCATCTGAGACAGGAGAGCCCTCAAGGGTCACTGAGCAGTGCCTCGGCCCTTCCCACTGTGCGCTCGGGTGGGAAGCAGCTGAGCCAGAGTCCCCAGGGGCCAGCAGAGACCCCGCTGGGTGAGCGGCCCCTCTCCTCTCCCCGACTGCTGAGCAGAGGTGTGGCTGGGACACAGGACAATGAGGGCTATATGTGCAGCTGAAGAGCAGCACCCTGGAAATCCTCCCTTTTTGCCAGGGATCATTAAAAGTTGTTTGTGCTGGTTGTGGAAAACATTCATGCTCTTCTGGAGCAGGGAGATGCATCACCTGGGCAGGGCTAGCTGCCAGACACAGTCCCAGCATCACTGGCTACAAGGTGCCCCTTCTTCCTTCACACCAAGCAAAGTTTGGGGGCAGAAGATTGAGTGAAATGCATCAGAAAGCATTGTTTCCTTCATAAATACCATCACTGTCTCCTAAAAGAACGAGACTTGGAATTATTTAACAAGTAAAAGATCATTTGTAGGCCAGGGACTAAAGCACTACCATGAACTGGGTCAATCCCATCATTTGTTACTGTTCCGAAAGTACAACAACAGCGGGAAGAGGGGGTCAGGGTGGAATAATCATTTGTTAACAATTTTAATAGTAAAGCTTTATTGGTTTTCCCTATGGATTCTCATAGTTATTATAGTGAAATTAAGTGTTTTTCCTCCAAGTGAACTCTTGTTAATCCTTTTATTTAGATTCAGAGCTACAGTACATGACCCTGCAAGAACATTCATCTGCAGTCACAGCTGGAGCTGCAGACTCACTGGCTTGAAGGAATTAATTTCTTTGCAAGGCGGAAGCAACTGAAAAGCCAAAGGCTTATCTACAGGAAAATCTGAATTTCACCAATTCCTACAAAGGACAGGATAACACAAAGATGTATAATCAGACACCTCATCAAGGAGCAGATGTGAAAACACTGGCACATTAGAGAAACACAGTTTAGCAGGGGAAATATCCTAATGGTTTGTCGTACCACAGAACAAGCTTTGGGTCTTAAAAATAAAATATGATTTTAAAACCAGATTAAATTTGACTGCAATGAACTGTCACCAAGAGATCACTCAGACATTGCAGTGCTCAACCCCAGCCACCCAGGCTTTCCATTATCTCATACCTTTGACAGTAACTTACTCATTTGCAAGATTTATCTGAAGCCAGTTATAACATTACCAGATGAAGAGCCTGTTCCTGCTTCACCTTAGTTGTCAACTTCTCAGTTCATTTTCTCCCATGTGCATAAATAACATTAAAAAACGTGAAGAATGCTAGAAAGTCACACTTTTACTGGGCATAAAGGAAAAGCTTACGACAAAAAAAATCTGACAAAGCACAACTGTGGCCATCAGGTCCCTGAGCACAGATATTGGCATAGCTCGTGAGCAGGCAGAACTTGGGGCATGAGAGACAACCTGCACCTCGAGGCTAAAATCTGGATCTTCTGCTTTTGAGGGTTTTCAGGAAAGTACTTCAAAAGCAACCTTTAAGAGTTTAATAATTTTTCTCAGTATTAAAAAAAAAAGAAAATTAGTAATGGAGTGTTCAGATTTGCAGAATATGCTGATATGCTGAGTTGGAAGGAACCCCCAAGGACCATCCAGCTCAACTCTCAGCCCTGCACAGGACCATCCCCAGGAGTCACCCCCTGTGCCCCAGAGCATCATCCAAACCCTCCTGGAGCTCTGGCAGTCTTGGGGAGCCTGGGCAGTGCCCAGCACCCTCTGGGGGAAGGGCCTTCCCCTGAGATCCACCCTGACCCTGCCTGACACAACTTCAGACCGTGCACGTGTACAGTTGGTGCCTTTAGCAATATGAAAACTTTGACCTGTTAAACTGATCAGAAATATTTGTACATTTGTATATCCACAAACATTCACAGCAATTTGTCAATCTTGAGCATACTGCACTGAAATGTTTACTTATGCTTTCTAAAGCTGAGCATCCGTGACACTTCTGAGACCTCAATATCTTGAGTCTTTCAAATCATTGCTTTCCTAATCAAGGAATAAGCAGATGCAAAAGCTCCATTTAATGAAAATAATTTACAGGCAGGTTTTTTTTTTCAATGAGAACCTAGCACAGAAAAGCCAGAGCACTTTTAATTGTTGTACACATTTTAATCTAAGTACTCAGCTTGGTTGAATTGGTTACATTTTCGAGATATTGCCAGCACATTCTATATGAGAAAATCTTACAACTACACAAACTCTTAACAAGCCTCTACCTGAAACAGCATCAACAGCTCCTTGCTAAAATTGTTAAACAAGTAGCAACTGCCAATTAAAAAAAGTGCCAAATAAATATCTCATTTACATGTAGGATTTTCATCCATATGCAGGAAAAAAATAATTAAATCATACCAATAATGGAGCATTCTCCCTGCACATTTATTTTGCCTTACTAGTCCATTCAGCATCGCAGCCCTTAACAATGTGTTCTCAAAGATACATAACTTGGAGGATTCGGGTCAAACTTCACTGATTAAAATTATCACAGGGGCACAGGGCATCCACCAAGGAATGGATGTGCAGGAAAGAGCAAGTGCTGCTCAACCCTTGGAGGTTTCCCTGGTGCTGCCCCTTTGGACGAGGAGGACAAGATTGCAGCAGCAAAGGCCAAAGGGAGCACAGAGCCCTCCACAGCAGTGTTGGAGAGGGGCTGCATCTGCCGAAGTTACACAGACCCTTCCTCCCACTGCACAGTCAGGTTTCTTTTAAGTACTACTTCGTAAACAGCTTTTTCCCTAAAAGATCCCTCAATATAAATTCACATTACACTTGCATTGTTATGCATATTGCAATCATCAACTGATCAAGAAGGATGCAGTAATAGCATTCTGCTGTTTTTCCTCTTCCAGTGTTTCTTAATAGTGCTCATTCCCCAGAAGGAACAAATCCCCTGAGCAGGAGCCACGAGGTTACAGAGATTACAGCAACCAACAGCACTCACAAGTTAATGAGGATGTGAGCAAGGAAACCAGCGCTTCACACAGAAACATCGAGGCTCCCCAGCAGTACCTGGCTGACCTAATGGCATCACATTGCCAAACAGCCAGAAAACTCAATCTTTGTTTCTTTCCAAAGTACCAAAATAACAGTTCTCAAATTAAAAAAAATGATTTAATTCACTCACAAAAGTCATCATGAGCTATAATGGCACAACCTCCCTCTCCTTTTTAATTTTGTTCTTTTCATTATCATTATCCCGGGTGGCTTCCAGGAAGTCCCTTGCAAACTAGTCACTATTATGAAGATGGCCTATTTTAATCACAGTCCCTTGACAAGACCAGCTAATTAACTAACTTTTCTGCCTGAACTACCAGATGGCTTTAGTTCTATACTTAACTTGCTCTCAGCTCTAGTGATATCAGCATATTAGAAGATGTGTGGGGTGACAGAACAGAAATAATACCAGTGCCAACACCAGTACCTGGGACACAGGCTGACTAGAAACATAAACACCTACTACACTGTTCCACTGAAATAATCCAGTTGCTTCGGATGGCAGCCATCTGTCACACTCCTTTCCACTCCTTTCCTGACGGAGTCCCCAGAGGTGGCCAGTGGGTTTTGTCATTACGGTGCTGTTTGGTTTGTGTCACCAAACAACACGGACATCCATCCCAAGGCAATCAGCAGGGAGCTCCCTGTGCTCCCCAGGCACCGCTGTCACCCTTTCCCAGCTGCCCTCCTCCCGAGCCCTGGTTCTGGCTGCCACCACCCAGCCCAGAGCGCACACCCACACCGCATGTCCCAGTGCTGAGCGCTCCCAAAGCGGCCCAGCTCGGTGGCTCGGGGGCCACACAGACACTCGGCTGGGGGAACTCATCACTGGCACTGCCTTTAACAAGCTCATCTTCCACGTGCTTGCCAGGACATGCACCAAAGCAGTTCCAACCCCATGAGCTCAGAGGAGGCTCGGAGAGTATCCCTTTCCATAGCACAGTGAGCTGCAGACACTAAACAGGGGGAATCTGGCCCGAGCGCACTGAGACAGCATTTACCCCAGTGTGAACAGGAAAATACAGCTGCCTCTGACTGAGGGCAGTGAAGATCAACCAAAACAAGCCAAGGCCTATGATCAGCCAAGGGAAGGAGTTTTGTGCACAGACACAGGACACACTTTCAGGGAGGTAAAACCCACTGCATGTTAACCATAGCAAACAACACATCCCTTATGAGTCATGCTCATAAAAAATACAGGCAATTTCCTCTTAGGTCCTTCTCACTATACTTAACATCTACAACTTATTACACACACATGTTCCACACTGCCAAAAGTCTTTTTCTGCAAAATATAGCAGCAATGCAAACATTGACTTGGGTTTTTTTCCCTGTTGGTTACAATTCCTGTGAGTAACTATAACCATGAAATGATGTTGCCACATCCACTACAAAATAATTGAAGAACCCAGACTTGAAAACGACCCTGACAACACAGAAGTTTTAACTTTAAAAAAAAGGTAGAAACTATTGCCTTGAAACAAAAAAAAAAAAACAACAATGAAAAGCATAGATAGGGAAGAAAATACTGTATCCATGTGATTCTTTTTTATCTGTGTCTCTTTAGACAGTCACTCACTTTTAACCACCTTCTCTGAAAGGTTTAAAATGTATTTCTAGAACAAAGAAAATACCTTCATAATCAGAAATCCAACTTTTAGTCATATTAGCTGTAAGAATATATACTTAATTAAATTTTACTGTTAGTAAATTCAGAAGTGAACATCACTGTGTTTCTTAAAAGATATCATTCTAGTCCCTGATAAAAGCAGTTGCTTCAGTGAAGAGCTGGAAAAAACACTTATCGTATTACCATAGTTTATAATATAGCAAATCATCAGATCAGTGTCCCTGGGTGCCATCAAAGGAACATGAGGATGCTTAAGTATAAACAATAATCAGAGTTTTCTCAGTTTTACATCAAGAACTCTCAGGCCAGGCAGAAGGAAAGTGTCTGAATACCAGCCGCTCCAGAGACAAAAGCAATTTTTGCCAGTGTGATAGTTGTCACAGTTTCCATTTGTAAAGCTCCTCATCTCCAAATTCATTGTGGCAAGGGTGCTCAGGGAATTAATGGAACACCTTTAGACTGACAAGCTGGGGAAAGTGCTCAGGTTTGGCTTTGGATTCCTATACCGGTTTGATCTTCTCATCCCTTCGTGGAAATTCTGTCAGGTTTCATTTTCTGCCACACTTCAGTCTAACTGAAGTCAGTTCTTGGAACAAGTACTCTAATAGAAACCCAAAACAAATAAAGGATCCCCCACCCCTTTAATATTTGCTTGAAGGTGTTTATGAAGGATTTAGACAAGCAAACCTTCCCAAATTGAACTATCATTTACATTCATAGAATCTGTACCAATAATCTTGCAACAATCACACTAATACCTATTTTTAGAGTTTTTGGAGCAGACTTAAAAGTCAGTGCAGAGCATAAGAGGTCTTGGGAAGTTGACTTGAGCAGGGCTCAAAGCGACAATCTCCAGTTATATTTCACAGAGCCCTAGATCCTCCTGAAATGGAAAACAAGGGTAACTATTGCCAAGAACACCGAGTTAGCTCAGTTTTTCCCACATAGTGCTGTTCAATGCTCAGTTAACCAGCTTGGGTTCCGACCAGTTTGTAACACTGCAGTGTCTGCTGCCACTCCTCCCTTTCAGTTCCATGAAGGCAGTGGGTGACTGACCACATCTTTATGATTTTAAATGAAAATGCCCTGGATTGGTCAGTTTCTGTCACACAGTCCCTGGGTCAACCAGCAGCAGCACGGGAGAGGTCTCCTCTGCCTGCCCTGTCCTGGCTACCCAGGCAGACCTAGTTTTAGGCTCCATCGTGTTCCTGAGCTCAGCTGCACATCAGCTCCTCAACTACAGAAGCCCCTAGCTATGTCCTGGCCCAGTGCTGGGATAAGAGCCCTGTTTTCCTTATATCTCGGTTCCCACGCACCCAGAGGGAGCTCAAACACCCTCTAAGAGGGTTAGGGCACTGGGGTGCTCCGCAGCACGGCCCCGACGCCAAACCGATACACTGCTTGGATGTTCTGGAACTGAAACAAAGAGCTGCTCCACCACAAACGCGGTGCAAGGCTTAACCTGTTAATGAACACAAACAACGCAACCAAGAATGCCCACACAGGCAAATACTGACTAAGGGTGACAATTTCAAAGCAGCAGCTCGAGTACACCCAATCCTCCCAAGACATTGCTCTGTGGGATTTCAGCTCCATGGTGACTCTGTCAAAGCCTTGACTATCTCACAGCATCTCCTCATGCATATGTATGTTGCCTGTGTCCATTCTACAGTCTGAATCACTTCCTGTGTGCAACTTCATTAAATGGAAGCCTCCTAAACCAAAAGTCAGGGGGTGGAGGGGTGGGAACCTCGGAGGAAAAAAACTTACAGCCAGAAAACGTAAGATCACCAGATATTTAAAACATAACAGATGACACCACAGGCAGCACATGTAAGCAACTGCATATTAATGCTGACCATTTTCTTCCTTTCATTGTGAGAGGAGTTAATTGATTGAGTAGAAGAAGAAATAATTTCTTCCTTTTACTTTCACCCATCCTAAGTACGTATCTGTGCACAATTATTTGTCAACGATCTGATATGGTATATAAAGACCTGTGTTCCTGCAGACATCCATAACACCATGCTAGAATTCTGATTTACAGCTGTATCATAACATCGTCTAATAAAATTACTAACATGGCTGATACACAACAAAATCAGGCACCTCCAGATACAGACCAGCCTGGGCAAGCTACATGAGTGAGTTATCTGTAGAAGAAACTGATGAGGTAATTCCTTCAGTAACTTATCCAAAAAAATATACAGCTTTAAGTCCCAGCTCACACTTTATCCCACACAGCAGCAGGAGGGTTTTACTAATTGCAATCTGCAGTACATATGGACTGGAATACGTCCCATCATCCGTCCCCTCAAAATGATACGCATTAACTTGCTAAGCTTTAGCACACTGCTTACAATTTGCCTTACGAATTTATCACTGTATTTTACATTGCTAAGGCATACACAGAAAGGAAAAAAGTTTTATTGACTGCAAGTAACACAAACATCAAAGATGCATATAGTGCAAAGAGATCCACGGGTACACTGCCTTTCCACTGGGGCTAAGCAAGGACAGTGGCTTTACAACCCACTTTTTATATAAAGCAGATTCAGAATTTTTTTTCCTGCCTTCCCGTTTCCTGACTGCATCTTTGTGTAAGGAAGCCTGTGAGCCTTTGAAGCCTCCACCCAAAACAAACATGAATCTTTATAACTTTGGTAATCTTCTGCTTTTTGGCCACCCAGTGCGAATCTAACAGGATTGCAGTTTGAAGGCCACCACAGAATAATACTAGCAAGGGAAAAGAAAAAGAAGATGAAGTCCAAATATAATCATTACATAATATTTTCCTAATGAAATGCAAGGCTGCTTTAATCTAAACAATATGTTAAGATCTTTATGAATCAACTTCAAATAAAGGACAATACTCATCAATTTAGCAGAGTGAAACCAAAACAAGCAGAAAATCTCTTCAGTGTTTAGACAAGAACTCTGAAAGTGACACATCTTTCAGATGCACAGGCAGCACTTATTGCAAGTCTTGAAACCTCCCCTAAGCAGGCTTTCCCTGGAGACACATCAACCCGAGACTCTTGTGGCTGCTCCTAAGAACAACCAAGCTGTGCTCCCCAGAGCTCGTTCTACACAGAACTAGGTGCTGGAACCCCAGAGGAGCAGGAGCCAGCCCCAGGAGAAGCTGCCTCGAGTTCCTAGAGCCCCACGAGCACCTTCTGGGAGGATTCTCTCACCCCAGTTACCACTCCTGGTGCAAGTGGAACAGCGCACCAAGTGCCACTGCACGGGTGACAATTCACCGCCAGGAGGACACTTCCCTCCAGCCTGAGACAGGTTGTGCCTCCCCACAGCTTTACACCACTTCACTCTACATCAGGTAGGGATTTAGCAGCACAGCCAAAAAGGTATTACCTGTCCCCTTATGCAGATCCAATATACTATTTGGCCTCTGTTTATTTCACACAGTCATGATATGCAACTTCACAGCCCCTCTTCATCTCCCCTCCGTTCACATTGCTGAGCGTTTTCATTTCTAGTTGGCAAGGAGATTTCCATTCTGAAAGATTTTAAGCTGCAGTATAGGTTACTTCTAAAGAAAACCCGCATGAAATTCCAGTTTGATTTCTTTTTTACTACCAAGTTATAAGACCCTAGGAAATGCTTCAAAAACACACAAAAATACTTTCAAGATTTTTCTTATCAGAAACAACCTGTAACTTTTAGGTATTTCAAACCCTCCCTTGTAATTTGTCTTATACTCATTTATATTTATCATCCCTCAGCTCTATTTCAAAATCATTTTTAAAAGAACAGTCAGAAGCACACTATGATGATATAACAACACAAATATCAATTATAATCATTAATGGCAAAGGAAGAGATACTGAAATAATGCTCACAGTGAATCATTCTGATAAAGGAAACAGGAAGAAGCAGCAGTCAAGATACATGGACACATCCATTTCATATTGGCAGCTTTGGTTTTGCCTTACGTTTATATGAAAGTTGCAAAGCACACTTCTGCCATTGCCCTCAAAAAAACCAAAACACCAAAATTTAAAAAAGTAATAATAAAAACAAGATCAGAGACACAGATTGATACATGGAGACTGTGGCCCATCTACAGCACTCCTCTGCAGCTCACAAACTATCCATATAGCACAGGAAAGATTAGGAAAAAATTGCACTGCATAAGCATTCTAAGACTTCTCAGAAAATTAAAGGATATGTCTTGAGGAAAAAAAACACCAACCTAAATTGAAACCTTTTAAGAACATTCTCCTTTTTTCTGCTTTTTGATTTGACAGCACATCTGCATGATATGAAACCCTTAGTCTCCATTTATTTACTGTGGCACCTGCATCCCAGGGCTAGGTTCTCTTTGTTTGTGGTTTTAGAAAACCACACCATGGAGACACATATGCACAAGAATCCACGTGGTCTCTTAAGACACAGAAAACCAAGGCTCTGGAACAGAGGAGGACAAACCGGCTGCCAGACACACCATTTCTGCCCTGAACCAGAACAACGTGGACACAATAACAGGCACAGCAGCAGTGAGAGGCAGCAGTAATGGGAAATAGCCGTGCAGAAACAATGCTGCAGTCAGAGAACGCACTGTGTATATCAGGCCAAGGGGTATTTGATCCACAGCAACAACCCCACGCTATTGCTTTGAAGTGCGAGGAAGACTCTACGCTGTATTGAATATATCATCTCTTACATGTTCTTTCACGGAAGAGGGTTCTGGATGGTAAACGCTCCAACGGCAGGAAATGGCCGTAGGTGTACAGCAGTGCCCTCACTCACGAAGCCAACACCAGGACCCGGACCCTGGGAATCTACTGACACCGGCCAAGCACACAGCTGCAAATGAATCTGGGACCACTCAGGCAAGCTCAAAAGCAGCTTCTAGACAGGTCACCGGGGGGCACCTGGGCTTGCAACAGGACAGTATTTTATACCCTCAGCTGTCATCACTCGCTGCTAGAGCTCACCTGACAGAACTCAATCACCTTGAACAATAACATTCCAAGAATTGTCAGAAAATAAACAAACGTCTTGGCTCCATCTTAAGCATAAACATATCCTAGACTATATCTCATGATGCCTAGGGGTTTTCTTGACAACTAATTATTTTCAGCAGGTCATTGTAACATACAGTAAGTACCACCCTCTGTGAGCAGACACGGTGCTGGGGAAGCACATCGTTTTCCCCCAGTCTGTCGCTGCCATTGCCATGGAACCAGGCACTGCTCTCACTTTAAGACAGTGCTCCTCGCAGCTCCCTAGTTAGCATATGGAAAGAGGAAAGCTTTCCTAAAGGAAACATCTTGAGTACATGTTAACTGCTTGGAATTTAAGGAAGATGCACAACAAGATAACCAGTTTTTTTAAAACCAGAAAATACCGAATGTGCACACAGCAAGGAAGTAAGGGCATAAACTTGTCCCTTTCTCGCTGAATTTCCAATTTTTTAAATTCTCCACTGAGAATGAGGGATTCAGTGTGACCCACTTTGCTGCTGCCTCATCTTCCCTCCATCACAAGAACAGCTCAAGTGAAAATAATCCCTCCTCGCTCACTACATACTCTGTAAAGCTGAACAAGGCACATCAAGGCACACATGAAGATATTTAACGTTTTTCTTTCAAACAGAATCTTTTTCTCTTCTAGACTTACATAGCACTAGATACTAGTTGCATAGAAGATTCTAATACACATATATGCTCATGCACACACACCATGAATAAGACCTTCTGTGAGATTTTGGCTATTCAAAAGCATTCCTTCCCTTGCCAGTAACTGGAATGCAAAATGGTTCTCCTCCCCTGAAATTTTTTTTATTAAGATGTTTGTTTCAAATTCACCTAAAAAATTAAGTCAACCAATAAATCTAAAATAGCTAAACTACCATTTACAAATGTAGTCTGGCTATGATCTAACAGTTGTTATTTTTATTTGCAGAAAATCAAAATGACTTTTGGAGTAAAGCACTTTTTCAAAGGCCCTTGGTGCAAGTTCAATTTATGCAAACTCATCACTGACATCCATATATTTCTTTCTGGGAGAACCAATTCTGCATTCCCCATAGAAAGTACATTAACCTCCTAAGTAAGCAACTCACACTGGCTGGCTTGTAAGCAGATGAGACTGCAAATGCTTCAAACCTGGAGGCTGGAACCAGCTGCTGTCTTTTAAAAAAGCATTTGTTTCATCCCAGCATCCTTGTTGATAAGATAAAAATATTCTCACAATTTGAAAAGTCTTCTCCTTTCCTGAGTCACAGAAAAAGAATTAACCTTTTATCTGCAGGAAAACACTCTCCAATCTTAAGACACTAAAATAGAGTGATGAGAAAATTCACAAGACACTAACAAAATTAAAATGGATTAAATGTTTCGCTCATTAAAAAAAAGTAGTATGTCTTTGATATTTTCAAAAACCTTCTTGAAATAGGAGTTGGCCAGAATTTGGGGTTTGAGTTGCTTAACCTTATGATTTTGAAAGAAAAAAAAAAGGAAAGAAAAAACCCCAAACCACAAATTTTTGAGATTGACAAAACAGTAGATTTTTCAAAAGGTAGAACCATCCATCTTCCGTATCTCCATGCATTTTGACCACCAGAAATGTTAATTTCTACACCAGAAGTCACCTAGCTAAAAATCCTAGGTGAGTAGGAATAAGAATTAACCCAACACCAACATACATAAATCACCATTTATTTAAAATAAATAAATAAAAACCACAAAGGAAAGAAGTAGCAGTGACTCCTCCTGCAAGAGCTCCCAGGCAGCGCTTCTCCAGAGCTGGGGTGGCCTCGGGGATCCTTGCTGCCGCTCCCAAAAGAGCAGCCGGAGAGCAGACACAGCGCTCGGGGCAAGTGGCGTGGAGGGAGGGAAGGGAAAAACAACCCGGGGTGGTTTGAGCTGCTTTTTGCATGATTTGTTGTGTGGCGAGAAGCCCAAGAGCAGCTGCCACAGCGTGTCAGCTCCCCACAGACCTGAACTCATCTGTGGGATCGTGGTTTGGGAATCTTCAGACCAGGTCATCGGGAAAAGCCATTAATAACGGAATTACAAACCCCAGGCAGCAACGGCACGCAGCTTTAAGCAAAAACATCCTTTCTAATGAAAGCTGTGTTTGCACTCCAGCTAAACGCTCACATTAGCAAGTCTCACACAGGAGGGTCCTAAAGAGCAGCACTGAATATTGAATTCCAGTGCAGCGTGACTCAGTTTCGGGCAGGCTGCTCCCCTCCGGCTGGAGCATCCCGGGGCAGGGACAGTCCTTCCCACACCCCTGCCCGTGAGAACGGCGCTGCTGAGCCCACACCCGCCGGGACCCAGCCCGCTCCTCCCGGCCCGGCCACACGGCCCCAGCGCCGGACCTCCTGCATTAACAACGAGAACAGCGCAGGGATCAACCTGGACTCGGTCCTGTTCATGGGAGCTCTGAGAACTTGGATTCATTTCACTAATGGAAAGGAATGAAAGGCACAGTAAGAGGAGGTTTTCCATACAGGCGCTCTACGTCTCCAAGGAAAGAAGAGAGACGAAGCCCACACACACTTCTGGTGCGTGTAGTGGGCCAGAATTCTGAACTCAACATTTCTGCATTTCCAACTTCATGCACTTAATAGTATTGTTTTTACTGATTTTACATAGCGCTTTTATTGTGCTCTTTTATTATTCAGGTAAATCTACATGACTGACAGAGCAAATATCTGCATCGAGGAAATGTGCACTCAAGTTTGAATGCTTACACAATGATAGAATAAAAGCACTGGGAAAAAGTTGGCACAGTTTTCGGTCATAGTTTTATTTACAAGCCACTGTCCCAGATGCAAGCCACATGCATCCTATTTCCAGTACCATCAGTGTATTAAACTTACCCCTAAGATTACTAGGTTAAAATAAATATGGGGCATTCTCTAAAAAATAATCCACTTATTTAAGGCACAGATAACTTTGCACACATGAGAGGAAGGGGAGTACTCACTAAGAACGCACAAAAACTGTTACATAAAACCTATCTTGTATGACACTCTTTCTCTCCTCCTTTTGCTCTTATGCTTCAGCCTGGGAATCCCCCCAGGACACAAATGTCCCTCCTGGCTCCAGGGCACTGCTGACTCGTGGCCAACTGGCCACTGACCAGGACCCCCAGGGCCCTTTCCAGCATCTCATTCCCCAGTCTACACAAACATTCAGGGTTTGCCCCATCCCAGGGGCACAATCTACCACTTGCCCTAGTTGAACTTCCCATGGCTGGCGATTCCCAGCCCTCTGACCTGTCCGGGTCTCTCTCAGGGACACAACAGCTCTCCCAGTTTGGGGTCACCTGCACCTTGCTCAGTGTCCCTTCCAGTGCTGTGTCCAAGTCACTGACAAAGATGCTGAAGAGCACCAGGCCCAGGATGGGACCCCACTAGTGACAGATGGCCAGTCTGATCTTACCCCACACACTATTCATGAGAGACTATTTTCTTAAACAAAAACAGACAATTAGATAAACCTGTTCTAGCCATTGCTTTGGTGAAAAGCAAAAAGTGGACAGAAAAGCTGACGGTCAAAAATTACTGCATATGTCAATTTAGTGAGAATGATCAAACAGACAAAAGTAAATGCAGTGGAGACTTCATGATCTCAGAATGGTAAGTTTGGAGAAACCAAGGAAATTACTAAGGTTATCCTCAAACACTTTAGTTCAAGCACAGAAATATCTCATTTGAAAAAGGTAAATGTTATTCACACTTCCATTCCAAGCAGGGGAAAAAATGGTAAGGAAAGATTGGAAGTTTGCCTGGATGAATAAACACTTGAAACAGGATATCGAGAGGAATTCCAGACTCCACAAAGAAAGAAAAGACTAATTAGGAAGAAGACAATGTCTCAGGGCTCTGAAGTGTTGAAGCCCTACGAGAGGACAGAAGCTCGGCCCAAAGGGAACTCAGCCCAGGCAATGAGAAATGAGCTTGCCACATGTACAAGTACCACTTTTGGAAGGCCACTGGGGCTGCCGACTGATTCTGATTCAGGAGTGCTGGCAAGCAGGCACAGGAGCAGCACGGCCAGGTGGGAGGGATTCCCTCCCCAGAATAACTTAGATTTATACCTGCACAGACTACTCCCCTTCAGCTAAAACAACTCCTCTGATGTACTTTCTCTCCTGGGGCGAGGAGAAAGGCAGGTGCAGCTGCAGTGCTCTGAGGTGTCTCACTAAGCAGTGAGGCAGACAGAAGTGCTACCAATGGCATAGACAGATGGTTTTGGAGTGCAGAGGAAATCTGGTGGAAGACGACCCTGCCCAGCCATTGCTGCCCTCACCCAAACCCCAGGCTGAAAGCCCTGGCAGGTCACAGGCTCAGCAAGGCACCCGCCAGGGAGTTTCTGCTGCTCACAGTGAGCTCTGGCGACTCCTCCGAGCAACACAATCTGCTGCATCTTCTCCCATGCCTTTCCTGCCAAGCAGGAGGCCACGGGCCCAGAGAAAGTTACTCTAGATAGACTTCTCAATAAACAGAAGTCATAACATCTCTTCTTCGCAGGGCACTATGAAACAAGGGGAATAAAAATGCACCAGTAGCTCCTTTGGAGCAATACCTTTTTCTGCTTTTGTCTCTATTTTATTATAGTTGCAGTACCCATAATATTTCTCTGCACACTTGGCTCCCTTCGTAACCAAAACATAAGTTTGTTAGACAAAGCTAGATTTGGAAATATGCTCATTTCATCCTCTACCTCTCCATCCACCCATGTACAGAAATACACTCAATAGAAAATGTTTGCCATACTGGACTCTCTACAATATGTACATATATATATTAGGGGGTGTGATGGTGTGAAATATTGTTAGGAACAGTTCCTTGTTACTAACCAAACCATTCCTGAAATCCTTATCTAATAATAGGTGACCAAAAAAACATAAGTCTGACTGCCGGCTGGTCTAAAAAAATCCAAAAAAACGGAATATTCTTTTTTGCCAAAAGGAAAGTACTTTTACCAGTGCTAGTTTGGTCAGGTCAACAGGCCCCAAAGTAAAGAGATATATTTACATATTCACTACATATGACAACTCAAACTTCCCAAGAATTCAAATGAAAGCTGTAGCTGAACTTGAACATCTAAGAAAATAGAATACTCTCAGATTTTCCTAGAATAACTTGGTAAACAGTCAATGAAAAGCCCCTTGAAAGAGTCATTTAAGAGCTCCACTCCTTCAGGGTCTGCACATGTACCTGCCATGCCCAAGGTGCACATATAAAAATGAGTGAGACACACCCGTGCATCAGCTGAGCTGATGTCACTGGTGCTCCCAGGGACCCAGAGCCTCAGACACTCTCCACACCCTCCAGGCAGCGCGCTTTGAAACAGGCCATGAAGGTCAATAAACTTTTGCTCTCCCCAAGCCTAAGAAAAAAGTGAATTCAAGAACATGACATCCCTATCAAAGCAGTGCTACCTCCAGCTGAAATGGGCTCAGACATTGAAACCAAAACACAACCAACTGGCAGTAAGACCGGCAGAGAAAAGGGTAAACAATTTTGAAATCCACCTTGAATGGCACTCGGAAGTAGACAGTCAAACAAACAAAAAAACAAAACCAAACAAACAAAAAACCCACCACAGACACACTTGCAAATAAACAGCACATTTTACAGCAGCATCAGCCCCTGTGGAAAGCACAGTGCGTAACCCCAGATGGAGCATGTTAATGCAATATCAAATGGCAGAGGCTGACAAGAGTCGAGGTTTGTAAGGAAGAAAGTCAGCTCAGAGGAGGGGCCAGAAAGACACAGTGACAGACCCTGGGCCTTCAAAGCACTTCACATTCCCAACAGTGCACCTGTAGATGGAACACTTTGCAGTGTGGGAGGAGGAGAAATGCACAACCATAGAATAGGAAGAAAGTTGTCATTTCTCCGCCTAATAATTTCCTATGATCCAGCCAGTACCATCTTAACCAACTGAAGCTCAGCTACCCGATTCTGATAAACTCTACTCCCACCTGGGATTCAGGGAAGACCAAGCGGCTGCAAAAGCAGCTGTTCTTTGCTAAAAACCACAAGGGCAGTAGGCAGAGAGCCCCAAACAGCTTTGGCTCTGCTGAGTGCCCCGGGCACACTGCAAAGATGGTTGTAGCAGTTCTGGACTCAGCAATTGCCTGCTGCCCTGAACAGTCCGAATCAGGGCAGGCACCACGGGGAAGGTGGGAGAGCCCAAACACAGAGCTGCAACTGGAGCAGATTCTCCATACAAGGCACAGGTTCTGCACCTCTCTTTGAGGCGTGGTGCATGAAAGGCATGTGTGGGTTAACGTCCCAAATAACTGCAAAGCTGATATTGATGTCTGTGTATTTCACTGGAAACCTGAGGGAAGGCTAATGCTTTCTGATTATTGTTGTTTCCTTCTCCAGTTATTGATCTGACCATCCAGAAGGGGTTGTTTTATTTTTACTTTCTCACCCTCCTGTACCTCCTCTAAAAGCTAGTGATGCACAACTGATCTATAAGAGGATATTGAACAAAAAATTTAAGTTTTGCAAAAAGGAGTCCTGCAGAAATACAGACACAAGAACTAGGGCAGAAATGCTTCTTCAGGAGCTTTTTCAGGATTCCTTTGAGTTAGATGAACAACCCAAGTTTTTCCACTGTGATGAGCACTATCCTTCTGTAGTTACCCTGTAACTCTACTTCATCAAAACTAAAAACCAGAAAAAGTTCCTCTCCAAGTCTATGTATCAGCTTTGTACTAGTCCGTTGGCAGCAGGATTTAGTCATGGAACTTGTATAAAAACCAACAGAGAGGTAGATTAAAAATTTCCAAAGGCTCAAGCCTTTGCATTTAAATTATTGAACTAGAACTAAGAGAGATGATGATAAAGACTGGCATCTAAATCCTCAGATATTTCAGCCACCCCAGCAAATATTTACTGTTTCTATAAATCTCCTCTCAGCACCTGTCAAGAGTACAACCAGCAACATGGGGGAATAAATTAATAAATCAGCAGGCACAGATTTCCAAAGAATCCAGCGAATTTGGGAGCTCACTAATTCCACTCTACAAGCAAGAAAAAATTTACTAAAAACCTTAATCTCCCATGTGCTGATACAGCACTTCACAGTTCCAAATCACACCGAGTTTCCCCCAGCTGTCAGCACTGGGCTCAGCAGGGGAGCGCGGGCAGGAGCAGGACTTGCAGAGCTCAGGATTCACTACACTGAAGGCCAACGCTGAAAGACAACAGGCAAGTCACAGTGGGAGAAGGAAAAGGAAGCAACACATCAAATCAGAGATGCCACACATTTATTGAGTCAAACTGTCTTTGGTTTTCCCCTCCTACCTGTCCCCTTTTAACATGTTTGTTGTCCTGGGTTTTTCTTCCCCTATGTGTGGGTTTTTTCCTTTGTTTGTTTTCTCCATTATTTACTTATTTATTCTGCTGTCATCAAAACTCATGCTGAAAGATGGTATTTTGCTTCAGCTGAGCCCTGGTGTCAAAAGCCTCACAGAGCACCTGAACTGCTATTTTAAAGCAGTTCATATTCAACAAAAATTATTAAAAGGAGACATGGATAAAGCCCTATTGGTGTTTACAGCCATGTTACATTAATGCTACTGTGTCTCCTGCACCTGTAAAGCCTGATTCCATTTGTGCCTACAAGCAGCTATACTGACACACAGCCAGGAAACCCAACAGGGCTGCTAAACCCTGGGAGCAAAGGGAAAAGAAAAAGGTTGAGTATGCTGGTCTGTGTAATAGTTACAAGAAAACATGAGGTTGCAAGATTTATTTACTTTTCCTTAACATCATGGAGAAAAAGCAGTATTGTCTTGGTTAGATTGAACATGTTCAGTTTTTTCTTGTATTCTCAACTCCAAATCTCTATAGAATCATTGAAGTTGGAAAGGACCTTTAAGACTATCAAATCCAACCATTCAACCTTACACTATCAAGTCCACCACCAAACCACATCCCAAAGTGACACAACTCCATGTATTTCAAATACCTTGAGGGATGTGACTCAAACACTGCCCTGGGCAGACTGGTCCAAGCATGACCACTCTTTCTGTGAAGAGATTTTTCTGAATATCCAATCTAAACCTCCCCTGGCACAACGTGAGGCCATCTCCTCTTTTCCTGTCACTTGGGAGAAGAGGCTGCCCCCCACCTGGCTACCCCTCCTTTCAGGCAGTTGTAGAGAGCAATAAAGTCTCCCCTGAGCCTCTTTTTCTCCACACGAAACACCCCCAGCTCCCTCAGCTGCTCCCCCTCAATCAGCTGCTGTGCCAGACCCTTCCCTAGCTCTGTTGCCCTCCTTTGGGCACACTCCAGCATCTCTCACTTGAAGTGAGGAGCCCAAAGTCAAACACAGCATTCCAGGTGCAGCCTCTCCAGTGCCAGGCACAAGGGAGACAAACACTGCCACGCTGTTCCTGATGGAGTCCAGGGTGCCATTGCCCTCTTTGGCCACCTGGGCACACACTGGCTCATATTCAGCTCATTTTCAGCCAGCACCCCCAGCTCCTTTTCCACTGGGCCACTTTCTCTGCATGGGGTTGGTGTGACCCAAGTGCAGGACCCAGCACTTCACCTTCCTCATTTCGCAGCCATCCCGCTACAAACAGCTTCTGTGTCTGTTCATCTCTGCCAAGCTGAGCTCATGCTCTCATTGAAAACATTTCAAGAGGGTTTAGCTGTTGGTTATTCACATCCAGAACTGAGGAAAGCCTGTGCTCCAACTTTCCCACTCACAGGTTTTCTTGGAAGGTTTGCACAAGCCCAACCACCACCAGCTGCTCCACAAGGCACCACCTCACTGAAGCAGCAGCACAAACACTGAGCTATTTTTCCTCCGCTTGCTTTTCCACACATCTCACCCCAGGGTGGCTAGGAGAGGGCATGAGGAGTGCCAGACATAGGAAGCCTATGGTCAGGAGTAGAAAGGGGTAAAACAGAATCTCATCAGTGGAAAGATGTAAAACTGTTCAACACATGGCGTAAAGCCCTGGGGCTTCAGGGAAGATGTAGCAGCAACTTGAATAATTTTCACTAAAAACAACTCCAAAACAAGCAAATAAATAAAAAATTAAAACATCAACACCTCACACACCCAAAACAAACAAACCAGAAACACCCAAAAGAAAAATCCCACCAACAGGGAGAAATGCTACATGTGTTCCCTGGGCCACTCACAGATGCCACATCGGCTTCTCAACCCCACAGTCCTCCCCTCCCTACGGCTTTACACAATAGCACCCAGGATTAACGCAGCCAGAGAAAAACACCATGGTTTATCAGGTCAGGACACTCCCTGGGAAGAGGAGAAGATGATTTCCCCTATCCAACTGCTTATGGCTTTTAATCCTACCATAGTTAAATGCAAACATATATAAACTAATGTGAGGATAGGAACAAAGCCCTTGGGACAAGTATTTCTTCACTGCCTCTCTGGGCTGAATGTAACACTGGCAGCTTCACATCCACTTCACTATCAGCCCCTGTGACCCCCAACCCACACGTGGCAGGAAACAGCCTCGTATGAAATCCTCCTATTGCGTGGGCCACAGGATGGTAAAGGAGTTAAAGATGAAGGCAGGCATTGGTGTGATATTACTTAGTGTGTTACTTGTTCCATCAGTTGCCCATTTAGACAGCAAATGCTAGAAATCAAAGAATACCAGCATCCTGTTCTCAAATTTTTTTAAAAAAATCATAAACTCTTTTAATGTGCAAGTATACACAAAAAACCCACTTCTTTTTAAGAGTTCAGGTTTTTCATTAACAAGTCTTGTTTCATCAAGCAGTAAGAGTACAATCACTTTGGTTGCATAATTTTACTATAATAATACACACCACCACCCAAAAGAAAAAAACTACTACAAAACCAAGATGAAAACATCCTCTAACTCTGGCTGAGATGATTGTATACATTAATTACAATCCTTCAGACTGAAAACATTCAGTGTGAATTTGGCATCACCTTTCCTAGTGTATCGCATTTATAAGCGTGACAGGCCAAGTCTAGTGAGAGATTTGTTAAAATTTTCCTTTTCTAATGCTCTTCCAGCTGATAACATGGCTACGTGAATGATTTCTCACATTTATTGTACATACTGCATTCTTAAAGGAGGAGGATACTGGGCAGCAAGTCAATAGGAGCATCAGCTGGCTTCCTCTGGCCATTCCCAACTGCTCTCCAGAATTTCCCAGGGACACGTCAGAAGCTTCCATTTGATGGTACACAGCAGAGAAGGAAGGAACAAAAAAGCCAACCTCCTTTCACTTTTGTATGCTAAACACAGGGCAAACAAAACCAGAGCCTCAAACAAAATATTACTACTAAAAATGTTTTCACTCCTCTCGAATGACATCTCCACGAAACCTTTTACTCTACAGACAGTTCTACAGATATGGCCTTTTCCCCAGCATTACTAACAGGACAGCACAGAAATTTAATAAACTGTATACATACAGAGATTTGTATACCATTACTTTACTGTTATTAAAATTACTAGAAAGAGTGGCTGGAGTTCTGTGGTTGAAACACCATATATAAGGGTATACAAAAACACTATTGCCATGAAGTGTCACCCAAACCCAGATACACAGCTGACCTGAGCAAAAACCTGTCCTGCTAAACAGACCTGAGAATGGCTCAGGAAACCATCCTCATCACAAACTCCTCCTTCACACAAATCTTTGACAGAATTCTGCCTCTTTTAGAGAAGTATGGAGTTAATGTTCAACCATCATTTAAGGAGAACTCACCAGGACAGCACCCACTAAGGTAATAAGCAATGCAAATTCTAATCTGGGAGTCAACTTCAGATCTTCAATACAAAAATATGTAGCACAGCAAGAATAAGGAGCAAAAACACCAAGGAAGGAAGAGGAAATATTAGCACCACCTTACAAGTGAGGAATTAGGCACAAGAAGCTGCAAGAATGGATGAAAGCCTCATAAATCATACCCCAAAAATTTTTTTAATAGGAAGTAGGGGGGAAAAAATGCAGCAGGAAATAGACAAAAGCAATTTTTAAAACATAAACCTCCTACTTTTGAAGAGCTCTCTTGCACATGTCAGCTATCAAAACAAATTTAGTGCAACAGAGAAAAATGTCATCAAACTGAGCTAATTATCCCTACCTGTAACATCCCATGGATAAATTCTGTGTTACTGACTACAAAATAGCATAAATTAAAAAAAGAAAAGCATTGCTATGGTAAGCATTACTACACTGAAACACTAAGTTCAATGCTATAGTAAACTCCAAGGTGGTTCAAAGAGGGAGGAAAAATAACAGCTGAAGTAGATTTTCTTATCCATACAGATTTCAATACATTGCCTACAGGCACTGTGCATCACAGAAGTAGTAAGCTCCAGATATTGCAACCAACACTTAAACAGAAAAGCTGGTTTTGCCAAAGCACTAGACCATTGCAGAGGTTTCAACCTTTTCCCTCCCTCCACTGGCCTACAGATTCTTCAGACTAAAGCAAATTTCAAGCCTCAATAACAGTAACTCTTCTGACCATTTTGTTTTTGTTATTAGTCCATATTAACTTTAGAAAAATTGTTGAAGGTTCCTTCTCTTTTCTGAAGCAGCTTTGAATGCAGCCCAGGTCTCAAAGAAGATAAGCTGCTTTATCTCACTTTTACAGGCACCAAAAAGAATAAAGACAAAAAAGCTGACAGGACATATCTGGGTAAATGATGTACACTGCCATCACACAGCACTTGGAAACACAGCAGAATCTGGCCATGGAAACACGCATCAGTACTCCATGTAATGGCATTAAAACACCCAGCCTTAAAGAAAAAAGGAAGTCAGTGTGTAATGATAACACTTAATGTATGAGGCTGCATAATCTTACCACTGTCACAGGCAACACAGACAGCTAAACACTGCACATTCATATGCAGGGGGACTCCTTTCACTGTATCATTTGTCCTTTGGCCTTGAGATTCAAAGCTTCACTTAAAAATAAATGAAGAATAATGACTTCTCGTGAACTTTCCCTAATTTGCAGCCAGTTAATTTCCTCCTCCTGGTGAAAGTCTGTTATGCCACACATCCTGCTTCAGGCTATCACTGAGATGGGAAAATTGTGATTCCTTTCTTCCTATTGCAGAGCTTAAAATACCAGGAAATACATCCGTTATGATTTTTTAAGAGTAAAACAAATATTAAAGACATTAGCAGAGTGCTGGGAGAAAATTCCCAAGAGTATAATCACACATATGCAGAAAGAAACATTTAAGAATATATTAACAGTTACAATACTTTCAAATTTATCAGGAAACAGTGATAGAATTGACAGGCAGCTGAACAGCTTTACCAAAAAAGTCAACAATTCAGCATGTGAAGAAAAAGGGCACAAAGAAAACACACTTCCAGTGCAGTTTTTGTTGCAGACTGCAGAAAGGCAGGAATGCTGTAGTCCCAAGGGAGACCTGACTCCATTCTCCCTCCTCCATACTTCCCTTGCGGGGAGGGAGAGTTCCTCATTAAAACACAATCCCACACAAGGTCTTTAAAGGCCTTCCAATTTAAAAGTAGCTTTTAAAAACTATCCTAAAATCAGGAAGTGTGTCAGCTATAGCCTCGTGTGTGCAATTTCTTCATAGTTATTCAAAAAATAGCATCAGTTCTTCACAAGCCCGTTGAGAAAAACCCCTCCTGTTCCTGTTCATCGCACTCAGCAGCAGACCCACACTTGCCTCATTCAATCTTTTTCCACTTGTGTGAGTGGTAGAAGCTCTTCCGTGGCCCTTGATACCACTTGCACCCAGCAGCACCAGCTGAGCATTTTTAAAACCGGTCTTACACACCTGGACAATGTTTCTAAGTTCCTCTTTTCCTGCCTCCTCTTCATGTATATGGCCATTTTGCACTGGAGCTCTCATGTGCTTCCTGCCTAGCCAGGCTGTTCTTCCAGCACATCTACATGTTCTCCAAGTAAGGACTGCTCCCACAGTTGGAAGATATTGTCCTTTCAGACCTGGTCAGCTTCCATGAGCTCTTACATGTTTTAGAGCTTCAATGTTATCTGGTACCTCCTGCCTGAAGAAGCAGAACTCTGCCTGAAATTCAGGAACTCTCACCCTGCTATTTACATTTCTCACTCCCCTAACAACCTTGAACTCCTCTATTTCATGGTGGCTACAGCCAGCACTACCATTTCCACTCTCTCAGTCACTTCTACCTACTTCGTGAATAGCAGATGCAGTCAAATGTCACACCTGTCTGACCCCTCCAAGGCCTGTACACCAAGAAATTAAACCTGATATTCTCAAAACTTGTCTAAAGACTGTATCTGTTTTCTCCTCCTCATGAGGTGATGTGTAAGAAACTCCCACATGATGTGCCAGATCACGACCCACAAGCTCCCTGCCTGCCAGCTGTCCCACAGAAACGCTCTACGTGTTCTAACTGCTCCATCACCCACAGGAGTGAAACTCCCTCAGTCCTCCCCTTCCTACCTGTCCTCGAGACCCTCCCTCTGTCCACCACAGCACCACGGTCCCTGCACTCTGTCCCATCAGGCTGCTGCTCCTCCAGGAGAGTCACAGCCCTCACCACACATGCAAGTGGCAGCTCCTGCTGCTTTGCCAGGCTGTGTTTTTGTACAGATCCTTTCTTACAGGCACACTCTTCTTTCCAGGCTCCCCATCTCACTGGACAGCACGCTTTTGGGAAAACAACACTGCGTGATGACAAGGACCCTGTTGTATTACAGACAGGGCAAGCAGCACTCCCCACCCCAGAGAGCTGGCAAAACAGGGAAGGAAGGGGAAAGGCACAGTCACCTCTGCTCCATAAGGGAATGCAGAAGAACAGGAGAGCGAGACAAACAGGAAGTTTACAGCAGTAAAACCAGATCTCCTGCCTTAACCACAGAACTGTTCTTTCTGCCTCCGGCATAACTGTCTAGCAATTTGTGACCACACAAGGTGTCTTAGGGCTGAGGAGCATTTATAATCCTGCTTTCTAAATGAGCTGTGCCCCAGCTGCTTTAACCCCTTCTAGCCACTCCCTTTAATATTTAGCCCTTGCCTGACCATGGTCTTTGGTGACAAAGGAGTGGCAGAACAGCCACACTGCACAGCACATACTCAGCTTTGGTCCCATGAAGCACTCCATACACAGAATGGTCCTGCTGGTCACTACAGAGCCAGAGGTGCTCCAGAGTGGGAAACCCACAGACACCACCTGCTACAGAGGCCTGTGTTTTTAACTTTAAGGGCTTTTGACATGCACTTAAAGCAGCTGCAGTGGTTTAGTCTTGAATCTCTCTCCCACCCTCCTCATCCTTTCTTGCCTGTCCCCACTTGCCAGCCCAGCAAACCAAGCCCTGGGAGCAGCTGCATGTCTGCTGCTTCCTCACCAGCTGCTCTTCAAGCTAAAGACACTGGACACTGAGTGAAGCAGTTCAAACACATTAACAAGCCCCGGGCTCTCTGCAGTGACCCTGGCACGGGGCTGTGATGTCCAGCAGCACCTAGCAGCTTCTAAATCAGCATTAGTTGGTTGGCATTCCCAGGCACGATACCATTGCCCAAGGCACTGTGTCAGCTTGAGGCAGGATCACAGCTTCACTAAAGAGAAACACAGCAAAACGTGATGCTTAACTGTTGATTCTCTTCCAAACTCTCACTGTATACGATCAACCACCATCTAGGAAGTCAATTCCACCAGTAAAGTAAAAAGCAAACAAAAAACCCCACCTCAACTCTGCAATACATTTCATATTTTTGGAGTGTGTTGACATTTCTACCTTGTTAAACACATCTAAACCACATTCTTTCAGTTGTTTTCAAAGTCTAGAGTATACAAAAAAAAAGTCAATCTGTTACTATTTTAATTTCACAGAGGAATGCACAAAGCCAACAACTAGATACATATAACTACTTGTTAGGAACAAATGCTTAGCCAAGTGCACAGACACTGAAACACACTCATCACATATTGGTCACTGATGTCACTACTGACTAGAATTCCATTCTTGTTCAGACAATTGTCGTTTCTGGGGTGTTGTGAGGTTTTGGTTAAACCCAAACTTGTCTACCACGACCAACAGCCTTTCGAATAAGTGAAGAACAACAGCCAGCACTCCCGTAGTCACTGCGATGCCATTAACTCTTGGAGTCAAGACTGTTGCTTTGATACCACACTGCACATTGCACGTGCTGTGCAATTAGGACATTCCAGCCTTGTGTTGTTTTTTCTCTTATTACAGAAGGTCTAATGTGTCCCTCTACAATACCAATAATTACTCAGTGGTATTCAAATCAGCTGTAACAGAAGACTAAATTTTTCCCTAACCTAATCACAGTTTTATATTAAAAGTTTAGCTATTCCTTTGCTAATGATGCAACGTTTTTATTTAAACCAAGATCACCAACAGAAAACTGATTTGCTATTAGAGGAAATGGAGTGACCATTAACTTCAGCAGTCTAAAAGCCCCAAGCAAAAAAACCCCAGTGTCTTAATTGTCTGTTCTCTATTTACATCACAAACAACATTAACACACATAAGCTGATTCCAGGACTGTGATTAAATTTGACCAGCAAGGTTATAGTCATGCCCTTTTATCCTAAGGAAAGTGAAAGGAATTCACCATCTCTGCTACTATGAAAGGATGACAAAGCTTTTACTGAGTTCAAGAGTTCCCGAGAAAGCGCCACTTACCCAGATCACTGTGGGTGACACTTCCAAATCCCGCTCAGAAATGAAAGCCTCTGGTGCTTTAATTAAATGACAGATTGGAATTACAGGTACATCAACCCTTTCACGCTTTTTTGTTCCTTTAATTTTGCACTTCTGTAATCCTGAGCACTCACCCATTCCCACCCCAACACCTTAGCTACAGCCAGGGGAGACAAAAAAAAACCCAAAACCAAACCAAAAACCAAAAGCTGCACACCACAGTATCTAACACGCTGTTTGGAGAGAGAATACCAGGCAGAGGAGAGCAGCCAACCACCCCGCACACCAGAATGAAGGGGAAGAGAGCACGGGTGTGAAGAGGGAGAAGGAGAAGTAAAGAAAGAAAACACAATAAAACTGACCCAAACAACAACACGAAACTGACACACGCCACATAACCCATCCAACACCCCCAGCTGCTGCTTGGCAAAGGAAGGAGAAGCCTTTGATACCCTAGTCCACCCTCAGATTTCGGAATGGTGTTGTGCAGCTGCTGGATGTCACATCTGGTAGCAGTATCCTACACACACCACCCGGCTTTCTCTCTCCTGGTTAGTGAGCACACCCAACCCAGCATCCAGGTGTCAGCACAACAGCAGGAGAGCTGTGTCCCCGTGGAAAGATGCTGGCCAAGAGAAGTCACACTGATAAGAACAGAGGAAACATTTGGAGGATCAAGTCCAAAAAAAAAAAATCAACCTTCCTACTCAGTCTAAGCCACACATATAGCATTCATCACAAAAGTATGAAACCTTGAACATTATTTTACAGTTCCTGACAACCCTAGCAATGTCCTGGTAACAATGATAAGTTTGTCCTGTCTCCAGCTCGCAAGGAAATGAGGTGCCACTGGGGCTGTTATTGCATGGGACAGAAGAAAGGCATCAGAAGCTCCAGTTGACATGTGAATACTGACTAGAGGACACCCACAAAAAAAACATGTCAGCAGGTTCAGGATATATTCCACTGGTTCCCTGACTACCTCAAGAATTCCAGCCTTAGACTTCAAGGATTTTCAGAGGTTTGAATCTAAATACACTAAAAATCTTCCCTCCTTCATTGGCCACATAGGTACAAATCAACAAAAGAAAAGTTCACACTCCCCACAGCACCACGGAAAAAGAGAAACAAAACCAGGACTGAAAAACACAAGATTCACAATGGGCTGTCCTCAAAGCCTCTTATTTATTATATTTCATTTTCAGATTCTCAGAAGGCATTATCTGTTTGCATAATAACACACAAAGGTACTTGCCTTGACTGTGCAAAGACTAACCCTTGTTTTATGACCTAAAACATTTTTAAAGTGAAGGGGAAAAGGTTTCAAGGACACTTATCACTTGCATCTCTGACTTTTTTGGAAATACAAGAGAAAGTATCTAGCTTCATTTTTTTAAATTATTTCAGTATCTCTACAATATTTTATTTGGTAGAGACAACTGATGGTAGGAAGGAGGAAGTTTTCTGCCTGTCTCTATTTCAAGTTATTTCAGGTCTCTAAAAATCCACTAATAAAATTATTTAAAACAAGGGCAAGTCTTTTTTCAAAAGTAGAGGCCACATGCTTCCTTTCCTGCTCTTCAGACATAATTGCTCTCAGGACAAAAATATGACTTTTAAGTCCATAAAGTAATTTTTTTATCCTCTTATGACCCTGCCAGGAGAGACTTACAGAGACCAATAGAAGAAACATCAAAAGATTCTACAGGCAATTTTGTATTTGACTGTCATATATAACCACACATTATTTTGTTTCTGCTGCTGCTTCTTAATAAAGAAAAGCAACCAGCTATTCACACGCAGGCAGTGTAACTAACACATGTATCACCTTGGTCCATTAAATGAAATTGTCTAAGTTGTCATGATAGCCTCAGATAACATTCCTGTTCATAGGCACTCTGATCCTCCTTGTGAATGAAAGCAAATGTTCCGCAGGATGTCATTAGGCTATTGGCAGCACCTTTTTCCATAAATGTCTATGCAGATCATTTGCCAGGCCCTGTATTTTTCCCTTCCAGAAGGCACATGTGAATGGCAGAAGACTCCTGGAGGTCCCAAAACTTTTAAGAGGAGACCTAGCAGTTTGAATTGCTTTGCAGACCTAACAACCATGAAGACCCGTCAGAAGATCAAACCAGCTTAGACTAAGCAAAGTGTTTCTTAAATGTCTGCAAGAATGCTGCAATCATTAAATTCCCAAGTCTACTCAGAATCTTAGTGCACGGTGAAAAACAACTGCCTATCTAAAAATGACAGTGCTAAGGTTTTCAAATGACAAGTGAATTGAGAATATACGAGAATGCACAAAAAATAAGCTCAAAACCAAACATGTTCAGTCAACTTAATCCTAATTATATTGTTCCCTGTCAACACATTGGCATTGTATTTCAGCATGCCAAAGATGCAATGCTTGTGGTCTTGCAGAGAGGGAAGACATGAGCACTGTTAACTTGTTATTAGCACAATGCGCTGCTTTCTTACAGTTCCTGTTTTATTTTTACCACAGACACCACCCCTCCAAGCCGGGGCAGTTGTGTATCCAAATACCACCGAGACCTACCCAAGCAAGATTTCTGCCCCTTCAGGAGATCTGTCTCACGATGGAGGCTTTGGGTGCAAACAGCTGTTTTACTCCAAGCACACAAATCTGAGGCTACAGTAAACACTTGCCAGGGCAGAAAAGAACATTTGACTAATTGCTTTCTGCCTGATGAAAGAAGAGAAATAAGAATTATGCTTCCAAGAAAAACATTTTGTCATAAAGCCAAGGCAAAGCCAGTAAGGCCAATGCTGCAAGTCAGGAGGCTCGTTCCCTCTCTTCCAACCATGATAAGCTGCATTTGACAGCCAAAGCACTTACTTCAGTAACACTGGAGTTATATCTGCAGGATTACATCATGAGATGGGCAGCACAATAAAATGCCTTTGTCTTCCCCCCTCCACAACTATAATTGTCCTCTAATTTTAACAGGTAATGCTGAAAACTGCTCACAAAGGCAGTCTAACAAACAAATTCACATTTAAATTAGAACACAAAGAAATCAGTTACAGAACAAGCAAGCACCAAGACAAAGCATTCAACAGCCACGAAGACGTTCAGTAAATAGCACCCTACACCTCACGCACTGGACGACAGACACTCAGTAATGCTCAGCACTGCAAGCCCTGAAGTGCTAATACCTGTCCCAGGAAACATTTTAACTGCTTTAGAGTCCTATAAACCTGATGGGTTTGAACCTGTTAAAAGAAAATCTCAATTCTGAACTCAAATGCCAGTCAGTGGATCTCCGTGGTGGGACTATAGACACAAAAGGAAACAACAACAGTTTGCTTGGGAAAGACTAACCAGGGATAAAAGGATATAGGAAAGGTCTCATCTGAGCATAAATTAGTCTAGAACAGGGCTAAACTGTACCCACAGACCAAGAGAGCTGGACTTACTGAATCTTTACTGCAGTATGAAAATAATAGAGCAAATTACATGTTAGAACATATTCAAGTTCATTCCTTCAAAAAGACAGAAAAATTACACTTGTAACATTACAAAGGCAGTGTCACCACCATCTCCATTACAAGTCACTAGTCTAAGGATTATAAAACAAGTCCTGTCAGATTGAGCTTTGACACAAGTTCTCAACATGAGACAGCATCCCTATCTTTGAAAGGCTAGTGAAGTTGGGCAAGAGTGAGGGGGCATACATTGTCAACACAACATTCACTTTAAAGCCTTTGTTTTACTTTCCAAAGAAAATATAAGCATTTACATTAAATTAGTGCTGCTTGATTTTGATGTGTTTATGATGTGTGAGTTCTTGGTATTTTGTTTTTAAACAAAAGGTACACAGTCCACGGGGAGTGGAGCAGAATTTATTCCTTAGACACTGAGCATGTAAAAGAACTATTTTTTCAGCCTTCTGCATGATTAATGTTTCACTGCTTGCTTGACAGTTACTTGCATTTGCCTCCTGATGCATTAGCACAGGACAGCTCTTTCACATGTTCCAACGCAGCTAATCCCAAACAAGGGGTCCTGACCCCCAAGTAGGGTCACAGCAGTTATGACTGGGGTCATCAGCCCAACAGAGGTACACTTGTTTATATATTTACATCTCAAACCCAGCAAAAAGCAGAGCTCATAACCAGAAGGCTTTGAAACAGCTGGTGTGAGAAAGTGTTGAAGAAAGGCTTTGCGTGACAGTCTTACCTGATATCAAAGCAAGAGAAACACTAACTACATTTAAAAGTGGTTATTAATAATGAATGTTTGGCGCTTTATCTGCATTACTGCAGCAGCAATGGTGTTAAATTTTAAACTACTCAATTCTGTAATCAACTTAAAAAAGTAAGTAAAACACATTATATCCACCATCACAGAAGAGCAGCCAGCTGGCAACTGCTAAAATTCACTGAGAGGAGCTCCAGAAAGCTCACAAGCTAGTAATTCCAAATAAAAAGAAGTGGTTTTTAATTTAAATATTGCTACTCAAAGCCAAAGGAGTATTGCAAGTGAGGCACTGTTACAGCATGACAAAAATCTGGACAAAGCCTAGAAACAACACACTCTGGTGGAGGGTTCATCCAAACTAGAGCAGACACTTCAAGCTCTTCTCACTCCCCTCCCAGGCCCCTCAGGAGGCCTCCTGGCTGCTCCTACATTACACCAGTCAGGCTGCCCACTAGGCACAGAGAGCAACATGACTGATACTGAGGACTGAACACTCGGCACCCTGCGCCTTTCAGGAGCTTTATTTCGGATCAGCTGCCCTACGTCCCTGGGACAGAGCAGGGGCTGAGAGGGCAGAAGTGCTCCGAAGTGCAGACAGGATGCCCCAGATGTGTCCCCTGGCTTGGTGCCATCTGGAATGAACCCAACCCGTGCCCTCAAGTTTGCCCCACAACACTGGCCAACGCAAACATGATCAGCCCCAGTGCCCTGACTGCACTGCAGAGCTGAGCTCCTGAACCAAACCAAAACCTCAACACGGCAATGAAGAACCAGAACCTGTAACCTCCACTGCAAAGTATCATGTGCCCTTTGGATTGCTGTGGGATAAATCAAAGATACTTTGACGAACTGAAAGAACAACACCCATTTCAGCCAAACTAAAAGGAAAACTCAGCAATCCAACTAAAATGGAATACATAAATGCAGATCCTTTCTCCCCTTCTTCCCTCAGACAGCGCTGGGAATTACTTTCCTACTACGGAAACCACATTTCATACTAAAATCCACTAGCATATGATAAGTGGGGGTTGCTGAAAAATGGAAAGGAAAAGCCTATGCCTTCTGTCACATGTTCTTAAATAAAATATGTTCACACTTACAATTTCAGGATGCTAAAAAAAAGTTGGTAAAAGCATGAGCAAACTATTGGGAGCTGGTCTAAATTTTCACTCTGCCTTCATTTTCCACATTTAGGAGCAGCAGCCTACGCAATTACTTTCTGCTTTGGGGCTAAGAAGAATATATTGCCTTTTTTTAATTAGAAATCACATATAGGCTTATATATTTCTATGAAATCATAAGTGCCCCTCACTGTGCAACATGGCTACAGGAAAATTTAACCAAAAATTCAGCAGCTTGTTTTGAGACCTCCAGAAAAATGATTCCCAATGCTCAAACTCAAATTGTTGAGTGACAAGTTGTTCCCTATTCTCCCAGTCAGTTAAGCATACAGAACCAACACCAGGACATCAGGGGTGTTTAGCAGTTATTTTAGTGGAAAAGAATGTGTTCCTTCATTAACTAAACCAAAAATGGAAATGTTCCTCTATGGCACTGAGGGGAAAAAAATCTGTAATAAATTAGTGTCTTTTTCAAGCAGTAAGATATGGAAAATACAGAACTAGTAGACTATGTTAATGGCAGGATGGTCACACACAAAGTTCTCCCAATATTATCACACCCATAAGTCAATTACTTCTCCTTGAATGCAACAAAACCTCCAGATACTTACTTGAAAACTGGTAATATACAAACTGCCACAGAATGAGGGTGCCTGAAGAGAAACAAGGTGAACTCTGGGGCCTGCACTTCACACACACAGTAGGCATTCAGACTCACAATCACAAAAGACCACAAAATCAAACAAAAAAGCTACTCCAACTTCAGGGTGATACATGTGTATTTGGAATCCCTTGCCTTCTAGTCCCCAAGGCAGAAAACGTCAGCACACTGCGCTCAGAGTTGCAGAGGCAATTTTAAACAGGTAACAGCAAACCACTAAAGTTGCACTTGCAGGGCTGCAGGTACAGAGTCTGAAACCATCAGCTGAGCTACGAGCTGCCTTAGCCATCTCAGTCGTTAAAATTCACCATGTTCCAAAGCATCTTTCAAAGTCTGTACAACTGTCAAAACACAATTTACCTTTCTCTGACTTGCCAAAGTATGTAGGTTTCCCCTGCTAATTTATACAAAACAGTGAGCTGTCAATATGAAAGGCTACAAAACACCACAGTAAGATATGGAAACACCATCAAATATTTGGCAATTAGAGTTGTATCTTACACTACATTGAAACTGGAGCACCAGCAGTATGGCCAAAGAGAATAGAAAAACAAAAGCATGTTTGGAAAAAATATACAAAAAAGAATATCTGTGAAGGCCTTTGTACCGCAGGTCCAGTCTACCACAGGAGTGAGAGTCCATATTACCTGCTGAACACCATTATTATTTTTCAATAAATAGTTTTGCACTGATTGAATTTGCAAGGGTAGCAAATCTATTTTAAAGGCAGAAATTATAATAAGAAATAGAATATGTAAGAATTCAGACATATTAACACTGGTGATGTGCTCGTTCCAGAAATCAAGAGCAGAGGGAGGCAACAAGCTGAATAAAGCACAGCCACGTCTCAAAGCAAAAACAAATGCCACCCATACAATTTCTGCTCACCGGGTGAAAAGTTCAGATCCCAAACTGCAGCAAGGGATACAGAACCTCTGCGGGAACAGAACATGCTCAGCTCTAACCTTTGCATCTGCAGGAGAACCCTTTCAAAATACATTTAGTGTATATAAAAAACCCTAAGACTTGTATCATTTTGGATCATAATGAACTCATGGCCAGAGAAAAAGAGATAAAACAGAACTGAAGACTTAGTCCCCACTTCTGACTTGTATTATACAAAGGTTTGGGCCATTCACACCTTCACAGGCGACTGAAGGGTTTCTTAGATCAGAATTCAGCATCTTCAGTCACACCTCATCTGGCCTCCTCATTTCTCAAACATCCTCTCCTCCTTCCCCATTACCTTGACATTTTAGAGCATGAGCTCTGATACACATGTAGAAGGTAGAAGATGTAAGACATAAAACCTGCGCTGCTGCCACCCTGCAGACTCCTGCCAGCCTGCCCTGAGCCTGACACTGAGCCATTCTCCTCCTGAAGCAGCACAAAACTAGAGCAGCACTCAGAAGAACCAAGGACCACAAAACCCATGGCTGTTCTAGGTCAAAAAAAGCAAAGGGGTAAGAGACCCCTCATGCCAGCCCATCCTGAGCTGTGCTGCAGGTACAGCTGCCCTGGCAGTGTAGGCAGCCCAGGAACTGGGAAACCCTGCAGCTCTGGAGGCAGCAAGGCTTTATGCTTGGTCACAGATCTTTGAGGGCACTACTTCATGACAAACTGGTCCTGGGCCTTGGAGCAAACAGAAAGACAGAAACAAACTGGCAGGGGGAACAAACCAAACCCCATCACCAAAACACACAGAGCAAGAAGTTAAGATGAGCACTAATTCTGATTAGGATTTTGCATTATTCATTGTGTCCTGGTTGCTCTGGGGGACGGGGACACATCCCTGCGGTAACAAGAGTGTTGTGCAGGAACGAGAACAGACAGCCCTGTTGGTGAGTGGTGCGTGCTATCTGCAGAAAACCAAACTGCGAGAAGCCCCTCTGCACAAGCACAAAACAGCCCTTTCCTGGCAAGCTCCAAAGCAGTTACAAGTGCAGCAACAATGCTTACAGAGTAAACTTCGGGGGGCAAGAGTTACCTTTAAGTTTGCAAAATTCTAGCAAAACTGCATCTCTGCCCATGACAGACTCCCAATACCTATAAAATAATAACACATGACCACAAATAAGTTTGGAGTTACCAGTTTAAACAAATTAAGGTCACAAACAGGGCATTTCCGTAGAATTAAAACTGAACACATGTAGTGCTAAAATTGACTATAAATTGAGATCAGGGCCCTACTCATTTTGCCCAGGTCAGATTTCCTAAATAGTTCAGTTATCACTGCATTAATGGAGCATAAAACATGGAAACAAGCCTGGAACTCATGTCAGTCTCTGCCATTCTTGTGGATCACCACCTCTTGCCACTTACAGTGAAAACTATAATTGCACTTACGTTGAAAACTATACCCGGTGATTAATCCAAGGTCAAAAGGAGAGTGTGATACTACCAACACGTTCTCTCTACACGTATGCTCCACGCATAAACAAGTACTTTAGACCAGTTTCAAAAACTTGGAAAACACTTTATGCTAAATGTGACATCACCTTGCCCATGTCGGACCCTTTCAGGAAGCTGCACCACCAGGAAAACGAAATTTTTGCTCTTCTCCACATGTGCAGGCACAAAACCATTGTTATGGGCTTTCTGCTCCAGAAGACCAACATGTAAAAGAAAAATAAATCTCTCCTGGAAATAACACACAGGCAAGGCAAGTTTGAATCTCCAGGTACTCCCTCAAAACCGTGAAATACACTTGAAGTCTGACTATTTGAAGGCATTTTTTAATTAAAAGTTGCAACATTGCTTTTTTGACTGGCAAAGAGGTGAGAAGCTTACACAGGCAAGACATGAAAAAAATACACACAAGCAACATCAAGGCTGCTGAAGAGACAGAATAAATCACTAACAAGGAGGCAAAAGGCAGTTATCTATTTCAGCCTATTCTATGGAGCAAGCTTGGGCCCCAAGCAGAATATTTAGTTGAATATTCAAGCCTTGCCCTCCAGGGGGGCTGATGGATACACAGGGTAGCCATCAGGAAACAACACCGGGCAAGTTCCCTCTGGCACAGACCTGCTGTTTCACCTGTTGTGGCCAAACCACAGCCTGTGAGCCCTCTTTAAAGGTAAGAACATAAACGTTTTAGAAAAATACACAAGCACTTCTCAGGCATAAAAAGGAGGCATTGCTGGCAGCAAAGCACACTCTGGGAGCATCTGTGCCAGAGACAAGCAGTCAGGCTCTCAAAGATAGGCTGCTCTATGTCCTCTCCATTCTTGTTATGCCCATAATAAAAGATCATCTCATCCCAGCCCTCGTCTCCTCTCTGGCTCTGGCACACTCACCGAGTAGAGCTTCCCTCTCCTCTGCACATGTTCCCAAGATGTTCCCAGGAACAGGGATGCAAGCAGAGCCCTCAGCATCACCTGCTGCACTGCTGTGTACAGGTCACCTGGGCACCACGTTCTTGCGCACAGCCACAGAAGCCCAGGGATGCTCACACTTCTGTGGTGACACAAGACCAGCAGATAAACCAGGTGATAGTAAATAGAATCCGTGGGATGATTTTTTGAATAAAAATCTTACAGTTTAGATTCTGCTTCTGAAGCTGATGAATTGGATTGTCATTCAGCACATATAAAAAAATCACTATGTGATATAGAAGGATATTTCAATTGCACTTCAGTGCCTTCAGAAGGCACAAAGTATGACAGGTCTTTCAGTGATCAGGAATTTCTGAAAAACTGTCACAGTCTTGCTGGACTCCTAGTCTGATAATGAGGGAGAAAGAATCCATGTGAAAAATTCATAAAAACATTTAAATCACAACTAAAGTTATGAGTGAAAAACCATAGGACATCCTTTTCAACACCTTACTAAACACGAACATCTTATTGCAACAAGAAAAACTCGGGAAGTTTTGTTTTGGAGGCAGCACAGTGAGCAAAGAGAAACCCAGACAACATGTTCCTATGCTTGTGTATTTTCTTAGTGCCTTATAGAACTAAAATCCAATGCATTCTGCTATAAGGATAGAATTTGCACAGAAATGTCTGCAGGGGGCCAGTAAATACCTCCAGGCAGTCATTTTCAAGGCTTGCAGAGAAGGGCCACATGAAAGACTTCCATTTCTCTTCCTTGTACAACATCACTTGTTCTTCCTGTAGTTAAACTCACAGGTGAGGGTCACCCTCACCATCAGGACACGAGTGGCATTTCTCAGCTAATAAGCAAAGCATGTTTACACAGGGAATTAAAAAGAGGTGTGCAGACCCATGTGAATACGGGCAGGGAAAGGAACTGAGCTGCAATAAACCCCTAGAGGGAGGGGGAGTGCTTGCCACAGCATCCCCATCGTGCTTCTGCTGCAACAGCATCATCTAGCTGATCTCACTGCAGAGCTGAACTGAAGCAACCGAACAGGAAGTGTAAGGGAAAAATAGACAAGATGATTTGTTATGTGCTATACAAGAGCCACTAGTTTAACTGTCTGCATTTTGGTACATCCGGACATAAAGGGGAAAGACAATGAAAGAAAATATTTAGCATAAAGAAACACTTCTTTAGAGGGAAAAAAAAAACACAACTGAAAAACCAGCTGCACTTGCTGCTCAATTAAAAACCAAATGAAAGCACAGTTTGGGAGAAGTAATATTAAGGCACTGGTAGATCTTAGAAAGTTACAAGTTTGTTGCTAAAAGATTAAGGTAAGGCAGACCTTTTAAATGCTGTGAGAACAGCACATGTGTCCCACTCTAATGAGCAGCAAGACTCATAAATCATGAACAGCAAAATCATGAGCTCCGGGGGGGGGGGGGCTGCCTCTTCATCTGTGACAATTAATGTGTCACCCTCACAGCAACCCAGAGGCAAATTCCTTATGCTTTTTTTATGCATGTATTGTCTTAAAACCTATCTCTACCAAAATTACACTTGACATTTCTTTAATGGACTGACTTGCACTCCAGCCAACCAGCATCATAGATTTACAGGTATCAGACACAATAAAGATCTTAAAAAATTCATCTAATGTTCTATTTCCCCCTCTCCAATATAAAGGGATAAAAAGCATTGAAGTACCTTTCTTTACAGATTATCAGTAATGCTTGCTATACAGGGAGACAGTGCTCTCGAGGTTTGTCATGAATTTTTCATGATTAAAAAGCAGTGTAAAATAGTCTATAGTTGTGACCTATATTCACAAAACAAGGGAATGATAATGTAAATAAGAAATAACAAGGGAATGAAAAAATGTAAATACCCATTGCACAGTATGCAAAGAAATCAAAAGGCGCACCTTAGGGTAAGCTTATACTATGCCTAATTTTTAGGTTAGTCCCTGATAAAGATCACAGCCTGCATCACCCACCTCGCACTTTCAAGTTGCTTCCATGCAATTTTCTTTAATACCTTTGCACACTGCTTGTGTGTAAATAGACTTATGCCATTTCCCGTGTTTTTTTCCCCTCTTACTTCCATCACATATTTTGTGCCATCTGCAGACAAGCAGCACTACTCATATAAGTTGTCTTACTAAAAAAAAATAAAATTAAAAATCAGTGGATCATTCAGCAGACGAAGCCTGAAAGCTTGTCTCTCCCTATAAACAAGGGCAAAGGGAGAGGTTTATAGCAGTAAATGAGGGCTTTGACAAGGAAACCGCAGCAGTTTTCTGCCAGGGGGTAGGACACGATCCTCTCCCATCCCATTCCTGCCCAAGGACTGCCATCTGTGTAGCTGAGACAGCAGAGAGAATGTGTGTCCTTGCCACCCTCAACATATTCACTTAAACCGTAACACTAAGTGCTGGGAGAGAATATAATAGCCTGGATTTTATAGATTCACCTTACAGGAAATGATGCCTATTAACAGCATTTTTCAAGTAACAGAACACAAATCCAACCTTGTTTCTTTTATACCTCACTTTAAAAGCTGGCAACCTACATTTTTTTGCCCTACAATCTCCACTCATACGTGAGCACATGCCAGTAGGCAAGCCACACAAGAACTGTCCTTCTTCTGCAGGTGCTACTATCCAAAGCAAGAGGTGAAAAGAAGTCAAGGACTCTCCAAGACCTAGTTTTGCCACATTGGTATCTCCAGCATCACATATCCAAGGCAGGAAATGCAAAGTGAAAGCAGGTCAGCATCTTACAGGGAAGCATTGAATGGGTTTTGGTCCTGGAAGCACTGGAGCCAGCATGTCCCTCCTCCTCAGCTGCCATCAGAGGTCAGAAATGAAGATTAAACAAGGAACTCACAACTTGCTCTGGAGTCCTACCCAAAGGCTTCAAACTCCAGCTCTTTCACAGCAGATTTGCTGCCTCAGTGACAGCAATCTCAACAGGCATTCAGCACAGAGGGGAAAAAAAAATCTGACAAATGGCTATGAGATCTTCAGCTATCACACAAATTATTTAGGATTTTAAATCAAGACTCAAGACATACCATCCTTAAATTTCAAATCAAAAGAGGAAAAAACCCATCAACTTTTAAAGACAGGGAAGATGGAAAGGTGTCTCCTAAGACTGTGTTTCAAAACCTCACTGCTATTTGTAATGTTAGCAAATTCACAAGTGCATCTCTTCCTGCATCAGCTCTGTGGCCATTTCTTTCCCTACAGTGACTAGCACCATAAGCATGTGAATGCCACACTACAGCACGACCAGTGCCTACATGCTGGGACCTGAAAGACTTTGGCACCAATCAGAAAATGCGAGAACTGCATTTGCATGTCACAGGCTGCTATCAAGTCTTTGGGGGATGGTCACACACTTTCCCAAATCCCTCTGACTCCTCGGAACTTACTGCTGGCTACTGCTTCCAAACACGGCAATCTGGCTCTCAGTGGAGAGGAGACAGCTGCCCTGCAGAGACTGCAAGCCCGGGAGGATAGAAACTTGCCATTGAAACAAGGGCTTATTTTGCACCTCCTCCGCTGCTCCAGCAGCAGGCCACCTGGCACCAGCTGGCCGGGCAGTCTCGAGCAGCACAGCAAGAATATAATTTCACCAAGCTCCCTGCTGCCTCCAGTCCCCCACCTGACATGCAGGTCCTTGCTGCACAGCACAGTAACATTCATATGGTTCCTCAAGGCTTCTTATTACAGCCTAAAAGAATAAAAGAAAGGGCAACAGAAAACCTTGGTGAGGATCCTGCAGAGCAGATGCAAGCTCAAGGAAACAGAAGAGATCACTGAGTTTTATTTTTTCACACTTACACTAGAGAATTCTAGTGGGCTACACAAAATTAACAAGGACCTGTATTAAGCATGTAGCCACTCCCTCTATATAATGAATACATAAGCATTAAAAACCCCTGCTGCTCTGCTTAGAGCAGATGGGGTAATGCTCGGCAGCCCCGAGTTTGAATGCATCTGGTAGCCAAATGTCACCTTTCACAAAGCTCCTTCTCAGTCTAGACAGGGGCTGCTGCTGTGACTCCTCCAGCTAACCCAACACAACACAAACCCCCACGTAGCCACAGCAGAACAGAGCTCTGACACGCTTCAAACCTTAGCAACTCATACCACCTCGCAATAAGAAAACTACATGCCATAGACTGGTTTTGCAAAATTGCTGAACAAGCTTGCTCAAAGAAATTAGGTGATGTGAGCCATGTACGTGCAAACACACCAGAAATCAGTGCAACAAATGGGACGCGTGACCAGAACAGCCTGGCTTTCATTGAAATGCTTGCTCCATCACCAGTAAAAAAAAATAATCCCTGCCACAACACCAGAAGACAGTTTTAAGCATGTGTAACTTTGCAATGAGTATTTGGCATGATTCTGTCCACCCTGACTTATAGCTTTTCTATGGTAACTAATTATTAAATAAATCATTATTATAATAATAAATAACTATTTAATAATAACTTATTAAATAAAGTTTAAAATTATTTCTTCGTATACAATTTGCACCACAGAAATAGCTGTGGCCAAGAACTCTGCACCAAAACGTTTACGAAGCCGAGCACGTTAATGAATACGCAGGGACTCTTCATTACACAGCGGGTGACAATGGAGCGAGGGCTGGAGCCAGTGCAGATGGACAGCCCCATTCATATGCACATGGAGGGGCTGGCAGGGCCCAGGGATCCCGGGCTGGCTGGGGGAGCCTTTGTCCACCAGCCCCGGGCTGCAGCCGTGCAGAGCAGTGACCCCGCTGGAGGGGCACTCCAGCGTGTCAAGGCACAGCCACAGGCGCCTGTACAACACCCAAACACCCCGGCACATGTGCAAGGCTAAGAGAAACACCTCCTAAAACAGGGCTCAGGGGCTGCATGTGCACATGGCAGGGAGCGAGGGTCTGGGCATCTGCAGCCCCCAAGATGTCCCCACAGAAGGTGTGTTTGTGCGTGGTGTGATGCTCACAGGGACGGGAGCGCGGCCACTGCGACACGAGAGGGACTAACATTGCAAAATGGCAGGCTCGGCCCCCGAACGGCTTCAGAGAAAGCAGCACGAAGGCAGGTTTGCACTTGAAATTCAATGCATTCCAAACCAGAAGCATTTGTCACAAGGCTCCCACCCCTGCGGAAAGGCCTTTCGAGAAAAACAAAGCGAATGACCCCTGTGAGAGCACAGCAGGACCCAGCATTCAAGAGAGACTGCCAAAGGTGCCCATTCAAATAGCAAAAGATTTAGATTAAAGGATTTTATTCCTCATCTTTCTTTGAAATAACCTCCTCTCACTTGGAATGTACTGTTAAAATGGTTTTTAACATTTAAACAGATGCAAAATCGTAATTTTAACTTGATTGCATTCCTTCAAATCACCAATTTCAGCACATGGCTCTGTAACAAATTTGTTCAGACTAGGATCCAAACCCATATCACAAATGCTTCTCATGATCAAAACAGTGTTTATCAAACATGTACAAATCCTTGAAAGAAAAGGTAATGGCCTTAAGGGACCAATGCAACCAAAAACACCAGCTTTTTACAAATACGTTGCACTCCATTTGTATAACATGCCTGACTCCAGAATCTCCAAAACAATACGATCCATCGTTTGCCTAGTCAGTATCAACCCACAACACGTACTTCAATTTCATGTCACCTTCCACTGACAATAAACAAAGGTCTTTGAAATACCACAAACTACATGCCTCGCCGATGAGGTCCAAATAAGATATTTGCATCAAATCCTGCAAGTTTATTGCTTTACCAGCTGCTTATGAGCAGGGATAAAGCTTTCAAAAAGGTTCTTTAAAGGCTTACATTATTCAGCAGTTTTCTGAAACTATTAAGTTACACTCACATTTTCCCACCCCCCTCACAAATTGTAGGCCTTTGTTAAACATTCTTTTAGCCTTTACCATGGCAAAGAAAAAAGCTATGAATTGTGGGATGCCTCTTACTCCGGGGGAGAGGTTTTGAATAGAACAGCTGTCCAGAGGCCAGGCAAAAATGCATTCCCCTTGACAATAAGGGACTTTTTGTGGGGAAGGAATAAGAACCCAGAAGAATTATTCATGGAATTCGGTAGATACAATAAGGGGTTAAAGAGAGAACGTCAATCAAGAGGAAAAAGTGGAAAAAAGCTACTGCAAAAGAGAAGAGAGACACCACCAGCCACACCATCAGGGAGCAAAATGCTGGAAGAGTTATTCTCTAAGAGAGACATATATAGCTAAAGAGTGGCTGGACTCTACAGAGAGAACGAGCTGACAAGAGCTGGCCCTGCGAGCACCAGCCTGTGCCTAGCAGGGGCTCCCTCTCACACTGCCTTCTGCAGGCTGACACCACCTGAAAGCAGGAATGAGGGCAGGGGGCTTCCCTGTTCCTGCAGTGAGTGAAAGGGCAGTGAACCCAGCACTGGCTTCCAAAGCACCCCTTTTGGAGAACAACTGCAGCCACAGCTCAGTTTATGTGGTGCAGAACTGCAGGTGTCTGCTGGGCACACGCAGGGTCCTGCTGACTGCATGGCAGGAAAACAAACCTTTTGTTAACACACATCACATTAATCTCTTAAATGCATCGTTCCTGCCTCAAAAAGAGGGGGGGAAACAGAAGGGTAGTTTTGAGGCAGTGAACACCTGCATTTCCAAGCTGTACAGCAAGCAGGTCTCACACTTGCAATTAACAAACACCACCAAGAAATGCTGTGTTGTGCTGCCTTTGAGAGGGCATCCTTGTTTAAGGAGTTAGTGCTTATCAGCATTAGACACAGGACAGTGCTGCCGAGGAAGTTACTTCGCTTGTTAACCCATTCCATTGCCCAGGAGCCCAGCAGCTGCTTGCAGGACCTGGAGGAAGCACAACATGCTGCTCAGAAGGCTTGCACTCCCCTACAGCCACATGGCAGCTACCATAAGAAAAGGTTCTCAGAAATTGACCTAGTTGTGATGAATCCCCATCACACACTTATGCAAGGACTTCAGGTTGCAAAAGAAAATACAAAGTGTTAATGCAGATACAGCTGTTACAGGTACAAACCTGCACAACTTCAAAATGTGATTAAAAATATGGTTTTCAGTTAGACTTCATGTTTCTCAGCCAAAACAGAAATGAAAGGAAGTGCCAAGTATTGGATCTTATGAACTCCCTTAAATCTGAGCTGTGAAGTTGGTTAAGCACACAGCACTCACACCTGAACCTAGATGTTTTTGTGGTGGTGAAAGGCTACCCAGCACTCATTGCTCCCGAGGCTGCTTTTTTCCTCACCCCGCATTAATAGTAAGACTCAGAATGCAGCAGCCCAGAGAAAGTGGATGCTATCGTACAAGAAAAAATACAAAAACACACAACAAAGACCAACCCAACACACAAACCACACTACCCAAGGCTCTGACACACTGAAGCCTTTTCACGCCATGGCAATCTGATGGTATTGAAGCCCAGATACTCATACGTCACTGAAACAAGGCTGGTACAGAGCCCATCCAAGATGCTGAGCAGCAGAAGTGAAGCTTGTCAGCCCATGCATAACTGGCACCCAGAGGCCTGGCCCTCCAGGAGTGCTGCTCCCCAGGACCATCCCAGTGCCTCTGGCACCAAGAATGACCCCCTCCCACATCCACTGAAACAGGCATTGGCTTGCATGACAGAAAATTATTTTCACTGCACCTGCAGTGCACAGACAGATAATTTACAATAATTTGTCAGGATTAACCTTTTGATAAGGCATAAATTTCCTCAAGTTTTAGAGCACTTTATAAAGGGGCAAAGGTTCATTTATATTAAGCAAATGCTGCATCAGCAGTTTGACAGTAGCAAAAACTGATGCTGAGACTAGTTACGACTCTGTTGGCCTTAATCTCTATCGCAATAAAATGAAGCTTGGCATTTCAGCATGGCAAGATATGATTCATAACCAGCCATCATTCTTCTTTAGCTTTGGAAATGTCAAACAGGATAATTAACAAGAGATACTCATGGGTTCACACACTCCAGATGTAGAGATTTATGTGGACTCTGCATCACCAAACACTGACAAGTTATTTGTAGCCACGTGTTTTAAAACTGCCTTTGTAGTTTCCTCATATTCAGCACAGCCAGACACAGTGAGTCAGATCTGAATATTGCAGTTCACACTCCTGACCTTACCCAATGTAACAAATAAAACACAACGTTGGTTGTTATCTTTTTACATTCCAAACCCAGCTATTTATAAACACACAAATAAGAAATTAAATCCTAGGGCCTGCTGTTCACACATTAGTTTCATTCTTTTTCAAAAAACAGCCCCTAGAAACTCACAGCAAATATTACCCAGCTCTCAGCCATTCTCACCACCTACATTTATATTTACAGTGCCTTTCTTCACTCTGCTGAAGCAGGCAGGTATTTTTAGCCATGCCATGATGCGTGTTTAAAAATTGATTAAAATAAATACTCCTACAGCACTTCATTTGAAGACTACACATCCCACATGCTCTTCTGCTGGACCAAACCACACATAATAAGGTGCCAAAATATTTTCTTGCAAAAGAAACACTTCCAAACATTGCCTGAGCAGAAGCTACACTGATACTTTGCCAAGAGCCTAAAGCAACAACTAGTAACTATGAAATATAGTCATCTTCCTTGCTAATACAGAGGGGGAAAGTCTTCCCACACAGAAAGCACAGGCTCTGGGTACAACTCCGCACTGCGTTTTGAATCCATATTGAGAGCACAGGCCATACCCATATACCAGAGATGCAAGAAGCAGGATTGCTTACTAGGTTACCATGTGCTTCATTAAACCTAATCCACTTCTCCCTTTTGTGATAAAGAAAATCTACTGAGAACCAATTTGACACCTAGAAAACAACTTGATGTTTTTGGTTTGACTTGCCATCAACAAATTTTTTTGAAACATTTTAACAGAATCTAGGCTCACACATAAGAATGTGCCTAGTTACTAACAAAAGTCAGGCTTACCAGACTCCAAACTTACTGCTATCTCTATTCAAAACAACATTATTTTCAATACTTTGAATTACTACCATTTCCTTCTTTGGGGTGCACAGAATGCCTAAACATACCCCAGACTGTTAGAATCACATTTGCAATCGGCAGAGTATCAGAAACACAACCCCTGGACAGAGCACGCATTCATCTACCAGCCATGACTAATGCCAGACACTTGGCATTCCACACTCCAACTCTGCAAAGTGCTTTCCATTCACAACAAAACCTAAACCTCAGTATTGGCCTTAGTAGAAACAAACCTAACCACACATTTAAGTCCTTTGTTAAAATTTGGGTCTTGATACTCATTGCCACTTCCTGTACAGTTGTACCCGCATGCAGCAAGGCGACAGATTCAGAAATAAAGATGTATAGGTTTTTCCTCCTCATTTAGAAATGTGAAGGGGGGAGTGGGTATGTGATTTTGTTTGACCTTTTGTGTTGTCAAGAAAAAAAGAGCTAAGCAGGGGACAAGAGGGGAAAAAACTATCTAGAGGTTTTGCTGGGAGAAATCAGCTTTTAAATCCCGTTTCTGTTCTTGAACTATGGAAAATTAAAGAGCCGTTCAAAAGAAAACATTACTAGAAAATCATAGATAAAATGCTGCCAAACAAAAAGAAAGCTCTTGATTGACAGAGTGGAGATGAGGGAAAAACACACCCACATAAAGCATTCATTCCACAGATGAAAGTTTGGATGCCAGATTGATCCCTGTATTACCCAACATAAAAATTTCTAAGAAAAGAGAAAAAAATCTGTTTATATCCTTCAAATATTGGTACAGATCCTTTGTTCCTACCCTCTTACTAATGCTACTAAGTTCACAAGCTTCCACAAGAAATTCCAAAATACAGAAACACATTTTATTCATCTCTGGACACACTGAAACAGGTCTTGAACTTCAAGGTGGAGATGATAAAATGCAGCTAAAGACAATGAAAGAAATAGTGCTTGCCTACAGTCTTGTGTCATTTTTTTCCCCAATACTAATAAAAATGAATAAAAAGGGAATGCATGTCATAGGCTCCTACCTTCATCACACTGAGATTATTTAAATGAAGGGACTTAAAAACAACAGTTTTAATCACTATTTGTATCAATTAAAAAATCTTCAAGCTTGTTTTGTATTTATGCTTATTTCCCTAAACAATTCTACACTAGTCATCTTCAAGACCTTTTCATTTGAAATTAACTATTATCCTTGCGGTGGCTCCCACACTTTGCCCTGAATTCTGCTGACGTTCGGTGAACATGGTTGACTGTTGGTGACCACACACTGCAGTGTCTGGAATTAATACGTCCTCACCTACTACACGTACTGCCAGAAGATGGAAAACAAGCTCTCCTGTCTTCCCTTCCAATCTGCTCTTCATTTGAATGGAACAGCTACTATACTGAAACTGAATGGAAAGAGAATATTTCCTCTCTATGAGCAGCCGGGCTTGTCAAACGTTCACACCTCAGGCATAAATCCAGCAGCCTCCCACCACTCAGAGAGATAGTTTTTCTCTCCAAGATCAACAGAAAATTTGAATTTTTTTTTTTAACTTACTGTAATTTCCTCAAGCCTAAATAGGCTCATGCCTCACTCTGCTGTCAGTTTTATACTCACTGTTATTTTTAGAAAATATTGATCTATTACATGCTTTTTCAAAATAAAAATATTTTCATCAACTCAAGTCTTTCAGAAAGTGGCCTTTGTAAATAAAATTTGCTTTTATCTCTAAATAAAAATGTAAGTATTGATTTTACTGCATTCATTTCCTTGTTCATAGAATCAACTGTTGTGATTTTATTAGTGCATTTGGATATTTAAAACAAACAAGAAGTAGTAAAGCCTACCCAACCAATTTTTACAGAAATCACCCAATTCTTGAAACCAACAATACCTCATCCAGTTTCTCTACTTCACATTTATTTCTACTCTTGCACCAGTTTAGCCTTCTCTTATTACGCAGAAATATTTTCCTCAAGTGGCAGCAATTCAAACACTTTCATTTCCCTAGTTTTGTACTGACCAACAAAAACCAGGCAAACACAAAGCTAATGTAAGTGACAAAAGCACAGAGTGGCTGTATTTCCATAGCACCCAAGGCGAGCCCAGAGCAGACAGCGCCACGCCACCCACAGCTCCTTGCCAGCAGAAACACACTTAACACCTTGGCTTTCCTCAGCACCGCAATCCTGCCCTGGGCCCAGGTGCACTGCAGACACTGTACAGCGGGTGTGTATTCTTACTGCTCTGCAGACACGGCAAACCCAGCCTTTGAGCTCCTCCACTGCAAAACGAACTCCCAGGGCCTGCGGACAGCAGCCTGGAAGGGAACAAGGAATGCTTCACATGCTCTCTGCAGGATTTGCATTTTGAGGTCCACACAAATAACAAATGGCCAGATGGACAGAACGAGAAGTCCTTTTGTTTCCTAGGGCACTACAGCAAGGAACCAGCTGATGCGCAGTCGGGATCTGTTCTTCTCCAGGCAGCACAGCCCACCGCTGGTCTCCCCCAGAGGAGCCTCGGGGAGCTCTTGTAGCACAGCAATGGACGCAGGCTCGCTGCAAGGCCAGTTTGGGCAGCACATACAGTATGACACAACCTGTGCTCGCCCCATTCCCACCGCAGAGCAGAGCCTGGCACGAGCCAGCCTGGGCAGCAGCAGCTTTAGGGTCTCCTGTGCCGCAGCCTGGCATGGCACCCCCTCCTTCACCAGCCCAGCCAGTGCCCATCTAACCACTTAACCTGGCTAAAACGCAGTTAGTGGCCCCTCCACTTGTACCAACACCAAAATCATCACACTGTGCTTTTAAAAATAAAAAAGCCTCCTCCTCTTATAGCAGAGCAGGAGGTGACAGCAAGATTACTGTGGCACATGGAAAACACAAAAAAAAAAGGACAGATATTTGTAAGAAAATCAACCCCTCCTTCAAAAGCCAATCAGACATTTTTTCACTTTCTAGTGAGGAATTTTTTCCATGGTGCAAGAACACACAATCAATTAAGACCATTATATTTGGAAGTTTCTCATTTTGAACTAAGTTTGTCAGACAACACTTTGAATCTGAGTCTGACTCACCTTCTAAACAGTTTTAACAACCTCTATTTAAAATGACATTATTTTTAGCTCAAGTAAGTTAATGTATTTCTAAATTCTCCAGAAGTACCATTTTTTTGCCCAAGAATTATTATGTATCAGAGGATTTACTTTATTCTTCACACATAGGAAATAAGATAGATCTCAGTTTTAAGTGCCAGAGCCAGCTGTAGTGATGTAAACTTAATTATACCATGTCCCAGTTTCTAATCTCAGGCACACGTCAACATGCAGAGGTCCCATCTAGATACAGACTAACGCTGGAAACAGAGGACAGACTTTGTTTCAATGGGTTTGCTTGCAAAGTATATTGTTCTTAGACAGGGTAAAGGAACAACAATGTAGAAATACCCTACTAGATTACTTAAGCATTTAGCTGCAAAGTTGAGAAATAAAGCACTGTGTGAATACAAAGAGACAGAGTTAGTGATGAAAGTATGATCCCTCACTGACTGGGATACTACACTGACACGTGTTAAAGCACCACAACAGACCAGTCACCCAGGATGCCACAACTACCAAAATTAAGCTTCTGATTTGGAACCCTTCAAAAGTACTGAATTTTAATTTTTTTTGTAAATACCTACATAAATCTTCACTAAGTCCTTTCAAATGAATGGAGAAATGAAGTATTACTCAAATATTTTTTTACAAAATGCTCAACTAATACCTCTGCATTTCTTCACTGAAGAGAAATTAGAAAAAATATTCTCTCAACTGATCTGTTTCTTCAAAAGCACCACCTGTCAAAAATGCAGTACTAATATCTCCGGATTCAAAAAGGCTGCTATCAGCAGATTATCCTTTATTCAACACAAGAGGTATCATTCTTTAATATTCACTGAACAAGAAAAGAGCTTTTAATAAGTCCGATAGCAATATTCAGCTCCCATCTGATACCATGGGCACGACATGATTCATCAGACACATTTGGTTCTACCTGCATTTCAGCACATTTAGCAGGTAGTGTTTGAACAGGCAGGTCTCCAGATTATTCCCATTTTCTCCTTTCAGCATTGCTCCAGTGATCCAGCACACAGCTATGCACAGTGCTGACAACTTCTCAGAAGCCCTGTCCTTCCCAGGCTCGCCCTGAAGGGGAAAGGGCAGCTTGCAACAAAACCATCCATCACTTTCCCTAATGAGAATTTTGAAAGCAGCCACTTGTCTCAGGCAAACCCCCCCAACAGAGAAAGCCTGGAGTATTCCATTTACTCTTGGAGCCAACACTATGGCAAAAGGTCCACATGCTAGTCATTTTCTCTTCCATTTTTGGAAGATCTGATGGGGGGGTGGAATTTAAATTAAAAAAAAGTAGTACTATAAGCATAAGTAAGTTATTCTTCCAAGATCCATTAGCTCAAACCAGGTGCATTTTTTCCAGCTACCAAACCCCAGCCTAACACGGCCCAGAGAAATCTGGTTATCCTTTCCGAGTCCTGCCCCTTTTTACCTGAGCCTACTGCTTACAAAACTGAAGAGAAAACTTAGAAACCAAATGCCTGTGCAAGTGACTGCTGGAACTCAGTACATTTATTTACAAATGAGCACAGTTCTGCAGCTCACTCGGAGGAAACTGTGCACATGGAATTTGCAAAGCAGGTGCCAGGGGTTGATGGCCGTGGGACAAACTCACCCAAACTAAAGAGTGTCCCACAGAGCACAAAGGCCTTGCTATTCAAAAACCTGCTTGAGAGAAAAACACCAGGCACACTAATCTCAACCCTGCAAAACATAACTACTTCTGAGAAGTTTGTGCTCAAGTCAACATGTTTCCTTGCACCAGTCTTCTCAAGAGAAACACAAATACTCAGCCATCATCAATGAGAGACAACTTCCAGCACTTAGATAACCAATGTTTGGTTTTGAAGTGCAATGTGTACTAAACAGACCCCTGCAACTCCTGCAGGAGATCAGCATCACTGGCACTGCACAACACAAGCCCACGAGCTCTTTTCCTTTCCTAATTTCTTACAGTTATTCCCCAAGGCCTTCTTGGGTATAATAGCTGAATCAAGTGTTCTCTCTTACCTGCTGTTTAGGATCTGCAGAGACGATGCCTTGTTTGCTAAACTGATACAAGAGAGTCAACACTGATAAAAGTGTCTCAAAAGACACACACCCCTGCCCCGGTGTTGCACCGTGGAAACAAGTCTCCATCTATAGCCAGGCAAAGTATTCCACTGCACAAACCCAAGAGCAGGATTTCAGGTTTGCCTTACTTTTCTCTTCACACATCCACAAGCCACTGGTGACTGACATCAGTTTCTAGCAGTGCAGACAGTTTCTTCTGCCTTTTCTTGTAGAGAGTGTCAGCAGGTTGGTGCTGTTCTATAATTTAACACAGCTAATACAGATCAATCTGATTCCACATCCTTTTTAAAAGGCACTTCCTAATTTTTACATAGATGCACCAATCTGTTAGACATGGCTACTGAAGTCTAGTCATTGTAGATTTAAACCCACAGTGCCTGAAACTCAAGTTCACTGAACACACAAGACAGTTGGTATACATTATAATCAGCTATGCCACCTCTACAGGGAAAACACTTTTAGCAACAGTAATTTAACTAAATCATGCCTACTTTGCTGGAAGGGCTCAGAGTTTCCCTGTACAATCAAGGTGGGGTTTTGGTAAGATTTATGTTTTAGCTCTGGGATATGCAAGAAGAATTAATACCTTCTTCAGCCACACCATTCCTCTGGAACTAGTTCAGGTGAGCTCTGATTTTCCTCTTACTTTTTCGATCCTAAACCCCTTATTTAACTGTTTACAAGTTTAACATCTTAAGAATTTCAATGTCTTTAATCAAAATCCTGCCCAGAATGGAGATAGTTAAGTTGGTAACACAAGACAGGAACATGCTGCCTGCCCATCTCTTCTGCACACCTCTCTGAAGCAGCTCTGGTGATCAAAGCCCACCTTTAACCAAACCAGAAGTACAATTTCTAGTTTTTCTTTTAAACAGGGTAGAACACAATCCTTTACCTTTTTTTTCAGGAATCATAGAAAACATCTGCAAGTGTCTGGGTCTGTATGCAATTTGCAAGCCATACCCTGAAAGCTAACCAAAAAAACCCCTCCCAATATGTGCAATACACACAGGACCGCTCCCTGTTGCTAATGTCTCTCCTCTCAGCTGCTTCCTCCCAGTTCCCATTAATCCCTGGACTCTTCCATGCCTATCAAGTCGTTATCCAGGCACAATGACAGCAGCCTCCATCTCAGTGTGTTGTTTCTATATATCTTGCTCAGCTAACGGAGAAGAAAGAGGCATTTTCACTGACTTTGGCAGAGTTTGAGGACAGTACCGCCAGCCTTGTCCAACTGCACTGAAGCATCTACTTGTTTTCTTGTTTCCCTGTCCTCAGGATGTATTATCTATATGAAAAATGTAGGTCAGTTTTATCATGAGAATTTTTTTTTTTTACTAAAAACATAGCCAAACATGCAAAAAAAGTCACATTAATTTTCTCCTACAACTATTTCTCAAAATAGTAATGACAAAAGTCAGAAACTGTGTTTAAAATCCTCTGTTCTACCAATGTATCTTAGTAAGGAGTAAACAACATTCCTTTTTTCGTTATACTAGATACAAAAATTGAGAACAGTTTCTGTATTTTCAGCTGTCAACGAGGACAGACAATCCCTTTTCTGTGGATCCTTGTACTTGCCGTCTGACTCTGAGCAATGAGCCCTTCCAGCTCTGCTTTGGCTTGCACTGTCAGTTGGGACTGCTCTGAAAGGGTTATGGCTTTCCAGCTTCATTATGATGAGTGCTTTTAAACCTCTGAAAATGTTCTGCATCTTCAGTGATCACAGCACTTAAGTTATAGGCGAGATTGAACTAAAACCAACAAAACAAGTGGGGATGACATGGAACACCTATATTCCCTTTGCATAGACAGCCATGAGTCCTACTGGTAAGGAACAAAGTTCTGTGGCAACAATTGATTATTTTAACAGATAGTTTAATTGTCATAGCAGTCCAAAAGGAAAATTAAACAGAATGTTATTACCATTATTATGGAATGTGTATAGAATACTACAACAAAGACAAACATTTCTTCTTCTGCAAGATCCTTGCTGGCAGGGTAAGGCAAGCAGGAAACAATTCCCTTTACTGTTACAACAGCAGAGGGAAGAAACAACTCCTAACAAGTTCAGATCAAGTAAAATTAGATTTCTTCACATGAAGTCCATTGTGGATTCAGTGCCACTAGGTGCAGTGAGTACTACCAGTCCTGATTGGTTAAAAAAGTGATGGGAATAAAAACCCTCAGATGATTATTAACTACAAAGACAAGTCCAAGACTCAAAAGCCATAAATCACTGGAAACTTAAAAAGCACAAATACCAACTCCTCCTGACGTGCCTACAACAGCTCAGCAAGGGTCTTGAGCATAACAGCCTTGAGTCAAACCACTTAAAACAGCTACAACAAAACCTCTCAGCTACCAATTACATAGTCATTGTTTTTGTGCATGCTGTTATATTTAAAGATGCCACACAAAGGAGAAAAAAGTTTAATGCATGCTATAGCTTCTCTTCCCCATCCAAAAGACAAAACTTTGACTGTCACTATTCCTACCCCCAAATTCTTTGCCCTCCTTTTCAATACTGTAAAATCTTTCCTTTTATATGTAGGCAAAATATCCTTTTCACATTCACACCTTCAGAGTAGTTGTAAATACAAATTACCAGGCAGAAATTACAGAAGTAGACAATGCAATCCCAAGCCAATGCAGATGTTCACCGAAGCCTCCCACCCCAAAGAGCAGGGGAAGTAGGGAGAAATCAATGCCTCATACCGACCTTGTGAATTCCATTCACAGCAAACCAGAGACCTTCAAGGATCACAGTTCCAACAACCTTACAAAAGGAAAGATGAAGAGGGGGACAAAAAAAGAAAGCCAGAGTCACACACACCCCCACACTAAACAAAACCTGAACAGCACACCCCACACAACATTCAGAAATCCTGACCACAGAGCACACAAATTAAAACATAGAACCTGCCAAAGTATCCAACCTGACACTGAGAGCCCTGGGTATAATGATTAAACAGCTCCCACATAGAAAACATACTCATGAGAGGACTGTCTATTACCTCTTATGGCAAAATTATCAGGACTTATTGAAAAAAAATCAAATTCCCGCCACACAGAGGGGAAAAAAAAACCTCAAAGAAGGACATAAAACTCACTGCTCAGACACTCCACAGAGCTGTACCCCAAACAGTATTCCCATTCCAAATGATACAACTAGTGCAGAAGGAAGGAGGGTCCCTCCTGTGATTTCAGTACCCTGAATTTCAGAAGCATCATTTAGTCCAGAAGAAAAAGGATCCAAATACAGAAGCAATACAGGAAAGTCTAGGCAATGCTGAAAGCAAAGCAAATGTTTTTCCCACTCCCACAACGCACCCAGGGAAAGGATGCCTGGTTCTTACAGCCATGAAAAAACACTACCTATGTCCCCTAGAACCCAGCCGGGGATAGGTGCCATCAATTGAGCATATTTCAAGTAAATCACAACATCACGGTCCCACAGACTGGTGTGTCCTAACATTGCCTCCCTCTGCTGTTGTAATACTTCACTCTTTCAGTGTGCAGACAAAATCTCACCACAGAAAGACCCCAAGCCAAAGTTTCCTCACACACACACTTCTTAAGTTGAATAAATTTGCCCTCAATTATTAATACACATTGGATTACATTTATTGCAGCCAGACCTGGACCAGACAACCTAAGCAAGTGATGAAACAACCTGCAGTATCACAGCACTCAGCAGTGGTATTGCCAGATGCTGAGAAGAGCTTACAATGGGGTTACCTGGGATTATCCCATCAGAGTTCTTAGGAAAATGAGATACACTGACCAACTCTCAATTGGATTAAACTCCGTGGAGGTGTCTGTTTTTCAAAGTCCATTCCAAAAAAATAAAAAAAACCAACACACATCTTCTCCTCCCCCAAAAAAACCAAAACAAAACGACAACACTTCTCAAAGCTAAGAAAAGAGCAAGAACATCTGCTCCCCCTCTTCAACATGATCAGAGCCATGGTCTGAAAAATACTAGCAAATACTGAGATAGGTCCCAGTCTCCAGCCCTCAAAGGTCAATATGCAAGTTAGAAGAACTCATTGAAAAGCTTGGGTGCTCACCCAGATGTGTGAATTTACTGAACAAATCCCAAGCATTAGGATTAATTAAATGCACGTAAATCAGGACTTGCTTACTCACTGCAGCTTCTAACAACAGTTACAGGTATTAGAACATCTAGGAATTCCAATCTCCTGCGATTACAGGCAAATAGCTAAATTTGGACCAAATCATCCACAAATCACTAGACTTGGGAAGTGGAAAGTGCATGAACATTCCCTAAACTGTTGGACAGAAACAAACCTGAGCAAAGTGCACCAACCACACCAATAAAATGTTGCACTCCAGAGACTCCCAGGCCTAATATTCCAGTATTATTTTCAGAATGTCAGGTAAGGGGTTTTTTTGTTTAGGTGTTAAATGAGAAATTGGCACACAACTACTTTAAGGGAGAGATAAGGGCTTAGTAAAGCAATAACACGTTACTTTTGTAACAAATTAAGCCACATTGTATCAGTTCATTGTGCCCAAAATCTAAAGAGCAACAAAGGTGTTTTCCTGCCTTCTACCCAGAGCTCTATGCATTGGGCTCTTTCTACCAAAAGAAACCAAATCCTATGCCATGCACACAAAGTCAGATAAGTGCCTAACCTCACATACTGAAACAATTCCCTCCTCTCACCTGAGGTGCCTCAGTACAGTGAAATCCAGCTGTAAATGAGCAGAAACAGACAATGATACCAAAATACCAGCTGAAAGGCAACACACCTGAGACAGAGTTGAGAAACTGAAAACAGAACAATGTTTACTCCTTGTATATAAAAACAATTTACCTACTCTGACTACAATATTGACACTTCCCTAATACGTTCATTACACACATAATTCAATATAAACCAAAACAAACTCATTTTTCTCCTAAGCAACAGAAAAATTCAAAAAACTAGAGAAAACTGATTTCCTGAGCTAAGCAGTTCTTTCATAACACAAACTTCTCACAACCCTTCAGAAATGTAGTCCCAGTCTAATGAAGCAAGAATGGAACAGAAAATCAGCAAAACACTCAAAGCAAAATGAGCAATAATGAAAAATTAAGAGAACATCACACAGCCTCTAGTTGCTTTTCTACCAATAAAATATTTTTAAGGTGCTCAGAAGTCCCAAAGACTTTTTTAGTACACGAGCACTCCACAATGATGTTAGAGGCAAGAGGAAAAAAAGTAGCAAGAGCAGATGTATTGCTACAAAATTTTGGGATTATACAAAAGTTGAAGGTAATGAGACCCTCATACCTTCACTTGTTCTTTAAGTAATCTACACTCTTGGATTTGTATTTAGCAAACAGACACTCATATTAATAGGATGGCTGTCAGAAGCCGCTTCAGGACATGAAATTTTGCTACACTGGAAATTAAATTCTCATTTCCACCTACATCCTCCTTCTCATATCTCCATTCCCCTCAAACCAAGCAAAAAAGACGACAGAAGGGTGTACAGTGCACTAGAAAATCTACATGCAAATGGAAGAAACCCAGAAAAATAAGTGTCACTGAAACAATTCTGCAAAGCTCACAACCTGAAGAACCCTAGAGACAATGTGAATAAAAGGTCAAAGATAAACACACAGACCCCCTTTAAGGTCCCCTGCCCCACAATGACACACACAGAGGTGTTTCCCCCTCTTGCTTGGATTTCCACTGTATTTTGTGGATTGAGGCATGACATAAAATCCATATGTAGAAAAGAGTGTTTACTGCAATATAACTTTTTCTAAAAATTCCATCTTCTCTGAAATGTAATGTACAGGTTTATTGTATGTATCCTCTATATTGGCACTTAAAATTTGAGATTTGAAGCAGGTAATAAACGTAACACAAAAGAAACCTCTGAACAGCTCTGATGGGTGACATTCAATCAGAGCAAGCCACACACCTGTTGAAGTTTAAGGATAAGTAAACAAAAGACATCACAAATAGACTTTAAAAATGCATTTTTTCTCTTATTTCATACACTTGTATTTTTCCACATGTTGTGCAATATGTTGTTACCTGTATTATATTATACAATTTGAGAACTCAGGAACACAAGAATCAAAATTGTTTAATTTTGTTGTAGGGGAACATCACTGATGCTCTTGCCTTCAAGAAGATTCAAGTGTGACATTAAACCAGCCAACAAAAGTTGCACTAAATTTCTTCAAAACCAGCAAAGACTCATTTCAGCCTGATACACACCTTGCTGACCTGAACCTGACAATCAGCAGTAACTTTGAGAAACACAGCTGTTTATTTGCAGATCTCTAGTCTACTATATGGTTCTTCAGACTTGTTTCACTAATTAATATTTCAAAACAAGAAGTAGAAGAAGGTATCAAGGTTACTGTACTCCTGATCCAGTTTTAATGTACTTTACAGCACATTTCAGCAGATGCACACAAATTTAAAAGATTCCACACATTAAATACAATCCATATTCACTAGAATTTGCATATGGATTTCCAGTTAAAGTTATTATTAATAAGTGCAGTATGATTACCAGCAAGTGCATTACTGCTCTGCATGCATTAAAGATGCATCTTTGTCTGCCTTTTTCTTCTGCTTATCTACCCTGTTTAGAATGTTAAACTTCTGTGCTATGTAAATGAAAATATTTAATTATGCAAAGCAAAGTGGAAAGGTTTACATTATTATAATTGAGTTAAATTCTTTCTGCTTTAAGCTCAAATACTGAGACCATAGCTGAGCATCTGTTAAGAATTTCAAAGTCTTAAACTGCTGCTTTATAAATTTTAAGAGCTACATGTGAACAATTTGAAGCCTTTTGATGTTAATAAAATCATAGTAATATATTCAGTTTTCATGGTTAAAATTAAAGAAAGTCTGAAAACTTAATGCAAATCCAAGGTGAGAAGCAAATTCAGGAAGAAGTTGCTCATTTGCTACAATTTTTCAACTCTTGTGATAACCACAATTTATAATTGCAAACGAATGAACAAAAAAATGGCAAGGAAGGCAACCCTCTCAGGAAAACATGACCTTAAGAGCAACCTGTTCATTGAGAGAGGTCTCCTTGAGCTAAAGAAAACCTAATGTTCATAGTCATATACACAACAGTGATTACCTCATTGAAAGGCCAGGGCGACACATCCAATACTGCAGTCACTTCAGAGGGAGAGTTGTCTTTTGTCTTCACCTAACTGTGCTGAGACACTCAAACACCCCAGCCTTATGAGCCAGAAAGCAGGATGTCAAAGAACACTAATTTTATTAACAAAATTGAATTCTCACACTGCAAAATAATCACCAGCTCTGCTTTCTACTGCAGTACAGAAGAACAAACAGTCCAAGAGAGCTCAAATGCCCATACAATTTGAAAGGAGAGAGAAGAACAAGACTCCAGTTCTTCCACCTGCTGCAAAGCTGCCTTTTCTCAGACCTGGAACACTGATTTTAGCAGAATACTTAAAAATATTAAGAAGTTCATTTAGTTAAATTACCTACTTCCATACGATTTTCAGATTGTGAGATCCTAGAACACACTGGCTGTTTACCTTCCTAAGATCAACCTCATCACATTTACCTGGCTACAAAGATTCAGTGACATGCTTTACAGGGAAACAAACAATACATGAGAAAACACACCTGGTGCTTTGGTTTATGAATTCCGAGTTACACTCTTAAGTGCTCTCCAAAGTTTCAGACATGGTCTGCCACATCCTGGAGGGACTGGCCTTGCTCCTGCACCATGTAAGTGCTTATGGCCTTCAGGAATGAAGAAGGTCTCGATATTCTCACATTAACATTTCGGATACAAAGCTCCTGACCATGCCTGCCTGTGCTGCTCAAGTGAAACCTCCTCCCGCCTTCAAGATCCAGCACCTGCTGCCTACTTAGACTTCCTCAGGCAGAGGAGGCAACAGCACTCAAACATTCATTCAACTGCTCATTGCCACTCAGATGCCAATGGTTTCAGTAAACAAATCAACACGGGCAGCACCTTTTGGCTAGAGGTCTCATCAGACTAACTTGCCCCGCCCATCCCATGCCCTGGAACAGACAAGCAGGATGCTAGGACTTGGTGCAGGCTGTGTTGGCACCACCACACCATCACCTCCTCTGAGGGGCTGAGAGACTATTTTGAAAAAAAGGATTATGGAGTCACACTAACCACTGCACAACTAGGACTGCAATTTGCCTCCCACAGGCCCTGTTCTAATGCTTCTCTCAGGGCAGAGATGTATGAAACTCCTTAGCTAATTACAAGCATGCATACTTGTAAATGTTTAGCTGCATTGTTAACATCAAATTCCTTGGGTTCTAAATATAAGCAGATTTGAGCTTTTTTACCACCATTTATGTATACTTCCTTTGGCTAACCCAACACCAGACAGATTTTTGGTTTTTGAGGTTGAATTGGTGTTAGAGTATCTAGTCCCAGCCCCAGCTTAAGCCAGCATTTCTGCCGGGTCTCTCGCTTGGCACAGGCTGCACTACATACTGCACTGCATAATTGGAAAGCTCTGCCTCACTTGCTTATCCCCCACAGAGCCTCCCCAGAAAAAACCTCACACCACTGAAGGCATTAAAATGCATTAAGCTGGATAACTGCAAAATGCCACAAGCCCTTACTGACTCCACAGTTTAAGTGGAGGTTTTAATAGAGGTAATATTTCTTCATTGCTAGCCAGTGCAAGATTTGTTACCTACACAATGACTCAGCTATGACATCTTTTATGAGTGATATGTTAAACTAATTAACATTAACCTAGCAGAAGAATCAAGCATAAATTAGAAACCGTTTCAGGTGAAGATACAGAGAGCCTCTATCCTGATAATTCCCCCCAAACAAAAGATGCTGACCCTTGACATATGAGATTTCATTTTAAAATTAATACTAACCAGTTCAAAATTCTTACACTGAATTTTTTAAATAAAATTTTTGCTTATTTCAATGTAAAATAAGGCATGTGCAGCCAGCGTAGCAATTCTAAATCCAAGAACTGAAGAGCCTAGACAGAACAAGAACCTTACAAACGTTTTAAGATTAATGTTCTTATGCTTAATGAATTGTTTGTTCCTCTCCCTAATTGGGAAAACAAAAAATAACTCAGACAGTAATGCCTATAGATTTCATCATCAAGCACGTCCCTACACCCAGAAGTTGCTGATGGCAATATTCCTCAATCTGTATTTCTCATATCTGAGCACCAAGAGGAAGATTAAATACAAAGTCACTAAATATACATATTGTTTGTTGTCCAACTGATATAGCAGCATTCTTTCAATGACTGCACCCTGGTTCTCTTTACAGATACACACTAAGTGACCATACCCTCAAAAGCTAACTGCTATCAAGTACCTCTCTGGCACATGGTTATTACACTACATTCAACCCCTGCCTCTCCACAGATATTCTCCTTTTGGTTTTCATAGAAAAAATTGATCAAACCCAAACAGAACTAGAGATACCCTATCTGACTTACAATGTTTTGCAGTGATAGCAGAACAGGATCCATAGCAACTTTTTGCCAAGAAGTTAATGCAGGCACTGACCTGAAAAAACTGTGTCATAGCTCTCTTCAGCCTGGAAGCATTCAGAATAAAATAAGAATATAGACAGTCTTACACAAATGGTAGACATGGACCACTGCCCATGGTAGAAAACAAGGGAAAAAGTTAAATGCAAAACAGCTCCTGGCAATTCTTGGGGTGTTTGCACAGAACTACTCACACTAAGCAATCAGAATCCTAAGATATCCACTGCTTGAATCCAGCCACCATCACTCAGACATTTCTGACAGAGCAGAGCGACAAACCAGAGAGCTACCCTCCGCTTCTGTCAGAAACTACCTACCAGACTGAGGTGTGTCTGCAAGTCTTTATATTTAATAATGACATTTGTCAATGACTAGAATACGCTCTCCTACAGAGTCATGAGACAGCCGAACTGTGCTTCACAGGACCATACAACTGTACCTTAAGAAAAGGCTAATATGCATAATCTTGTGCAGCAATCTCAACAAACAAATCTGCAAAACAAGGAATTTTTATTCTGCCTCTTTCCTGTCCTCTCTAATCTGTCATAACTTACTGCTTTTTGCAACAGTGTTCGGGGTTAAAAAACCAAACCACCTATTTCAACTGCAACACGTAATACAAGGTCAAAGCAGCAGATTGATTTCTTTGCATTTGCAAATGCAAAGAAATCAATCTGGGAATGGTTCTGGTCTTCCCTTGCAAACATCCTTCCACTTGTCTCAAACAGAGAGCTACTAATACATCTACCCTGCATGAAGTCCACAGCAAGTAACATTCCACACGCAGTTTTGATAGCACTCGCAACAATTCCTACTTAAGATGTAAAAAAATTAAAAACCTTCGCTAGCCACTTCAAATATTACACTGCATAACTTAAAGCAATGAATTTCATCAAACCAATGTATGTAGTGGGTACATACATAATACATAAACACATCAAAAATTAAGCCATATCGATTACCAGTTGAAGAAACTAATTTTTTAAGTGCTTGTCAAAGGTACATTTCAGCAATGCCTCGTTGCTTGTCAGTGGTCCCTTTGAAGGTGGGTGGGGAGGACTGAGGATGCACGAGACTGGAAGTGTTTTACAACTGATTACAGTGAATTCCTTCCGTAGATGCCTAATCACTACTAATTCAACAGACACTTCCATTATATGTTTAACTGACCAGAAAATACACAGGACAGATGCATTTTAAGAAACAAACTGAAATTGGAACAGGGCACATGTGTCATCTTATCTAAAATCCAAAATAAAGAAGGAACACAGCAGTGAAGACCACCAAGAACACAGGAACAAACAAGACACTGCTTCAAACAGCAGGGGAAAAATCACTTGTCTCCTTCATTAAGCTGCCTCAGGGACCACACCTTTGGTTTTGGACTGTATGATATGACTGTGTACATATACAGTATTTTATATCCAAAACATAAACACGCAGTGTATGTGTATATACACACAGATGCACCAGTGTCTGACTTGCTCTTCCAAAAACACCAGTCCTCAGTATCACTGTTCAAATCAACAGCAACCATATTTTGACTCTATGAAAAATTGACCTAGGTGACTGGATTTAAACACAACAGCTCAAATGCTGGTAGCTAAACAGGATAAAAAAGCGCCCTGGATAACCCAGATTAGCTGATGAAAATATTTCAGATATTAGTTTTAAGATACTACTCATTAAAATGCATACAAGAAAGGTGTTAAGCATGTTTTATTAATTACAGCATTTAAAACAAACTAATATCAAATTAATGTTGCATCTGGATGCATCATGTGGTCCAAAACCAATCTCAGTAGACATTAAGCAAATTGTTCATTTGTTTCTTTGGGGAGCAGGAGCAAACTTCTTATTGCTGCCCTTAAAACTTCCTTTTTAGTTCATTACCAGGTGAAGCACTGTCAAACATATACCAGGTTACAGAGCCCTTCCTGCACTGCACATACACTGGAATTCCTGCATGATGTGAACATCAAACCCTGTCATAATCTAAGACATAGATTTTAACCACATGCAAAAAGAAAGCTACAAACTGATAACACCACATAATGCATAGTTTTAACACTATAAAAATAATGTATAAAATCCTGAAGCTGAAAAGTAACTACATGATAAAATACAAGATCTTGCGTTTAGAATTACATTTTTTCATTCCATCTTTTGCAAGTGCAATGAATTTCAATAAATAAAAGTCTGATTTTCAGTAAGGACCCATGCCTAAACATGCTCCACTAATCCAGTCCAGGAGCTCAAATGAATAAAGCTACTGGCTATATGGCAACATAAAACTGAATATGGCAAACTTAAGCCCCAGAGATAACACATCTTTCATAACCTGTCTTATCTACCTTTTTTAACAGAAAAGCAACACCTCTTTTGTAAGGGCAAGACAGTGCATCTTGCAACACTTGGAGCCCAAAGCCTTAAAACAACAGCATCTCTACAAAGCAGAGCCGATCCCATGAACAAGGGACCCCAAGGAAAAGCCCCGAGCTCCCACCAGCTCGGGTGAGCTGCAGCACCAGCAGAGCTGAAGGCACATCATACGCAGGCTCAGCAGAGAACCAACTGGCACACCAAGTCCAGTAGCACAACTTCAGAGTCATTTATAGTCCTGAATTAACACACCACATGGCACCATGGCAGCCTGCACAAGAGCAGCGAGCTGCTTAGAAACACCTCAGTGTCTGCTGCGTAATCTGGGACACCTTCTCCAATGTTCTGGAGTCATCACAACTCCGTACGCACAGAGCAACTCTGGTACCCACCAAAAACCCATTCTCAGATTCTGAAAGATAACTAAATGAGCAGCCACACAAAGTCTCACCTCTGAGATAATATGAAGGCAACATATGAGCTGCTTACCTAAATGAATTTTTGCCTTGCACAGCATTGCAAAGGGAAAGGAGACATGAACTTATATCCTCAATTGAAGACTGGAGTAACTTACTTTAAAAGGGGCAAAGGTAAAGTCAACATTGTTTCCTTTTGCAGCATTAAACAGCACAATTTCATCATACACCAAAAGGATGCCAATACTATTGACCCCTGAGATATTTATAACCTATGCCACAGCCATTTAAAGATTTCACTGTGTTTTCCTACTTGGAATGCTGATGGCAGAGGCCTCCAGACACATAAATTATGACAAACAGCTTCTCATCCATTCCCACAAAATCCACCTCTCTTTTCTCCCTGTCATCCATCACTAGCAGCTACCCCTCACTTTGAAAATGCCTCACACCGCTTCCTCTCCTCACTGGGTCTCAGCTCACTCAGACTCCGTCCCTATCAGCCTAGAATACCCACTCATTACATTTCACGGCCATCACAGCCTCCTCCCTCTGCACCCATCCACCTCCCGCGCCTGCGAGGAATTCCAGGCACATTCGTGGTTCTGCTTCACTGCTCTCTTACCCCCGAAGGAGAAGTAATGCTGACATCCAGAGCAGCACCACACTCATCGCCTCCTGGGGGACTTCAGGCTTCCGAAACAGTTTTAAAAACAAATAAACAAACCGACAGGAAACCAACAGGAAACCGACAAAAGAGTTTAACCGGAACATTTAAGATGTATCAATATTTTGTAAAGTGGCAACATTGCTCTTAAATAGAAAGAACGTAGCTCAGTTTTAGTTTATAAGTATAAAAGAAGCAACCATGTTGCTATTTTTAGTAGGAGCAGTCACTTCTGGACTACAGAGGAGATTTTTTTCTCTTTATTCTTTTACAGAACTGACATAATTTATTCTCACTTATCTACAGTACCCATGTATGTAAATACAAAATCCACAGCTGCAACAGCCTTATAACATTTCAGGGAAGTCCTGTCCTCAAAGACCACAACTAATTTTGTGTTAAAATACTCTAAATCCCCCTAGCTTATCCATTTCCCCTTTCCAAAGCCAAACACATGTATACCTTTCAATCAAAGAAAGGTATCAAGCACAACAGCACCCCACCTCAGGCTTCACAAATAGTTTTTGTTAAGTTTCAGGTTATGACAACACAAGTAAAAAAAGAATCAAAACAGAATCCATTAGTGAGCTAGAAAGCTTCTTGCTACATAAAATAAATCCAATCAAGAGACAAAAAGCTATGCCAGACACCATATGCCTCTGTCCTGACATAACTGAGAGCATTTTCCAGACAGCAGGTCACATGTTGGAAGCTTCATTCTCTTTATAAATTTTCATGCAATTATTTCTCAGTCACAGCTGTAACAGAAGGTGTGGGGAGTTGGGGTTTGTGTAAACCCGCCCTCAGATTTCAAGTGGCAACTCTCTCCTTTCCAGCCTTGGTTGACTTTCTCGTACCTCTCGTAAGAACTTGCTGAATAGAAACAACCTTCACACCAATGGCTACATTGCCTCTGTGAGAGTACTGCACCTCATGTTGCATGATAAGGTGACAAACAAGTGAAAGTAGAAACATTGAAAAAAGTCCAAAACATCACACTTGCAATTATAATTTCTACTATAGTAAGGTATATGATTCAGCACATGAGAGTCAACCAGCCTTGAGCAAAATAAGGAAGACAAAACTCCAGACACTATCAAAACCTTTCTCTATGGAACCAAACCTACAAAGCCAAGTCCAGTCTAGTAACATGCCCTGTCCTACAGCTTCTACCTCACTTTCCCAGAGAAGGATGTGAAGTCACTGTTTACCATGCTAGCCTTCTCATAACTGCACAGTGCTCTTTGGACTGTCTGGCAGCCCTTTCAGGGACTAACAGTTCTATTTCCAAAAGCTTTCTCTCAAAATTTTACTCAGTCAAACTGTCTCTGCATCCTGAGGAGGACACTCTGGTAAGGCCTCCAGAGAAGAAGGCTCCTTTGTGCTTCAGTGCCAGGAGCAGAGCCTCTCCCAGGAGGAAGGAAAGGCAGCAGGCCCTCCAGAAAGCATCCCCATCTCCATTTTGTATCAGGAGCCAGTGGAGCACACGAGGATCTACAGAAATTACTACCTTGCTTGGGAATTCAGGAGTTCACACACCCAGAAAAACACTTCAGCTACCAACTTCAAACAACCAAAATAATAAAGTGCTTATCACATTTTCCTTTCTATACCCCTCAATATTAATTGATAGGGGGTTACTCCACATACCACCACCTTCACTAAAAAGCTGAGTTACAAAACCTGCCCTTTTCTCCTCTACCTATTCTTCACAACACACAGCTCCAACACTGCAATTACCTTGCCCCCCCACACCACACTGTAAAAAAAACTCCTTCCAGCTTGTTAAATCCCTTCCACATTTGGGGTCTCTTGACCTAAGACTCCCCCACCTTTATTCACACCTCAGTTACACAGTGCAAAACAGTTTCTGAAACAACCAAGTACACCAGCTAGAAGACTTTCTTAACTGAAAGCACAGTTCAGAGGAGGAACCACTTTTCTGACTATCTGGATTTGGTTTAGTTGTAAAGTCTGCTACCAGATTACACATCCCAGGGTAAGCTTGTGAGGGAGAGTTCAGAGCTCACCCCCAAACTTACACTGCCTCGGACACCTGCAAGGATTTCCCTCACCTTCCAGAACAGCCACACACAAAGTAAGCAACTGCCCAGTTAAGACAAAGCACAAAAATAGAGCCTCTCACATACCTGAAAGCACCCTCTCAAGCAGCAGCTCCCCAACTCAAAACAATGACCCCCCCCACTGAGGGCTATAAAACTCCTCCCCACCCCAGGAGAGACAGGTGTTTCTTATCACCCCTCCCCAGACCCAGGTGCTGCTCCTTTGCCACAGTGCTCAGGCTCCACCCAAACCCCACTGAGGGCAGCAAGACCCCTTCCAACACCAGGAGAGGCAGGTGTTTCCTATTACCCCTGCCCGGGCCCAGGTGCTGCTCCTTTGCCACAGTGCTCAGCCTGCACCCAACTCCTGCCTCCTCTGATGTGTTTGCTGGGACTGCTCCCATGGGAGATGTACAGGGACACTACAATCAGGGCCCCCCAAAATGCATTTTCCCCATCTCTGTGCAAGCCCCACAAGGGTCTCATCTCCCTCCAATGCAGCACACCTACCAGCTGCACTGAACACCCACCCACTGCACTAAACACTTCCTAGCTGGCCCTGCTTCTTCTCTCTCTGCTGATCTTATCCCTGAATAGGAGAATGATTCTTTTCATTTTATTTGAAGGAGTCCAAAGAAATTTGAGGACTAACAAGCTGTAAAACTTAACAGTTTGTCATCAAGTCGTTAACATTTGAAATGTTCCAGGTATAAACAAACACAAATATATCCAATAATTTGCATAATATATGAAGAATACTATGAAAATTGTGATATTCAATCACACGAACTCACAGATTAGCTAAGGAGTCTCCTCTATTTACATTAACTATAAGTAAAAATTCCCCTCTGTTTTCAGTGTTGAGGAAAATGAATAGCTTTCATGCAAAAAAATGAAGTGTACCTTTCCGTCCAGTTTACTTTTTCTAAAGAGTGACAAGTGCCTGAAAAGAAACTGAACTAGAAGAAAATCTTCACAGAAGGAAAAAAGGATTGCAGTTTTGATTTTCTTTACACACAGACGAAAAATGACTGGGCTTCTTTTCCAAGATGACATTAGATAGCAGCTCTAAGCATTTTATCCAGCACAATCCATTTATTATTCTTTGTTTTCTCTTTCCACAAACACCCTAAAACTTTCCATTTCTAAGACTTCAAGTTAAAGACTTTCATATGGCTAACTAAAGTCATGCGAAGTTCAAAAATACTATAAATGCAGAACAATAGCAAGAACGTAAATGTAGACGTATGTTAATTGCTTTCAGTATGCAACAAAAGCTTATCCTTAATAATCAAGAAAATTAAGGGTAGGTCTACACTAAAACACAGTCAGAACCATGACATTAGAACTGTATTGCTTCTTGTATCTCTGTTTACAACTGGAAAGGATCACAAGTGATTATTCGTTCCGATTTCTGTTTTGCCCTAAAGTAGGCCAGCCAGCTCAGCACTTTTCTGAAGATTATGAATACTTGTCTGCCCTACATATGGTTTAGCCTGGAACCAATCTGTTGAGCTGAAACATGCAGCAAACCCCACTATTTTCATGTCATTGATTTTCAGCTACAGTGAAGAATGCACAAAACAGGTATAAAAGGATCAGATTTTAAATACCTTTAAAATTTGTTTTGCCATTAGTATAGTTCACTAAGGAGCTCAATGATTTCCACACTATTGGATTAACACTTCATCTAGACTCAAGAATAATTTGGTTTTCATTACTAACTCTTTAACCACTTTTTTTCTCCACTAGTTCCCATTTCATTTTTGTACATTGATTATCTCATACACTAAGAAGAAAACTGAGCACTGAACTTCATCCAGTAGACTTCCACAGCACTACAACATCCAGCATGCAAACAGGCTCTGCAAGAAGCCTTACATCAAAACTTTAGAAACATGTGAAACAAAATTATTCCTTGATATTTAACTGAAATACTTTTATTTACTCTCTCTCCCACACACAAGCCATCCGTAAGATTTGCATGCTATTTGGAGAAAGAGAGGTTAAATAAGAGAAAGTTGCTTTCTTGAGCTCAAAATGGTAATGTCTTCAAACAAAATCAGCTATTTGGAAGATCAGGACCGCAGAAAATGCTTAGCTTAAATTGTTTTTAACTTGTTTCTCTTAGAAGTTGGCTGGTCTCATTTTCTGGAGCTGCTAAGCACTCACAGACCCAGTGAAGTCAGTGCCTTGAAATTTTAAGTTAATTATGAAAACAAAAACAATTTCACGTTGGTTTTTCCTTTTACTTTTAAGGTGCAGACATTGCCAAACCACTAGTAAGACATTTCTGTCAGATTATGCCACTCAAAACTATCGGTAGGTATCAACAGCAAGGCAACAACAAAAACAATACAAGTTTACAAAGCAAGTTTGTTTAAAACAAAGACAATGTGCTTAGTATTTTGATGTATGAGACACTGGTTTTGCAACAGGGGAGAAACGTACCTTTCATCAGCTGCAGGACCTGGGTGTCAGATGGTTATATAATCCAAATGGGTCTCAGCAGCATTTCCTACAATATCCACAAGTTTCAGCAAGAGGCTCTTCCACTTCCCCCAGGAGACCATTAACCATGATGTATGAATCCAAACAGCTAAGATGTTAAGCAGCTGTACAGTCAAGTTTGGGCCATGTTAAGCACTCCTGAAGAATTCCAAGCTGTATTCCACCATTCAAAGAGTAATGCAATATGGCACCCATCACACACTGGTGTTCTGGCAACCATCCCGTTTTCCTGACAACCACGTTTTGACCTGTTCTAATAAGAGGACGAAGTGTTAGTTCAGCACAGTAACTCTGCTGTACCACCCGGGGACTAACGCACGAATACAAAGTTACATTCTTCTGAATAATTTCAAACACGTATTTCTTCACAGATCTAGACACCTCCTAAACTCAAAGCCAGTGATGGCATTTCACTTTAAAAACATCACTAGGCTGGAGTATAACAGAAGATTTAAGAAAAAGGCTTTCATCTATCTCTACAGATTTCACAGTCTTATATTCCAGAAAGCACTGAAGTGACAGGAAAGAAAGGTAATATAAAGGCTTTTCAACTGCCCTGGCAGGTATTTCCAAACTAATGAAAACAGTGAGTCAATAAAAAAAAACCCAAGTAGCAAAAATAAATCTCATCAACCCTTTTGAAGGAAACATATTGGTACAACGGAGAGAATTTAATGGTGACCTTTTTTCCCTCCTTAGCCCTGTCTCAGTGTCCTGCCCACAGCACCTCCACCAGCAGATGAGCTACGTCAGTTGGGACCTGGACTATGAGAACCCCTCCTGACACCTGGCCCGGCAGTGAGCCAGCCAAAGCAGCCAAACTCATGTCTGTCTGCTCTGATACTCTGTGCAATTCCTTTAGGAGTACAAACAGCAAATTTTGCTTATGTTGGGAAGGGGACTATGAGGAATGGAAAGAAAAGCCTTAATACTCTGCACGGGAGGGAACAGTGACATGAAGAATGGTATCAGATCTACCAAGATGGAGTGCAAGAAAGTGGAAAGGACAAAATTCCACACTAAGGGCAAGGGAGAGGAACTAGAAGAAGCTTTTAGAGACTGGAAGATGCATGTACAGAGAGACAAAGACAAGAAGAAAGAAGAATGTGACTATTGATAAAGAATTATTGCTAGAAGCTCTGTCTGTGCAACTGAGTAACTTGCATGTAGGGCCGACCACAGAAGAATAAGTTTAGAAGAGAGGACAAGAAGTTTTATGTTTACTTTACGACAGGAGAAACTTGAGCGTATCTAGGCATGCATGAAGGGAAAGATCCTGGTAAAAGGAGTTTCTCATGAGAAATGCAAGCAAGTATAAAGGTAGAAGAATAGGTGGTAAGGGATCAGGAAGGAGGAGAAGGAGTGACAATAGAAACTGAAAAAGTAGAGGCTTCAGAAATTCTGACATGGATAGATCTAAGGAGAGAGAGGGACAACTGGGAAATTGAGACAAGAAAATAACACGGGAAAGGGAAAGTAGAGGTTAGGGATTAAAAAAAAGAGAAAAAGTGATGGTTGTTACATAGCACAGAAAAAAAAGGATGGGGTAATAATAAGATACTACATTGATCAAGATAACTAAGAAAAGTACAAAGAGCACATGAGTAAGTTTTCTGAAGTTGTGATGCTTGCTCTAGAAAGTGCAAATACCAAAAAGGAATGGAACAAAACCCAAAGCAACTCCTGCGTTTACAAAGGGATGAAGAAAACTGCACTGTGCAGGGGAAGCCCAGCCGACGAAGGGCCAGCCTGGTCTGACCCTTCCCACTCGCCCTTTTCGCTATGATCAATGCATTCGGAAGAACAAAGTCCTCATTCGGGTCCCTCTCCTCCTAAAACTGTCGCTCGGCACTTCCGCGCACCTTGGTCCCCAGGACGGTCCCACGGCAGTAAGCTGTGCCCCTCTCTGTGCCCCGGCCGCCGGCCCAAGCTGGCACACGGCTGAGCCCCCACCCTGTCCCTGCTGCGTTCTGCCCTCCGCAATCCCACGGGCCACTCTGGCCCCCCACTCACTAGCCAGGGCCGCCAGGACTCACTCCTACAATCCCAACAAGTTTTCCCCGTCTTCAGCTTTCCAACTCTTTTGAAAACACGGCCCGACCTAGAAAGCCCTCCGAGTCCACTTCTCTCCGCCAAAAAAAAAGAAAAGAAAAGAAAAAAAAAAAAAGAAGTTAAACCTTTCAAATAAAACACAAGGCGGACACAAGAAGGAGGCAAGATCGCCCCGAGTAGTGCCCCCAGCCCGCATTACCGGAGCTCGGGCGGAATGATTGTGTTACGCTCCGCAAAAATACCTGCATGTGCTCCCAAAAGTACAAAGGAAAGGCTGGGCTGGCCCGCAGCCGCCTCCGCTGCGCTCCCAGCCCCGGGCGCGGATGGCAGGGCGGAGGAGGGGGTCGACGAGGGAGCCGCGAAAGAACAATAAACCCCAAGTCCAAACGTACCTTTTCCTTTCTCTAATCTGTAAAACCAGATTTCCTTAGAAGCCTACGGCGGGGGTCTTTGCTTTTAAGCGGCGGGAGAGCTCGGAGAAAGTTGAGTAAATCTCTTCGGATAAAGTTGCCGAAGATGAGATAACCCGGGAGAGGCGAGGGAGAGATGGAGAGTTCATCCGAGTTTCTCCTTTTGTTCAAGTTGCCCGAGCAGACAAAGAGCCGGCAGCGGCGGCAGGTCCCCCGCTCCCCCCGCGGCCCGGGCGCCGCCGGGGTCCCGCACTGCCCTCGCCCCCCGCCTCCTCCCACCGCCGCAACTTTCCGTCTGCTCCATCCCTCCTCAGCCCGACCCCGGCTGCGGCGCAAAACTTCCCTCGAACTGAACCTCTCAGAAAAAGAAAACAATTTAATTCAAGGCGGGGGAGTGGGGGGTGGAAAGGGAGAGAACCATCTCTCAAATCATTATTTCCGGTAGATGCACCTCTTTGTTTGGATTCCCCCGACTGTCAGTGAGGACAAGCCTCTGAGGATCTGCTTTCGGACAGTTTGATCTCCCGGAATGAGATGGGCAAACGCAGGACTTAAAGAAAATTAACTTTAAAAGAAAGAAAGGGGAGGGAAGTAAATACAAAACAATATAAAACTCCGGAGTTGCGAAACGAACTTTTTTTTTTTTTCCATGGATACGGGAAGTACATAAATAAACAACTGGAGGGGAATTTCGGAAGACTATTGCTTCTCCTCCCCCTCCCCTTCTCCCTTTTTCAGAGACCGTAACAAAAAAGAGCCCCCCAAAGCTCCTGGCCGGGGCTCCGTGCCACCGCCGCCGGCTCCTGGCATCCCTACCTGTTGCGTAAAGCGCAAAGACGGGCCCGACCGCATCCGTCCCAAAAAAACCCAGAGGGAAGGAGGGGACGGCCCCACGGCCCCTTCACCTGCCCTCCGGCCGCCCCCACGGGGACGCCCGACACGGGAGTCTCCGGCGGCCCCGCAGCGCTGCGCGGCCCCGGCCAAGCCCCGGCCAAGCCCCAGCCGCGGCCGTCGGGGCGCAGCGGTCCCCGCCGAAAGTTTGGCGGGGCGGGGCCGGGGTGCGCCGCAGCCTCGCACGGAGACAAAAGAAGCGCGGAGCAGCGCTGCAACTCACCTTGGAGAGAGAGAGGGAGGCTGAAGAGGCACCTTCCGCCCCAGTCCTCCTCCTCCTCCTTCCCACCGCCCGGCCCCGCGGTGACGGCGGGGCCGCGGGACAGGCTCCCGCCCGCCTCC